>JAJEJO010000299.1:497615-695539 GCA_020662805.1 Glaucomys volans
CATAATATCACTTTTGATTTCATACCTCCTGGTAAGGTAACTGCTATGGTCTTGCCATTAAGTCTTTGGGGATTTTGTTTTGGGGTTTATTTTCCTCCCAAGAAAATGAGCTCTTGAGAGATTCAGTGGCTTGGCTGAGGCAAGCTATCCAGAAACATCGGCGCCTAACTAAATCCAAGCCCCGAACCAACTCCAAGTCGAGGGCCCTCTGCTTAGAGATTGCCTCTGCAGGGGCAGGGTTGGGTCATACGAAGCGAAAGCACAGACTTCTCTAGGGTCGAGGAACCAGGGTTTGAATGTTTGATCCTGCCGGTCAGTGTAGCTCCAGAGTGCCCCAGATGGGTGTCTCTCATGGGATGTTTTAAAGGTCATCAATTAGTCTGTATAAATCATCTAAGTGAGGGTTTGAACTTAGTAGATCAGTTTAATGGCTGCAAAACTCAGCACCTAAGTATCTCCAGATGCAATTCCCCCATGATATTTGGTTCAATTTTATGTTTGCTGTTCAAATCAAATCCAAGAGGTCTGCCCTGGAGCCCTTCCCATTGTTCTAACAATAGGAGAGAAGACCCCACAGACACCTCATCTCCAAAGCAAGTTGATTGCCTTAATCCTTTTTTGTCAGGTGAGAAGCTGAGGCTCAGAGAAATGAATCATTCCTTTAAGATCACACAGATAATACCTGGTAGAAGCAGGATGTAAACCCAGGTCTGTCTGACTTCCAAGCCCTGGTTCTTCCAATAACTCTCAGAAGTTGCGTCTTTGGCATTTGAGAGATTCGTAGGGGCAAGTGAGGAAGCAGAGATCAATCTTGATGCTTTGCAATGGTCCAGGTGAGAGATGGTAGTGGCCTGCTAGCAGAGGGGATGTCCAGCCATTCCAGGGTGGATTTGGGCTCTATCTAGGTATTCAGCCAGCAGGCCTGGCTGGCGAATTGACCTGCTGAAGGGATTTTGGCTTGAGCAAAGATGCCTTTCCTGAAATGAGAAGACTACAGAAGAAACTCACTTGGGGAGAGGAGAGTCGAGGGTCCTGCTTTGGCCTTTGACCTTGCAGCTTGACATCCAAGGGAAGGCTATGGTCACGTTCTGGGTAAATGCATCCAATGTCAGTGGTATGGGCAGGTCTGGAGACATCAGCTAGAGATGATTCTTAAACTGGAGTGTTAGTTAAGATTTCCTGGGGGAGACTGAATACAGAGAAGAGGCCGGGGACCCCACCCTTGGGCACTGCGACATTTGGAGATGCAATAGGAAAGAAGGAGGGAGGACCAGCAAGCTGGACCCTGGAGTCCCAGAAGCCCAGAGAAGATGATGTGTCCAGATAGAGAGGACAGGTCTGCTTAGGGTCCATGAGAGGCTGAGTGAGAGAAGGACCGAGAGCGGTCAATGCCGCCTGCCAACCACCATGCAGAGCCCAGACACTGTGCAGCGCCCGCCCTGCTCCCACCCTCTCTATGCTCTTTATTGTAAGATGAAGAAAGCCAAAGACTCAATGGAGTGTTGAGACTCGAAATCCACCAGAATGTCAGATCCCACTTCCGGCTGCTCAGGATGCGGCTAACCACAGAAGTAGAAGCCGCATATGCAGACATGGAGATTTGTACTGCAGATCTTGGCAAGAAAGGCTGGGCCATTCCTCTTACTACTGGAGACAGTTCCCTTCTGATTCTTCTTCATGCTGTTATTTAGCACATAAGCATTTAGGCCTTGTGCAGGTCACGGGGGACTTTGACCTTGACTCTGGGGAGTTTAAAGGGAGGACAGACAGCCCCTTACAGCAGAAGATAGTCACATTCTGATAGGAGGATATATCAGGGACTCTTGGAACACAGAGGAAGAGTCAAAGAGAGCATTGCAGAGGAGGTGACATTTGGTCAAGGTCTTGAGGGACGACTGGGAGATGGGCCAGCAGACAATAGGATTGCAGCATCCCAACAGGGGGATGGAGGTGGAGGCGAGGAGAGGGCTCTGTGTGGCTCTGGGTGGCTGGAGCCACAGTAAGTGTGGGGGTGGGGAGGGCCCGGGGCTTCCACAGCTTGAACAAAGGACTTAACAACTTGGAGTGTCCTCTGCAAGTCAGCGTTTCGCCCAAGAATTACCTAAAAACACAAGTCCTGATTTTTCTCTGCAAAATCAATAAATCAATAAACCCCAAGATCAAACACTTTTGGGGCCAGCTGCAGAACAGACCCTTCCCCTGGAGATTCACCAAGTTCATTAACATTTGAAAGCTCAGGGATCACTTCAGTTAGAAAGGAAGGAAGCAGAGAGGGAAGGCGGCTGGGAGCTCGCCTTGAACTTTCTAAGTTCCTGTCCAGGTTGTCCTCTGCCTGTAATGCCACAGCATCCCCCAGGTTAACACTCCTGTCACTCAGTGGGGAAAGCTGAGCCGGGGCTGGGGAACATTTGTGGTTTTAAGTAGGGGAATGTTGCTCCTGGAGGCAGGAGGGCAGTGAGATGGCAGTTCAGGGGCCCATGAACCCTGGCGTCTGCAGATGAGAACCAAAATTCATCCCTTTACCCTGAGACTAAGAACATTTTCATTTCCCTGTACGGCAAATACCTAGTGAGCCCCTTCTCGGCCAGCTGGGCTGACGCTGGCAGTACAGTTGGGGAAAAACACAGGCACAACCTCTGCGCTACATGCCTACCAACTCAGGGACACTATTCACATAATTACACACATCACGATTTGAAGGGAAAAAAAAAAAACCCACTGTTCTGTAAGAAAGGAGTCTGGAATTAAGGAATGCTTTCCTAGTAAGCCATACCTGGGATGAAGGACAGGTAGGGATTACCTAAGTAAAGCAGGGATGCATTGGGGTAATGGCATTCTGAACAGAGTGTGTGCAAAGGCCCTGTGGCAGGAAGGAAAATATTCCAGCGAAAGCCAAAAAGGAGAGCAAAAAACTCTTCCTGATTGTTTAGCAACTTTTCTTTAGTGTTGTTAATACCTGTCTCTTCCTGGTCACTGATTAGATATCAAATGCCCCAGTATCTAAGATTTGGTTGCTCTGGAAAGGATGTCCAGGAAATTGACCAGACAAATAAGCAACCTGTACTGGAGTTTCCTGCTTAAACCGGGAAGAGCACTGTCATCACCCCCTCTTTACAAATCAAAAAACTGGTTGAGGGGCAGTGAGGGAAGAATGAGCCAAGATTCAAACTCTGGGCCTCTTCACTGTCACGATGACACGCATCACCAGGTTCTGTGTTGTGTGGTCACTCAAGAGCCTCAGGGCAGGACTCGGGTCACCCACTTGAATAATGACAAGCAGTCATCAAAGCTTTGTCCACTACATTCACACCCTTCTGTGCATGCAGGGGGTTGGGAGGCTGATATTTTGCCACTTTTCTGAGAAGAAACCTGAGGCATGGATAGCTTTAGTCAGGTGCCCGTGTCCCCATAGACTTGAGCCACATCTGCCTGACAAGTCGTCACAACTTCCCCTTGACCTCCTTAAAACTGGGGTTCCAAGTGCCCACAGCTCCAGGCTGATCTGTCCTGACGACTATCACAGGTGGCATCTGCACCAGAACGGGGATCAGAGACGCATGATTGTCAGAGGTGACAGTAGTGTGTCACCCTGTCTCCATGATCACCACTGTCACCACCTGGGGTGCTGAGCTACCGTTACAGTGAAGGAGGAAACCTAAGCCAAAGAGGAGATGGCCTGGGGGAGGCAGAGAGGCCTGGGCTGTTGGAGAACTGAGTGGTTAAGAGTGCAGGCCACTGAGTTTGGAGTCCAGCTCTGCCGTTCACCTACACTGTGAGCATGAGCCAGGTACTTAAACTCTCCAAGCCTCGGTTTCCTCGTCAGTGAAATGGGAATAATGTCATCTACCTCAAGAATTGCTGGGGAAATTAAATGAACTAATGTGTCTACAGAGGCTGGGACATAGGCAGCCATGGAAATGTTAGCAGGGATTACGCTGGTGTTCCCAGTGGACTCTGCTCTTTTTGGAAATCAGAGGGCTCAGCAGGGAAACTGAGGCAGGAGACAGGGCCCTATGGGGTCAAGTGAGGTTGGAGGGGGATGGGTAGGACCTCCCCTGACCCATGGTCAATAGCAGCATGACCAGGACGGATCTCAGGGCTGGTGGATCAGCAGGGCTGGTGGATCAGCATTCTCTCCCAGGATTGACTCCAGATGGCAACTGGGCAGGACAGTATCTGCAGGTGAGCCTGCGTAAGTAGAAGCACAGTGTGGCCAGAGTGTGACCCTTGGGACCTGACAGAGCCAAGCGTGACTCCCAGCCCCACCCTAAATGAGGCGTGATCAACTGGACAGTGGGAGGGGCTTCGTCTGCCGACTAATCCCTGATCACTCTTCTCCAAGGTCCTGTGTGACATCCTTTTCATGCCCTGCCCTGGGCACCAGCGTCCCCGATGAAGGTGTCCTGGCCCTCCTTTGTGCTCGGGGAACACACTCTCCCCTGGAAACTGTACCTCCACATGGTCGCAGTTCTTGACTTTAACTGCAGGTCTCTGCCAAGTCCACCTCCCCTGCACGGACTTCTGCCTCTAGCCCAGGATGCCCGCCCCAGCTGTCCGCTGGCTGCCTCCATCTCCCAGGCCCCTCAAGCAGTGTGTCCCAACCAGAGCATCAGCTGCTTCCCTGGCCTGGCCCCCTGCACCTCTGTAAAGAGCATCGCCTTCCGCTCAGTCCCTGGAGCAAAACTGCTCTGACTCCACCCTCCCTCTCCCATGCCCAGGAGCTCTCAAATCCACCCATTGCCCTGGACCAGGCCACCTTGTCCCTCTTCTCTGGCGGCAGGACAAAGGATGGATGCATCTTCCCCAAACACACACTCCCGGGTCTCCCTGCTGGCACTCACAGCGAGTCACCAGTTTCTCAGGAGCAAGCCTAGCCTTCCAGCATGGCCTCTGGGCTTTTCCTCACCTCAGCCCGCCCCATCTCCTGCCTCAACCCTGCAGACACACCCTGAGCCACGATTCTAGGGGATTCCCCTCCCACATGCCCTGCGTGGCAGGACTGGGAGCTGCGTCACCCTGCGTCTTCCATGGGAGGTTAGGCAGACGGGGAGGCTGGGGAAAGCCACCAGGAGGTGGTGCCTGTGGCAGGGAGCTCGGTGCTCTGAGGGACATGAGTCCTGGCACCTCGTCTTGAAGGAGAGTTCCGGTGTGGGAAGGGCAGGTGCTGTCGGCGAGAATGCCACCTCCCTCTTGTGACCTTTACCAAAGACATTTTCTCTGAATGTCAGGTTCATTAGACGCAGGATTGGGGGTGGAGGAATCGCTTTAAAACTAAATTAAAGACAGGACAGACAGACATCGTCCAGAGGGTGATGAAAAGCCAGCCTGGGGGGTAAGTTAACATCCCCCTCTGAAGGTCGTCTCCCCCCTCTGATTCTGGGGGCAGAGCTGTTGGCTCTCCTGGGGCAACACCCCCCTGTTGCTCTCCATCCCCAGGACAGACCCTCCGTCCATGGTGCCCACCAGCCGACTAAGCTCCAAGAGGAGTCGCCACACCCTCTGCCACCCTGCCCTCCCTGGGACATTCATGTAGAATGTCACACGGAAGCCCTTCAGCCTGCCCAATCCTGTCCCTCCAGCCCAGCCTGTCATTCGGGAATCTGGGTCCCTGACGTAGAAGCCCACCCTGGCCTACCCCATGTGGGACAGTGAAGAAATAAATCAGGGACATGCCCCGCCCTGAAGAAGCTCCCAGGCTCACAAGGATGGACACAGGTGCAGAAATACCACCTCCTGGTGGACCTGGGGCCATGACAGAGCAGGTACCAGGTGGGGACGTGCCCTAGGGGAGAGTCAGAAAGGGCTCCCCATGAGAAGGGGACCCCTGAGCTGGCTCTGGAGGACTCGTAGAAACTGATGGCCTCCTCTGCTCTTTCTGGGAGACAGCTGGGTTCTGGAAACAATGTCTGCGAGGTCCCTGGCCTGAAGATTACGCAGTGATTCTGCATCCTCGACCTCTGGGTTACCTTGATCGCTGAGTAGCAGCGACCCAGGGACCCAGAGAGCGAGGAGCCCGAGGATCTTGCCCCTCCTTTGTGCTCCCAGTTCTCCTGCGAAGCCGCCTCACCGATGGTGCAGTGGTGCATGCTGGGCGCCTTCTGCTCCCAGACCAGCAGGCCTCTGGGGCCCGCTCCCGCCCAGCTCATGGGGACTGGGTGCCGGTGCCATCTGCTGCAGCTCCTGTGCTGGTGCCCAGGCCCGTGCTGGGCTACCGGGGTGCAGGAATGAGACCCGGAATAGCAGCTCCCAGGCTCCTCTATGCCCATGCACAACACCCCACCCCAGGACCCCATTCCTCATTCACTGCTGTCTCCACTCCCCCAAGACCCTCGTCCCCTTTTAGGCATGACCCGCCCCTGGCCACACAGCTCCACCTGGCAGTGCTGCCTCCTCTTCCTCCTCCCCTGTGTTGCAGGGCTCCTCTCCCTTCAAGGACACCGCCATCCCCCATCCCCAGTGCAGAGCAGCCCTGCCTGGGTTCCTGGCTCCTGGCTCCTGGCTGGGCACCTCCGCAGCTCCTCAGCTGCCAACTCTGTCTTCACGCCTCCCAGAGGAGCAGCTGTCAGCACATTCTGGTGGCCAGGATGGGGGGAGAGTGACAGAGAGAGATGGTGCAAGAAAGAGGGAGCGAGAGGAAGGCAGAGACAGAGCCTGGGCGACAGGGAGGGAGCCCCACGCAGGGAAAGCAGGAGGGCCAGAGGAGGACACGGAGGCTGGAAGGAGGAGCAAGGCCCCTCTGAGAAAGGAAGAGAGGCCACATCCACCACTAAGTCCTTCCTGCTGTCAGCAGAAGGGAACCCAGAAACTTGGCCTTTCACACTGTGCTGAGGAGCCAGGCAGGGATGGCCGGGCGAGGGCCAGGCAGGGGCTGGGCTGGCAGCATGGGGCTCCCAGCTTCCAGGCCAGAAGTGGGGGAAGCAGGAAGAAGCGGTTAGACTTAGCACATGAGCAACAAAAATACACACACGTACCCACATAACAAACAGACACACACAACACAGAGGCACAAATGCACGCATATCCTCCTCCAGGGCTGAGAGCACAGGGGCCCTGCTGGGAGGAGGCTCAAACCTGTCTATGGCTTGAGCGAGGTGGGGGGTCTCTTCTTCCCCAGAGCCCGAGACAGATCGTAGAGGCTAGCCGACCCAGGCTCCCCCACGTGTAGGAAGTGTGTCCACAAGGGCACAGGAGTGCCCCAAACCCAATGACTTCATACCAACAGGGTCAAAGCATCACGGTGGAACTACTGCCAAGTGAGGACGTGCAGAGGGCGGGGCGGCAAGACAGAGAGGGGCCTGCCTGGGGCCCTCCGCCACACTGCCCACAGCTGGCCCTCTGCATTAGTTAGGTTTTCATCGCAGTGGCCAAAATACCAGACCAGAACAACTTAGAGGAGGAAACCTTTATTCTGTGCTTGTGGTTTCAGAGGTTTAGTCTATGGTTGGCCAGTTCCATTGCTCTGGGTCCAAGTGAGGTGGAACAGCATGGCAGAAGGCATAGCAGAGAGAAGCCGCTCACCTCATGGTAGCCAGGAAGCAGAGAGAGGGAGGGAGAGAGAGAGGAGATAGGAGGCAAGATACATCCCCAAGGGCACACCGCCAGCACCCACCTCCTCCAGCCATGCCCCACCTGTCTAGTCCATAGTCCTTGCAAATTATCAATCCAGCAGGTGGATTAATCCACGGATCAGATCACAGCTCTCAAAATCTAATAATTTCACCCCTGCCAGGCCCCATGCTGGAAGCTGGGTATAGAGATACCCATTGTCAACCACCCTCTGACCCACCATTTTGCATGCAGCATCTGTTTTGACTCTCACAACTACTGTGTACTGTTATTAACCCATTTTAAATGAGAGGAAACTGAGCCTCAGAAAAGTGAAGAGCCACACACGAAATTCCAATCTGAGCAGCATCAGAATCCACCCTCTTTCTCAGCACTTCCCTGACTCCCTGTATATGTGGGAAAAATGAAAAAGGGATGCACCAGAGTAGGGATTGCTCCTCAGAAGAGATCCCATGTTTGTTGGGAAAAATCTACATTTTTTGTAGATTTGTATTAATCAGTTTTCTGTCACTGTAACAAACTACTTGAGAAAATCAATTTTAAGGAGAAAAGGTTTATGGAAGTTTCAGTCTATGGTTGGTTGGCCTATTGCTTTTGGACCTGTGGTGAGGCAGAACATCATGGTGGGGGCACAGGATAGAGCAAAGCTGCTCACCTCATGGCAGCCAGGAAGGAGAGAGAGACGGAGAGAGAGAGAGAGAGAGAGAGGAAGAATCCAGGTCCCAACATCCTCTTCTAGGACACACCCCCAATGACCTATCTTCCTTCCACTAGGTCCCACCTCTTAGAGGGTCCACCACCTCCCAACAGCTCAACAGGCTGAGAACCATGCTTTGAGCATCCAGGCCTTTGGGGGACATATAAGATCCATGTCATAACACTACTGTAGATGTAAGTTGGATCCCAGAGCCTGGAGCTAGGGTTCCAGGAGATGCTGAGCGGTGTGGTGGGCAGCAGAAGCCTGGGCTTCAGCCAGGCCCCTACATCCTGGTTCCTATCAGTGACACCCCTTTCCTTGTTCCCACAACCAGGGTAGCAGAGTCACATGCATACCGATGTCTCAGGAGGCTTAAGTGTAAGCCCTAGGAAGTGCCTAGAAGGGTTCCTAGCCCATAACAAGTGCTGATAAATGGCAGCACTAGGTGTGGTTTGGGGAACCCCTCTGCTTCACAAAGGGAGAGGCAGTTGGGGGTGCATAGATAGGCCAGAGAGAGAGCACCAGGAAGAGGGGCTGGGAAAAGTCCCACCTCCATACCCCGCCTCCACACCCCAGCACCCGTCTCCTGTGCTTGGCGTGGCTGGATTTATGTGCAAACCAGCAGGGTCGCACCTGAAGTCTCCAGCCTGATGCTCGGTGTCAGGGCACTTGGTGGGGACCAGAGATCTCAAGTTTCTTGGATGTCCTAGAGAAAGAGATGGATTTCCCCCAAGGTCATAGAAACTGGGACATTCCCAAGAGCTGGAAGTAAAGTGCAAGGTCAGAGAAGCTTCCAGCTAAGCAAACTGGTGAGTGCTGTACAGTGCTGAGCAGTTGGTGGTGACCCCCATCTGACACCGAAGGAGCACTTGCTAGGTGCCAAGTGTTGGTGCAAGCACTGTGTGCACATGACCTTATTTACTCCTCAAAACCTGATTGGAAGTTGGCACCGTGATTAGTCCCATTTTATGGATGAGGGAACCCCAGGACCAAGAGGTTGAGTGACTTATCTAAGGTCACATGGCTAATCAGTGATAAGAGGCAGATTCAGAAAGTCAGACTCCAGAGGCAGGGTTTCCAGCCACTGCTCCTATTGCCCAATGTGCTATGAAGCAATGAGGAGTGGTAAAGAGGCCAAGGAAGAGAGCCACCCAGGGCTCCCATGGGCAGGATGCCCAAGCCTGACCTCAGGCCAAGAGCCCTCACTTCCCTGACTCCAGACACAAGCATCTCTTGGAAGCTTTAGTAAGCTCAGAATCTGCATTCCAAGCAGTGAATTCCCATTATGCAGTCAACCACACTGACCCAGGTGAGGCGACCAGGGGAGGGACAGGGCAATGGTGCTGACTTCTGCCCAAACTATCATAGGCCAGCAGTTGGGAACCTACCAGGCACCATCCCTCTGGCCTGAGTCACCTCGCCATTGAACCCCTGGCTGAACAAGCCTGGCCCCCAGCACCCCTCTCCTGGCTCCCTCCCTCTGCTCAGAGGATGCTACCATCTGGGGCCCATCTGCAGGGAGCCTGCCTGCCTGTTAGAGGGGGCACCTTCCAACTGCATCCTGGGGGAGCAGCCAGGGACTCCATAAATCTCAGGACCTGCAGCGAGAAGCCAGGGTATAAAACACACCATTAGAGTACTGGGGCCACCCCAGGCTGCCCCAGAAAGATCGACACAATCAAGAGGTGCCTTGTGTGATAGAGGGAGCCAGGGCTTTGGGATGATGTGGGATGGACTTCTGGACTCACCCTCATTGGAGTGGAGACTGAGGGCAAATTGCCTCTGCAATCTGAGCCAGTTGTTTTAATCCATATATGGAAAAGATGACACCAGAACTCCATCTTTATCATCTGTGTATCTTTTCACTTGGGACACAGAAGAAGATGTTTATGGAAGGAAGGAATAGATGCGACCAACTCGTTGGCTGTTCTTCCTTGCTCTTCAGAGCCCCGCGCAGGCCAGAAGATTGTGTCTGAGGGCTCCAAGCCAGTCAAGGCAAACCCTTCCACTCTATGGTGATTGGCCGGGGTCTGGGCAGGTGACCTAGTTCCAGCCAATCAGATAGAAGGGAGAGTCTGCTGGGGGCTCTGGGAAGGGGTTCCATCCCAATCAAAGGAAGGGATGCAGGAGGAGAGCGTGCTGGCTCCTGTGTTGGAGTGTTGTGGGGAAGCAAGGAATTGAAATCACCAAACATTGGCCACAGTGGAAATGTCACCGTCATCTGAGGGTGACAGAAGGAAGGAAAAGCAGAGCACAGATCGTCAATTTGGGTTGCCAAAACAACCCCAGACCCCCTGTCATGGAACTTCCTGCTGATAATTAACCACAAATGTCCGCTGGGTGCTGGGTTCAAGCCACTTGTAGTCCGGTGTGTGGATGGCTGCAGCTGTCAACCTCCCTCTCTGGCGGGGTGACCAGGGTGTGAAGGCGTGAACTGAACACCTCGTGCAGAGTGTTCAAAGACTGAACAACCTCGTGCAAATATCTGTTATTATTGATAAAATTAACACCATGACACCCCATTTCTTCAATATCATCAGCAATAGGATTTTGCTTAGAAGGAAAATTTCAAGATAATTGAAGTTTACCCCGTTTAGATTCCAAAATATTATTTTGATTTTAGCTGGTTTTTATTACAAAAGTAACATCTGAAATGTATCATCCCACCCCCACCTTTATCTCCCCCTCCCTCCCCACCACACGCACACTCAGGCCTTGCACACCCTGCTCACCAACAAACAACATGCCCCATGGGAGATGAGTCCAGCATTGCCTGGAGCTGGCGGCCCAGGTGGGGCTGCAGGGTCCCGCTGTGAGTCATGCCACCTCTTCCTCTGTCTTCACGGGGCCTTCTCCTCTCCTCTGTATGGATGTGTCTTCTTTCCTCCTTTTAGAGGGACATCTCTCATTAAATTTAGGATCTACCAGGGTCAATCCAGAATGATCACCTAACTTAACTTTTTTTCTGCAAAGACCCCTTTTCCAAATAAGATCATATTCACAAGTTCTTGTACGATGTATTTTAGGAACCTCCATTTAACCCACCCTTTGTCTCTAGACAAAAGAAAGTCAGACATGGCCCCCAAATAGTAGGGCCCCAGCAGACAATGAGAAGTGCCAGTGAGAGGGGATTGAGGGTGAGAGAGGAATGTGTCTGACTTGGGAGAGAGACAACAGGGAGGCAAGCAGCCTGAGGGTCCAGGACTCAGAGATGGACCTGGGTGCTGGCACCAAAGCCAGCAGGGAATCCAGGTTCAGAATATTTTGGGATGGCTACAACTTGTCGTGCACTTGAGTGCCCAGGGGATTTTGGTGGACTGGAATGTGTTAGTCAGCTTTCCTTTACTGTGACAAAATACCTGAGATAAACTAACTGCAAAGAGGAAAGATTTATTTGAACTCATGATTTCAGAGGTTTCAGTTCACGGTTGGTTGGTACTGATGCTTTTGGGCCTGTGGTGAGACAGAACATCATGGAGGGGATCTAGTGGCAAAGCAAATCTGCTCACCTCATGGTGGCCAGGAAGCAAAGAGTGAGAGAGAAGGGCTGGAGTCTCAATATCCCCTTTGTGGGCATGCCCCCAATGACCTTACTTCCTCGAACCAGGCCCTACCTCCTGAAGGTTCCACCACTTCCAAATACTGCCACAGGCTGGAGACCAAGCCTCAACACATGCCCTCTGGGAAAGACTCCAGATCTAAGCTCTAGCAGGGAGGTTGCCAGCTTTAGGGCACTAGGGTAATTTTAGACTCCTCTTCCCCCACACCTGGAATGGGATTGGGTCTCTGCTGCCATGACAATCCCAGCTGCCTCCTGGCATAGAGCATGGTGTCTGGCTCATGCCATGGCAGCCCATGGCTTTGACTTGGTCTGTCCCAGGTAGCCCTTCAAACCTCCCCAGAGCCACCCCTCCAGGGCACAGCAGGCACCAGCCCCACCTCCTCCCCATCCCACGCTCTTCTTCCAACCCCCTCCCCAGCAACCCTTCTAAAACAAGCCCCTGCTTGTGTGTGGCACGTGTATTTATAACATATACTCCTATGCCCCCACACTAATGCTTTACATGCATTACAAAATATAATCAGGATTATTTAGGTTTAAAGTGATAAGATAAAGATAAAATATTTTAAATTATTTTATGTATTTGTTAAAGGTTGAAAGCATTTTCGCTCTTACTAAAAATTTTAATGAGACCCATGTGATTGGAAATGTTTCATTTTTGAAAAACAAAGCTTTATGATACAGCAGCTCAAAGGTCTGGTTCTTAATTCAGATTATTTTTATACTCTGTTTTAATTGCTGTTATGGCTGGGGGGGAAAAGGAAGATATTTGCAAAGATGCATTGATCCAAATGGGAAAATAGCAATGCCGCCGTGCTTCCTGAATTCTCATAGTTATTTTTCATTCCCATCCACCAATTATGCAAAGTTTTTTGTTGAAATTCAGCAAGGAAATTTCCATCTTCCCTGATGTCAATCAGCGGTTCTTACAAACTAATCAGAAGGTGTTACATTTTTATATTTTTAGCAAATAGGTTCTGAAACACTTTGGAAGATTTTTTTAAAGCAGGTTAAAATATTCCAATTCCAAGTTTTTAAAGTTTACATACACAGGAGTATGTAATAGGTGATAGATATATAAAATATTTTCTGTCAAAAATCACAAAACAATGTCAACACTTCCAAATGTTTGTTTTAAAAATTCTCTTCTCATAGCACTAGTTTCTTTCAGAAAATAATTTCTCTTCCAGTCATTATTTACATATCAAATGTACCATAGAGACAGAGACAATGTGTGTGTGAGTGTGTGAGTGTGTGTGTGTGTGTGTGTGTGTGTGTGTCTGTTTCAAAATCTCTGCTCCCTGAGTACAATGTGGCATCCTGAATTGGATTGTGCAACAGAAAATGGAGACTGATGGAAAGACAGATGAAATCCAAATAGAGTCAAGAGTTTTGTTAATAATAACGTACCAATGTTAATTCTTAGTTTTCACAAATCTACATGATTATATAAGAAGTTCCGTGATGGGAAGTTGAGCTGAGAGTACACAATTACTCTGAATGATCTCTGCAACTTTTCAATAAACATAAAATCATTTTTTAAAAAACATTTTTAAAAATTGGGCGAGAGAGCATAACTTTGACCAACCCATTGTCATAAAAAATGGTCAACAAGTTCAAAATAACTTCTTCATTTTGAAAAGGAGAAAAGCATAACTCACCTTAAGTTTCCCCATCTCTTTATTTTGCTCCAGGATAACCCTCAAACCTCTATATCCTCATTACAAAATACATAGGATTCTACCTTATATTAAAAGTCTTATTTTTATGATAGAAACCACATCGATGACATCCCGCATCATTTTGTTACACTTCTGCCCTCAACTTCTTTGCTTTAAGAGCCAGGGTTTGAATGAATTTCGTGTTTGGCATAATCTCTAAAACTTTGACCCTGAATCCCTCGTGTATTGCAGTAAAGCGTCCACTCTATCATGATTATGTTTATATTGTTTTTCCATAAAACATTGTTTTCATTAAATAAGTCACTGATTATTGGAACTAAATCTTCTTCAGTACATCTCATAAAAAAGTGATTCTTTGTGTGTTTCATTATTGAGACGCAAATCCAGCACAGATCGTACGAAGAGATGCATCAGAAACATCTGTACTTTCATCCAGTCAAATGGCAAATCTCTGACTCTGCACAAATTGCTCTAGTGCTTGTTTCTTCACATCTTCCGCAGCGCCCTTTGCATCTTCCAGCCACACTTGCTGACAAAGAGATGCATCTGAGTTTGCCCCTGGATTGTTTTCTGTAGCTTATTTCATCTATTTTTTCCTGAGGCAGGAAGAACAAGCATTTGCTTGATGGTATGAAACTTTTATCTTTCACTATTAAGTAAGAAAATCTCAAAAGAGGCATCTAAACATTTGTCACAAAGTATCAGAACTTATGCAAAGAACCAGAGGGAGTATCCCATAACTTTAGACATCACTGGAAAAAATTAGAAGTTTGTGTTCTGGATGCTTCATTTTTAAGGAAACTATTGAATTAGTCAGGAGAGGCTAGGTTATGCAGTGATAACAAACATCCCCAAGATCTGTGACAAAGCAATACAGGTTTATGACACAACTTGGGCACATCACAGATCAGCTGTGCTGCAGCCTCACTCCAGGACCCAGATGGACTGAGTGGCTTCTTTCCAGAACATTGTCAGTCCTTGTGCCAAGGGCAAAGATTGTGGTGAATCCTATGCTGCCTCTTCAAGCTTCTGTAGCACTTCTGCTCAGATTTCAATACCCAAAACAAAGTCACATGGCCAGGCAATCAACTGTTGGAAAAGAATCAGGAAAAGCTTGTGCATTCCACCAATAATGTCCATGTTTGCCAGTAGCACATCCTTTGCATTCTTACTGGCCAATTGCTCAAGGCTTATTGTTCGTGGATACTCATATAACACGACAACCCTTCTTAAAACTTTTTTTGGTCTAATTTCATGCTGGGTCTGATTAAATCATCATTTGGAGTGGAAGTATCATCCTATTCATTTTCTGACTGCTTGCTTGGGCTTGCGTTTGTTAATATTTTCTTCAACCCATGATACCTTTGCAGGAAATTTTAAAGCCATGTACCCAGTTTGCAAAGATTTAGTTAAAAGTGAATTATCTCATAACAGGACACACATAAGAATGCTCTTAGCTGCAATGGTAATGTTGAAAGAAAGGAACCATTCACATGTGCAGCTTCATGTATACAAAGCTTAGAGGCGTGTGAAACTCCTGGGTGGCACTAGAAACCAGGACAGGGCTTAGACAGGGGCAGGTAGTGACTGAAAGGTGTCCTACCAGTGGCTGATCATCTGGGAGTGCTGGTGATCTTAGGTTTTTTAATCTGGAGGCAGTCTATACAGATGCATTCACTTTGTGAAAAATTCATTGACCTGTATCCCTTAAATGTGAATGGTTTTTATGTATGTGAATTATGCTTCAATTAAAAGTTTATTTAAAATCAAACTGGATTGCATAATCCATAGAAGCCCTAACCAGCTGCATATAAACTGGAATATAGAGCCAGGAAAGATAGATGAGGGCAGACATTGCCATTAGCCCCCTGCCTCATGATACTTAATTCCTTTCTCCACACACCTCAGCCCCTCAATATCCTAGGACTGACTGACATGTGACAGGACACTGATATTAATCCATGTAGTAGATATTAGTAAAGCCGAACTTGGATCTAAGTAGGTCGATCGATGGAAATTGCATTTGTAATATTTCCTTCCCTCTTCCAAAAGATCATCATTCTTAATCCACCTTACAGACAGCCTCTCCCACCGGTCCCAAGCCTGGATCAGAACCGTGAACAGAGCCTGCAAAGCCAGGTGAGGAAGAGCCTGCTCCTTCCAATCAGCACGTGATGGGGGCCCCCCTGGCCAATAAGCATTCAGAGGCCCAGGCACGGATGCCCTGGTGATTTGAGTATAGAAATAATGTGAGTCTCAACAATGCAGAACTGGGGCGTTCATATTAAACAAAATATGCTGAGAAATCTCTGGTATCCCATCTGATCATGAAATAAATGCTCTAGTGAAGCAAATATTCAGCATAATAGAGTGTATATACATGGATTATCAATTTTGAAGAGGAACACGGAAGGCACTTTGCTCGAACACCACACTAACAGAGGGAAAAATGGTTTTGGATAATGCAGAAGGCACTTCAGAGACTCGTAATGCCTCAGAACACACAATTCACAAGAAATTGAGTTCACACTGAATCCATGCCTTTCGAGCTCCGAAGCTTATGCTCTTTTTATGCATTATGCTATTTGTTGTTGTTGTTAATAATATAACTGTTAAAAAAAAAAAAAAAAGAAACTCAGAAGATTCCAGAGAAAGAGGGAGAGCAGAATATACCCATAAATCGAGGTTGCTGTGGCTCCTGATTGGAATGTCCCCCAGAGGCCCATGTGCTCAGGGCTTAGTTCCCAGAGTAGTGCTATGGGAAGGTGATGGAGACTTGGCTGGGAGGAACCAGTGGAAGGAAGGTAGGTCACGGGGGTGTGCCTTTGAAGGGATATGGGAACCCCAGCCCTTCCTCTCTCTGCTCTGGCTACGTCCAGCCTTGCCACAGGCCCAAAGCAGTGAGGCCAAGTGACCATGAACTGAAACCTCTGAAGACATGAGCAGAGAGAAACCTTTCTTCCTCATAAGCTTATCATCTCAAGTATTTTGTTAGAGTAGTGGAAAGCTGACCCTGGTTCACTTTATGTCTCCTCCAAATCAGGCCTGGGGAGAACACTTTGGGGGTAAGTAGTTTATCAAGAGGTGATCCCAAAGAGCACAGGTGCGGACACAAAGAGGGAAGAGAACCGAAAACACGTGTTCCATCAGGCAGGCTGCTGCTGCGAGCCACCAGGATTCCTCCTCCGGGGTACTCCTGGAGGCCAAGCACACACGTGGGAACTGTCCTGAGATGGGGCAGGGAAGGCAGTCTGAATAATGCCCCCCATGAAGTCCACGTCCCCGTCCCCAGAATCGGTGAAAATGTTTCTTTATGTGGCAAAAGGGACTTTGTAGATGTGATTAAGGATCTAAAAATGGGATGATTCTCCTGGATTATCTCAGTGTAAATTATAAGAGGGAAGCAGGAGGGTCAGAGGCAAAGTCAGAGAGAGGGACTGGAGGATACCCCATGGCTGGATGAGAGACACGCACTCACCTGTCCTAACCAAAGAGCGGACCAAGAGACCTGAGGTGTAGCAGAAGGTGAGGCTGGAGGTGGGCAGGGGGAGGGACAGGCACACACAGATTGGGTAATCCAGCATTTTATCCCTGAGAGCACCAGGTCCCGCCCCCAGTTCCTCACTGGCTGAGTATTACAGTCTTCCGGAATGCCTCGGTTCTATGGTCTCCTATCGGGTTACAGAAACATGCCCTTAGTCCTTCCCTGTCCCTGGGTTCTCTTGTGGCTGCAGGCCTCTCTGGCCCTTACTTCCTTTCCTAAGTTACTATTTCTTAACAGAGAGATTTCTACCTCTGTTGCTCAGACCGACCCCTTCCCCCACCTCCTGTTTGTCTAAGGCTATTCCAGTGTGTGGATTTTGGATCTGCCACCTCCACGGGCTACTGGGCCTGTGAGTTACCTGCTTGTAACCCTCCACGCTGCCGTCTCCCCTCTGGAAGCCTCTCTTACAGCCCAATTTTACACTTAAGCTAAATACCATAAAAGGGACCACCAGACCTTCTGAAAAGAGACCACCAGACCTTCTCTTTCTCACATTACATTCAAAGGTGGGAGAAGGGGCCATTCACCAAGGAAAGCAGCCAGCTTCTTAAAGCCGAAAAAGGCAGGAACACAGGTTTTTGCTTAGGGTATTCCAGACGGAAAGCAGTTCTACTAAAACCTTAGTTTTAACCTTTAAGACTCATTTCAGGCTGGGTACAGTGGCGGACGCCTATAATCCCAGTGGCTAGGGAGGTTGAGGCAGGAGGATGATGAATTCAAAGCCAGCCTCAGCAACTTAGCAATGCCCTAAGCAACTCAGTGAGACCGTCTCTAAATAAAATATAAAAAAAGGACTGGGGATGTGGTTCAGTGGTTAAGCGCCCTGGGTTCAATCCCCAGTACCAAAAAAAAAAAGAGAGAGAGACTGATTTTAGACCTCTGATCTCCAGAATCATGAAAGAACAAACATATGCTGTTTCTAGCCATTATGCTTGTGGTAATTCATTGCAACAGCAAAAGGAAATACACACACACACACACACACACACACACACATGTTTGTTATGTTGATTGATGGATTGATTGATTGATTGATTTTAGGTACTGGGGATTTAACCCATGGGCACTTTACTGCTGAGCTACATCCCCAGCCCTTTTTAATTATTACTTTTTTTAAATTTAGAGACAGGGTCTCACTGAGTTGCTTAGGGCCTCGCTAAATTGCTGAGGCTGGCCTCAAACTTGCAATCCTCCTGCCTCAGCCTCCCAAGTCACTGGGATTAGAGGTGTGCACTACTGCGCCTGGCTTGCTGTGTTGATTTCTCGTCCATGCATGCTCATCCTCCATTGGTTAAAGGTTGCAATGCATGTTCCCACAGCCAGAAAATGATTCTAGACTAACAGCATGGGAAGCCACCAGCCTGTGTGGGGACTGTCCTCCAGCCATTGGTAAATTCAGATGTGAGCCTCCTGGCAATCATGAAGAAAAAGCCAAAGTGATTGGGTTTCAGAGCACTCCCCCCACCCCGCCCCCCGGAGCGGGGAGCAGATATGCTCCCCATAACTGCTCCCCAGCTCCTGGTTTGGAGAAAGTCCTGTGAAGCACAGATCAGGAGAAGCCAGTGAGCTCACCCCTTTAGTCAGGTGTTCATCTCTGGACCAATCACCAAGGGAAGGAGGAGCTTATGGGGATTTGAAACCTGGATCCACGCCCTGATGCACTGGGAAGCCTGGCCTCAGTTGTGCAGGGTCAGAAATAAGTCCAAGATCTAGCTTTGGCTCTGCCGGAAGATCCAGAGAGAGCTGACAGATGCCCCAGAAATCCTGCCTGAAAGGCAAGTGTGCCTGCCCCATTCCGCCACGCCTCTCCGTCCAGTACCCTTGCAATGTGACTTCGCAGAAGCCTCCGGAGTCTGATTTCTCGCTTCTGAATCTGGGCTAGTCTTGTGACTTGCTTTGACTAATATAATGTGGCAGAAGTGACAATGTCCCTGTTTAAGCCGAAGACTCAAAGAGCCCGCGCCCCTCTCTCCCTCCCTCCCTCCCTTTCACTCCTGATGCTGCCTCGTGACTATGTCTGCTGGAGCAATGTGAAGGACACATAGAAAGAGTCCCGCTTGAGTCCATTTCCCCAACCAAGGCTGTCCTAGACCAGCCATTGGCCATAGAGGCGTGAGTGTGCCCGGCCAAAGGCAGCCCAGTCTCTCCCAGAGAGCAGAACCATCCACTTGACCCTTAGACTCATGAGGCTAAATGTGGGTTGATTTAAACAAAGCTTTGGGATGTTTTGTTGCCCAGCAATAGCTAAGACACCACAAGTCAGGACCAGACCCCAGACTGGTCCAGGGAATTGTGACAGTAAAGAAGGCAGTTGGTCAGTTTGACTTCAGTGGACACCAGCTGTCACTGCTGCCCAAGCACCAGCCAGCCAGACTGCAGCTGCCACCAATATCCCCCTACAAAAGAACCAATCAGCCTATCATGGACTATTTGGGCTTTACAGGATACTGGTCAAAAGGTATTTTTGCTCAGACAAAGTGGATCTCCTCAGCAGAGGTCAGATTAGCCAGCAGAAACAGCTGGACCTTAAAACGGTTATCAGAGAGAGAGAGAGAGATGTCCCTGTATGCTCCCACCACATGGAGGATGAGGTCACCTAAAAGCCAAACCAAATCAGAGTCCAGCCAGCAGGAAGAGTTCTAAGGTACCTGTCTGGATCATGACTGGCTGTGGACTCAAGTCTGATCTCTTGAGAGATTATTTCTTCCCGCTAAGTTCTCAAGTGTTTGAATCTAGGACACTCGAACATTAAATATCAGACCAGAGCTGGGGCGACATGGATGCAGAATTTCGCCGCTTACAAATGCCTTTGGGAAGGTTTGTTGTTATTTTTTCCCTTCTTAGAAAAGCATTCAAAACTTTTATAAGATTCTGAGACAAGCAGGGTGCTGTGGTGCACACCTGTAATCCTAGCAACCTGGAAAGCTGAGGTAAGAGGATTGCAAGTTCAAGGCCAGCCTGGACAATTTAGTGAGAACCTGTCTCAAAATAGAAAATAAAAAGGTAGAGGATGTAACTCAGAAGTAGAACACCCCTGGGTTCAATCCCCAGCTCTACTACTACTACTACTACTAATAATAATAATAATAAATTAAAATAAATAAAACAAATTTAAATTTAAAAAAAAAACCTCAGACAAGTTATGACACAAAAATCTAAGAACTCCAAGGGCAGAGGGAATTCTAGAAGCAGCCCTGCCTAACATGTCTATAGCAGTACTTCACTTATTGCACATTTACATTATAATTCCTGCAAGACATTGTAACCACTTGTATTTCTGTTGTCTATCCCTCACAGGGAATGTCTTTCTAGCTGTGACTGTTGGTATCTATTTTTTACTCTAAGTTAATAAACCCGTATGCTACTGTGACATATATATTACTGCAGTTGTGGGCTACTATAGATCAGTACTGTAGCTCTGTTACTTGGTTATTTATCTACCTTAGTGTAGCTAAAAGTTATTATGTGCATATGTAACTGTAACTGTGTGTTATATCACCATATCTATATGTTACCATATCCACAGAACCGATTCCGTTATCACGTACAAGGCCATAATTGTATTACTATATCTGCGTGTTCCTGTATTTAGATTATTGTAGGCTGGTGTTATGGCATTTGTTATTGAAGTCACGCTTTACTGCAACTAAATGTCCCTGTTAATTTACATTTACTCCAATAATAAAATAGCATTAGCTACCATTTGTTAAGCACCTTCTATTTGCCAGACTGTCTTCTGCTACAGACTTAACATGCAATTACTAAGTTTTACAGTGCCTACATATAATTATATTTGTTTGACAGATGAGGAAACTGAGATACAACTAGGTGAAGTTCTTGCCCAAGGTCATATAATCGGTACATGGCAATAGAATGCAGGGGAAGGACCTCAAACTCAGGTCTGTCTGACTGGTCATTGTCCGGGCAGCTGCGTAATTCTATAGACTATGTCCTATGCTTGTATGCGGAGGGCCTACTATGGAAAATGGCTCATTGTCTAAAGATAGGAAAAGATACTTATTGGATGTAGAATTGTTCTTAAAACTATCAACTTCATGTTCTGACATTTTTGTTGAGTTAGGAGTTCCTGAATATAGAAACAATTAAATTGCTAAAAGAACCTTTGATTGAGTTAGCAGACAATAAATTTAAAGAACAATGAAATTCATTATCCTAACTCTCAATGAATTTGAAAAGAGATAGATGGTTACATGAGCTTAATAGTTGATGAGCTCAATGCTTATGAACTCTGTGGATCCTAAAACCACCTGCAGGTTGGGAGACTGCATGATCAATGCCGCCCCACAAACCCACCTCCTCCCACCCTGCAACCTATAAGGACCTCAGGTTTCAAAGGAGGCTCCAGCAAATCTTTTCAGAGCTCCCTGTCTGAGCCCCTTTCTCTTGGCCTTTGATTCCTGCTTGTTTTCCAGGTTCAAGGAGTGAGCTCAATTAGGAGCAAGGACAATATGACCTTGAGCTGAAGTCTACAGAAAGAAGTTCCCAGGGAGGAGGCATCCTGCGTCCCAGGCACCAATGACTCTATTCTGGGAAGAGCCATCCCCAGACAACAACTCCTCTTGCTACATGCCTTAAAACTCACAGACAACCCATCCATACCTGCCTTTGTATCGCATCCCATAATACTTCCTGCCCTGACCCCTCCCCCGCTAGTCACCACCCCTTCTCGTGCTTCCCAGTCCCTTCCTAGGTGTCAGCCCCTGAGCCAGAATTTCTTCCCTTCCTGACGACCTCCAACTTTATTTACCACTAGTTGGGACAGAGCACAGTAGACCCCATCCCCCTCATGGCACTGACAGCGTTAGATCAAGAAGGGGGACACCCTAGAAGTCAAGCATCTAGCTTAGTTGGGGGTGGCAGATACAGGGCACACAGAGCACCCCGTCCCATGCCCATTGCAGACATGACTGATCAATCGCACTCTTTCCTTCCCAGCCAGGACACAGCTTCAGTATGCTTTTCAATCCAAGTCTCCAGCCACCACCAACTGGCCTAAAGTGGCATCCAAAATAAAATCCATTTCCTACCTAGGACAACTCCTTCAACTGTGCAGGCAGAGAAACAGACCCAGAAGAAAATCAAATTGCCCAGGCTCATACAGATCAGAAGCAAGATGAGAACCCAGAGTTCCTGTCCTCTGACCTGCCACGAAAGCAAAGGAGCAGCTACCCCATGGAGCAGACTGGGAATGTCTGAACCTTACCTCTAAGAAGCCCAGAAGCACTGAACACAAGGCAGCCATGCTCCTCACCCAGGGTTCCACAGTAACCCGCTGGTCCCCTAGTTTGGGATGAGGACAGAGTGGAGGGTTTCCATGCAGATAGAGGATGTACCAGACCAAGCCTGTACATTTATTAATGTGTCTGTCCTCATGATGACCTTGTGAGCGGATGCAATTGTCACCCCTACTCCACAAATGAGGAAACTGCAGAGCAGGGAAACAAGTGACTCTTCCAGGCCCGCACAGCACAGAAGTGCCAGGGCGAGGATTTTAGTTGGTCTGGCTCCAGAGCTGATGGACTTCACCGCTCACCTTACCAAGCTGCACGGGAACACGCACGCATGCACATGCCACCTAACCCATGAGCGAGTGACCGTTTCCCCTTCAGCACCAGATATTCTCCAACACTGTCCATTTGTCTCCACCTGGTGGGGGAGCGGTGGCCGCGGAGAAGCTAGGTCCTAGTCTCAGAGCAGGCAGTGGCTCACCTGGGCCCAGAGCCCCACCAAGGAGCCACCCCCAAATGTGGGGGCTGGTCTGCAGGAGGGGAGGGGTGGCCCACTTCTGCAGGGGAAGTCAGCGTGCAGACCTGGGCTGAGCACAGTAGATCATCTGGTCACTGGGATTAATGAGGCTTCCCCGTGTTTGTGGAAGTGATTAAGGAGCCTATAGTGGCTTCGCCTCCTGTCAACAGAACAAAAGGCTCCACAGCCGCTGTATTCAGAGGCTTGGGGTGCAGGGCGCATGGGCCAGTGTTCCCAGGCCTGCACCTTGCTCAATTCTGTGCTTTTCCACATAGGCACCAACTGAGGGCATTTGTCCTGATCTGGATTTCCTCCCCATTGCTGCTCATACACCCCACAAGCATTTATTGAGCCCCTAATGTATACCAATCCCCACGCCAGGTCCTGGGGATACAGAGCCAGGACAGATACAGCCCCTGTCCTGCTGGAGTTCACTGTCGGGCAGGAAGAGATCTTAAACAAGCATCTCAGTGATGATTTCTCTAGTGGCAGCTGTGATGCAGAGCTGCAGGGAGGGGACAGTGACCTGGACACAGCTATGACAGGTCCCACGTCTCGAGAGCCAGAGGAGGTTTCCCTGAGATGCAGGGGCATCTCAGCCAGGTCTCCTACAGGACCTGGCAACTGATCACAAGCTGGAGCTGACGGGACTTCGGATCCAAGGAGTGGTTTGGAAGGAGCAGCACCTTACCTACGGAGCACACAGTGGGCAGGTCGGAAAAGGCAGGACAGTTGGTCCAGGCGCCCAGGCAGTGCCCGGTGAGGAGCAGCTGGAGGAGCCTGGGGCACAGGGGCTAGACCTAAGCTTAAGACATTGGTTTAGAAGACGATGCAGTGGTCTAAGTAGAGTTAATGTGCATCCTGAGGCCATGTCCAAGGAAGAAGGAAAACAGGGCCGAGGAGCTGCAGGGAGCAGAGAAAGGGACTAAGTTGGAGGGGTGGAGTCTGGACAAAGGAGATATTCCAACGCAGGGGAACAGAGAGTCAGCAGAATCACGTAGTGGACACGGTCAGGGGCTTCCATGGGCTCTGGTCAGATAAGGACCAAGCTGTGTCATTGGATTTGGTTCGTGGTCTCCAGTGGCCTTGACAAGAGTGGTTTAGGTGGGGACAGAAGTGAGAACAGAGCGGGGGAGTAGGTGTACACTGAAGGAAGCGGGAATGGGAAGGAGCCTTCTAAGAACATGGACGTGAGGGGAAGGCAGAAACGGGCAATCGCTTGAGAGGCCCTCGATGGGATTTTCAGGTGGGAGAAGCTGAAGCAAATGTGCTAAACTGAGAAGGAGGGGGAGATGGAGAATGGTGGATGAACAAAGAAATAAAGACTGATGGAGCTAGCCAGGGGAGGAGATCTTGGACCTGCTGGAGGCTAGAGGATCCGCAGCACTGATGGAGAGGGGCCCCAACCAGGGCATGGGTACCCTGCACCATGGGACACCCCAGGATGGGGTGGAAAAACAGCAAGAGGGACTGGGGGCAGATGGAGGGAATCCACATCTGCTGACCTTGATCTACACAGTGAAGCTTGTCTGCAGGGAGTGACCATGTATGAGGAGGGCGGTGGAGGGTAGAGAGTTTGCAGAGAATGACCGCAAGACAGAGCAAACCATCCCAGGGGCAGTGAGGGTCTATAGGATGGAAACCATCCTCCTTCCCCACTGGGGCCCATTTGTTGAGGTTGTCATTTCATTGTCCCAAGACCCCAGGGAGAGAGGCTTCCTTATCCCTTAAGTACAAGAAACTGAGGTTCAAAACTGAGTAACTTGTCCAAGGTAGTACAGGCACAGAGGAGCAGGGCTGGGCTTGAACTGGGCTCCTTCGTCGCTGAGACCCACACTCTTTCCACTGGTCCGTGAAGCACACTGTGTCACCCCAGGAATGGGAGAGGAGAAGCAGGCGTGACCTGTGCTCAGGGCTGCAGACTGCACTGGGCAACAGTGCCAAGAAATCAGAGGAGTGGGGAGATCAGGAGCAAACACTGCCACGGGCCTGGGCTGGCAGAGAACATGAAGAACTGCTGGTAGACTGAGCGGGACTATGAGATCAAAGAGCAGAAGGCCTCTGGTCACTTGGAGACTTGTGCAAAGGATGGGGGAGGGGAGGGAGGGAGAAATAGTCAGCACCAAAGAGCCTGGAGCTAGGAACAGAGAGTGGAAAGCTAGGGTAGATAGCACTGACCCAGGGTGGAACCCAGACCACCATGTAGTGACTCAGACAGATCTGGGGTCTGATTCCACTCTGTCACTTTATAGCTCCGTGATATTGATCAGCTTGCTTAAACTCTCTTAAACTCTTAAACTCTCTCTTGTTTTCTCCCACCCACTCTATGGGATCAGCGATCCCTATCTATACCTTATGGCTAGACGCAAGACCCTCCAAATGTTCCCATCCAGACTGGCCGCCTTGCCTTCACAGGCACCGCATTAGCTGGCCACGCCCACCTCCCTGGGGCAGTGTGTTGGGGGGGGTGTCCCATCACTCACTCTGCTTCAATTTTGTTAGTGCCCCAATACTGCTGTACAAGGGTTTCTCCCCAAGTCAGTGGCTCATAACCACCAGGTCTGTGGGTTCATTGGGGTTTTGCTGATCTCTCCGGGCTTGGCTGATGTTGGCTCCAGGCCACAAACTGAGTTCAGGTCTCCTGTATGTGTGGCTCGGGGACCAGGGACTCTGGGACATTCCAGGGCATGTCCTTCTCTTAGCAATGGCAGAGCACAAGACCACAAGTGAAACTGCACTAGAATAAAGTAGTTTCTGTAATTCAAGACGTGTGCTCTCATCCTATTGGGTAAAGCAAGTCACATGGTCAAGCCCTGATTTCAACAGTGGAGAAACACATTCCTACCACTTTGAGGGCCTGGCAAGGATGTGGGTGGGTAAGTTGGCACCAATAATCCCACCTACCCAGGGCAGGAAGTGTAGCTCAGCGGCAGAGCACTTGCCTGGCACCAGCAAGGCCCTGGGTACAATCCCTGGTACCTCAAAAAATAATCATGAGAGTACTAATTCCACCTACCAAATCCAGTCCCCAGATCCAGCTGTGGCCCCCTTTGTCTAAGCATTCCCTCACCTGGAATCCTCCCTCCATTCTCCTCCCTTTCGTCACTAGCCTGCTTTCTTTTCATCTTTGGAACCTACACTTAAACATTTGCCTTTTGAGAGACTGCGAATGTCGTCTTGCAATTTGCTCAGGGAAGGAATGAAATAGGATTTGGTGATTGGATCGCACCGTCTCCGCCACAGCCTTCGGATCTTACAGAAAAGAGGTCTCCGTCGGCTGGATAAAACGGTCTCCGAAAACAGAGAACAAGGCAGGGCCCCAAAGAAAGAGGAACAGAAGTTAGGGAGCAGGAAATAGGCAAGGAGAAACGAAGGAGGGGGTCGGCAGGGGACAAGATGCCTTGGATGGAAAGTGACAGATAGAGGCCAAGCCAGGCCCAAAAGGGACAATGGCCAAGAAAGGGTCACGGAGGAAGTGGCAGAGGCTGTTGCAGAGAAAAAAAGACCCAAAGGGGCTGTCAGGGAGGATGAGCGAGTGAGCCGGAGCCTCCCCGGCAAATGCGGAGTTTGCAACTTCCTGCCCACTATTTCATTCCCCTCGCTGTCACGAAACACGCCGGAATCTGAAATCTAATTTGGTCTTTGTCAGCTCCCTAAATGCTGTTCTTTAAGGGTGATTCCCTGGAAAATGGACCAAAATTCTAAATTGGACATCCGCATTGGCCAGCCGGGACCTGTTCTCCTGAACTCCGGGCACGTGTCAGCAGTGGGCAGGTCATTGTGCAAGCATTCCTGCTAGTGACAAATGAGAAGGCACCAGGCTGCTTAGGCAGCGACTTCCAACGACCCAACCAGCGCTGGCCCCAGAGATCTCATCAGCCTAGGCCCGGCCCCCACTGGCTGTGGCAGCAGGGAAATAACTAGGCCCCCCGAGGACCAGAGCCCGGAGCTAATTGTTAGAGCAGGGGAGGGGGGCCTTGGGGGTTCAGATGAGGCGGCTGCTGCCCCCTTTTCCTGGGGTGGTGGCAACAACCTCCTGCCCACCCCTCACCCTGCGGCCCAGTCCTCACTGGCTGCCAGAGAAGAGTCTCCAATGAGCCAATGACCATGTCCCTCCTCTGCTCAGAAGTCTCCATAGCAGACACCTCCCAGCCCACTGTCATCTCCTCTCAACTCCACCCCAACTGCAGCCACAGATTCAGAACGCAGTTGTCCCCAGGCTCCGATCCACCTTGCACTAAAACCACATGGCCAGGACATTCCCTATGTCTTTCCACTTCCGCCCCAGGACCTCCCCAAACCTTCTGGGAGCCTGGGGCTTGCTTGGTTGTGGGGAAAGTTCAACTTAGAATCCATGCAGGAAAGCTAGAACCCCCAGGGCACCCTGCAGGGGCAGCCCAAGGGGCTGGGCTCAGCGGAGAAATGCCTCAGCCATCAGTCCTTCACACAGAGACTCTGGGTGTTCCCAGGAGGGCCGATGGGATTGAGGTCCTGTGTCCCCAGAAGCAAATTTGCCAACTGATCACTCTCAGACAAACCACCTGCATTCAGGTCCTTCTCTCAAACTATGTTCCCTGAACGCTTTAGGCTGTGTCCATTCCTTATCCCACTAGATCTTGGTTAAAGGTTTTGTTGTCGCCATCTTGAAATCTTCAATATTTTTTAAACAAGGAACCCCATATTTTCATTCTGCATTGCGACCTACAAACCACGTACCTGGCCATGCTCTGAAGTCCCAACTCCTTCTACCGAGCCTGTCACTCGGCAGGGGCTGGGTGAATACTGAACTAAGTTGAACTGAATCCAAGCAAGCCGGGCTTCTGCCTCTCCCCCTCTGCTCCTTGCTCCAGCTCCTTCCCTGCTTCCCTCCTGACCTGGGGCTGGAAGGCTGCCAGGAGTCTGGGACAAACAGCACCAGGAGCAGCTTTTGTGGGTTTTCCGGGGCAGGAAGGAGGGGGACCTATGGCCTGCATCCCAGATGGTCCTGAGGCCTCTGGACCTCAGTGCCTCCTCCATCCAATCAGGGATCCCCTAGGATCCCAGCTCTCCACAAGGAAACCATGCGTTCTCATCTTAAAATGTCATTGCACAGTTTTCATCACATTTTTAAAAGCCCCTTCTGAGATAATTTGGAATGGCCCTAGCTGTAAGCCCTGATCACAGAAGGCAGCCTTCTGCAGAGAAGAGGTTACACGCACCAAAGCACCACAAAGACACAAGGTCAATGGAGGACCTCTAGAATTAGAGGCAAAGGGATTTTAGACAAGACCCAAGTCCAAAGGTGGAAGGTTTAGCTGGAGATGAGGTTGGGGGAGCAATGCTTTTCTAATAGGAAAAAAAGACAGCCCCAGGAAAATACAGCAGACATGTAGCATGATCCCTCTCTCTTCTGTTTTCTACCGTGAGAAGGAGAAGAGGAAGGGCTGGAGGCGCAGACAAAGGAGACCCGAGGCCTTTCTAGGGATTTGCAGAAAGCAATCACAGATAAGGTTCTTTCATAGGCAGGTAAAGCCGGGGAAAGGAGAGGAGAGGCGTGGGGGTTAACACCTTGTCTAGCTGACCGGAGGTCTCCAGGGCTCAGACAAGCTTCAGAGACGCCAAAATTAAATTGCTCTAAGAAGGAGAGAAGAGTCAAAGTAAAATTAAGCTTAATTATTAGCAGTTAAGGGCTAATGAGGGTGCCTGATTTACCTAAATGTTGAGCTCCTTCTACATCTCGCTCTAAATTAGCTATCGCCTGGTGTATGTGGTCATTAGACGAGTTGTTATGCTTTATTATTCAATAAGTTCCACTGCACAGCACATGCTGGAGAGATACTCATGGAGAGAAAGAAGGGAAGAGTTGTTTGGGTTCTTGCTTTGTTTTTGTGATGCATACACTGGACATTAATGTCCATAATCATCCACAGCCGTGGACGGTCCTTAGTGGGAGGCAAGTCTAGCCGGACCCTACAGTCACCAAGTGGCATCTCTCCAGATTGCACGCATGGTGCCCTGGGAGAAGAGAGCAGCTTCAAATGCCAGGGCAGTGGCACAAAAAGACAGAGGACGGGGAGGGCACCATGCAGTGATCTAGCACAGGTGAGTCCCTGCGGAGGGGGTCATGAGGTGACATTGAGGATGACTGATTCCTGGTAGGTCGTGGAGGAGTCCCATGTGACTTCAAGGGATGGGAGAGAGCCCAGGCCAGACCCAGCAGAGAGGCGCATCTCTAGGAAGTCTGCCCAGGAGGCCAGAGGGAGGATTGGATGGAGCCGTCTCCTAGGAGAATGGCCTGAGCAGAGACAAGGACAGGTGACAGAGGAAACCAAGTGCCCAGTGACTTCAGTCAAGCAGGTGCCCGCTTTGGCATGGCTGAATAGGGCCAGCCGTGGCTGTGGAGTCACAGAGCAGACCCCCAGCTCACTCAGAGGACCTCCTGCCTCCTCCCCGCACCACCCCCTGCCCTTGCCCTCACTCAGCAGCAGGTCCAAGCCCGTCTGGCCAGACTGTGCCAAGGGGTCCTTGGAAATGACTTTCTGGGTAGATGCCCCCCACCAACCTAAAACTCATTGTTTCAGGCTCACTTTCAAAATTCAAAGAAAGATGGCCTCTCTTGACTTGATCCCCGAATGGCTCAGAAGTAGAAAGACTTCACGTTGGCAGCTTTGAGGAGACGTCAGGGACAGGAGAGGAGATTATAAGTGCCAGTAACTAGGAGCAGGGGCAGGATGGGGGAAGGGGAGCCTGGTGGCACCTGACAGCCCAGCAGATCAGCTCTTAGGGAGGCGTCCCTGGTTCCTGCAGACCCCAGGACTGCACCCAAAATACCAGCATGTGTTTGGGTCCAGCCCAGAGGCTGAGGGAAGGGCCTCTTCCAGGCCTCCCTGTAGGGCTTGCTGCTCTGCCTCAGAGGCCCTGGCCCTGTGGGAACCAGAGCCCTGAGTCTGCCAAGGCCAGACCTCTGTGTCCACACCTGGTGGCCGAAGCTCTTCTGCTGGGCCCCAGGGCCCAGCCAAAGCCTGTCCTTTAAAGCAGCTGCTATCTTGAGTCACAGCCCCCTGACACTTTTCATCCTCAGGTCAAGGTCCATGTCCCCTTGGGGGCCCCCCCAAACCTCCCCTTTCCTGTCTTGAGCAGCTTAGACTCAAGGACCGGGACCCCACCAGAATGGGTTTCCTCTCCTTAGACCTTCCGGGTGCCGGCTGCCAGGGAGATGGCTCAACCAGCCCTGGGCCTCTTGTGCTCCTAGGAAGGATGAGGCGGCTGGACCAGGAGCCCTCCACAGAACCACCAGACTCTGGCCCGACCTGAAGTCGTAGGCCGAAGTAACTGACTGCGTCCTACGAGCCCAGGGTCCAGTGGCCAGGCAGATGGGTAGGCAGATGGGACATCCCACAGGCAGCGTGGACCAACCCCACACTGGCCTCACCCACTCCATCCGACACCTCCGCCAGCTCCCAGGGCAGCCCGAGGGCAGATTGGCAAGAGAACCTTCTCCACCATCCCAAGGGCCACTTCCAGACCCCTGAACATGGGCTGGGATCGGACCCAAGTTTAGAGCCTGGCTTGTCATTCAGGACCACGTGATCTTCAACAGGTTCTCCCGTTGCTGATGTCACCTGCTGACATGGGCCGTTGGTAGAGAAAAAAACAGATGAACCTTGTGACCCAAAAGAGAGAGAGGCAGAGGAATAAGACAAGCTCCAAAGACAGAGGCCCGAGGCAGGGATTTAAGCCCCTAAGAGGAGGCAGAGATGGGCTTGCCAAGGAGGAGCCAGCAGGAAGATTCCAGAAGATGGCAGACTGTGGAGTGAGTCAGTTCTCGCAGTTGCTGAATAATTCACGGGGCAGCCGGGATGGCATATGCTTCCTCTAAGCCGCACCAGCAGGGCACCGTCTCCTCCTGGTCCCCACTCCCCGCCGTCGTCACCCAGGAAACCAGCTCCCTCCTCCTGGAGGAAGGGCCACCAGGCCCAGAGAATGGGGTGGTGGAGGGCTGGAGGCGGGACAGGCTCCTGTGGCCCAGGAAAGGATCAGCTGGAGGCAGGACCCTCAGGTAAGGAAGAGGCAGGGAGGCGGGGCCCCTGGACATGCTACAGAAAGAAACAGTAAAGGTGCAACTGTGAGACGGCTGGCGGTGGCAGCTTAGAAATGAGACAGATGTGGACGGTGCGCCCAGGGGCAAAGTATGCTCGGGACGTGGTCTGTTCTGCCTCCGCTCTTTCTGGGCTTTGCATCTGGCTTCACTGGGGACCGGCTCTCCCCTCTCCCGTGCTTGGCCCAGGCTCTGTGGGACCTGAGTCATTCTTGTTCTTGCAGCTGGCAGGAATAGCTCCCTCCCAGTCCCCCTCTGGTGCATCTCCAGCATCATTCTTGGCCTTTTATAAACCAGGGAGGCCAGCACCGAGTGTGGCTCCTTCCAGCTGCTCCCCGTGGGCACCGCCCGCTGGGCCCTGCCTAGCACCTGAGGCCTGCCTTCTCCTGTCTCGCTTCCCAAGACCCTTGCATTGTCCCTGCCCTGGCCCCTGCAGGGTTCCACGGCGCCCTCGTTCTCGGCTTACCTCCTAATTCCGAAGGCATTCATAGCTGCCTCACACAGTGAACAGCACAAAATTCAAGAACCAGAAGCTTCTATGGCCTGGACAGTGCTGGTGGTGTGACGGTGTCATGACAGAAGTGGCTCTTCATTGGCAAGTGAACTGAGGTTCAGCTCCTCTTGCATCTGAAAGCACCACCTGTTCCCGGTTATAGAACCCTGTGCACATGGCTTAACCTCTCTGAAATTTGGTTTCCTCATCTGTAAACCATAGGGAGAGCCTGGCCTCAGAGAATTAGGTAAAATAAGAACATAAAGGGAATACTAATAAATCACTGTTACTGTTGTTTGTTAATATCATATATGACATAAGTGTGTTTCCATGCTGTCCTAGTCCATTTTCACTACTATAACAAAATACCTGAGAGAAGTTAACTTTATCAAGAAAAGAGGTTGACCTAGCTCACAGTTTGGGAGTCTGAACGTTCAAATAGCATGGTATTAGTTCTGGTGAGGGCCCTCTTGGCTGCACTGCCTCATGCTGGGTGGGCAATGGCAAGAGCATGTGTGGAAGGTAAAGCTCACACTTTGCAACAGGAAACAAGGCAGGATTGGGCTCACTCTCTTGAGAATTATTGTAGTCTCCCCAGCAGCTACCCCAATGACCTACGGACCTCCCGCTCAGCCCCGCCTCTTCAAGGTTCCATCCCCTGGCCATCACCAGCCACACTGAGAATCATGCTTCCAACACATGAACTTCAGGGGGACACACTCCAGCCATCTCCAAACCATAGCAGGTGCGAGTCTTTCTTCCTAGTACAGGGACACTGCTCTCCGCCACCTCATGGAGCTCAGGCATAACGCTCAGCCACACAGTTCCATTCATCACAAAGCCTAAGGCATTGAACACTTCATTCAATTAGCAAATTTGCCATTATTGTCTGAGCAAGAGACCTTTTTTCATTGAATTTGCCAAACACGATCATTTTATCGAGCACACCCAATTACATAAGGTTGCATTCGCACTCCTAAATGGAGTGACTTTAGACGTGAAAAGGGTGCTACAAAAATAACTATTGCATATGTTTCAAATTTCCCCCAAATTTCTATTTTTCCCCATAAAGAAAAATAAAAGGTTTGGATCCTTCTTTTTTTTTTAAACCCAAGTTTTCCAAGTTTCCAAAAATGCTGTATTTCTGAGGTGAGGAGCATGCAGGAAGCTCAGGACTGCATTTCTAGGCCACACTGGAGGTGGCAGCCTGCCTGAGTCACCCTTCCAGCTCAAGCACATGGGGAGGGCTGGAGGCCAGAGCCACGCCCCCGCCCAAGCTCAGGGCTGCGGTGGAAGAAGCTGGTCTGGCTCCAGGTCCAGGCAGGCCTGGGCGCCCCGCCCTGACTTAGCCCCACACCTTCTCCTGGCCGTTGGCCCTTCTCACACCAGCCACAGTGGGTTGGTGGCATCCCCCAAGACATATGTCGGAGTCCTGGGACCTCATGCCTGTGAACGTGACCTTGCCTGGAAACAGGGTTTCTGCAGGTGTGATGAGATTGGGAAGCCATCATAGGGGATTCAGCCGGGCCTGAAATCCATGCCTGCCATCCCTACAAGGACAGGAAGATGCAGAGAGACATACTCAGGGACCAAGGCCACCAGAAGATGGAGGTGGAGGCCCGAGTCTACAGACCAGGGGCTGCCGGTGATCACCAGGAGCTCCCAGAAGCCAGGACGAGGCTGGGCAGAGCTTCCCTAGAGCCCTCCGAGGGAGCCCGGCCCTGATGGCACTCCAATTTTAAACTTCTAGTCTCCAGAACTGTGGGAGCCTTTTGTTTTCTGAAGCCACTCGGCTCGTGATCATGTGTTCCCGTGTCCCCAGGACACCACTGCACCCACCCCCCCCCCCAGGACACAGGGGGGGGAACGACCCCCCCGCCTTTACCCAGAGACCTGGGCTCAAGCTCCACTTCGCTGCTGGCTTGCTCTGGTCTAGAAAGTCACATCCCCTCCCAGGGCCTTGGGATTTGGACTAAGTCACCTCCCTGTCAACGAGCCTAGGAGACCCCGGAGACCCACGGCCCTTAGCCTGGGGGGTCTGCCACCCCACCTGTCACACCTAGGTCCCCGACTTACTAGCATAATGGTTCAGTTGAGGATGCGTGACTTGACCTTGTGGGAAGCATATGCACTTGGGGAGACCTCGCTTCTAGTTTTGGATTTTGACCTTTTCTCGGGCTCGTGCCGCCCAGCAAGACTCTCACGAGATGCCGGCTGGCCAACTGCAGCCCCGGGGGAGCCGCAGCACCAGAAGAAACAACAGGCACCGGCTGCAGTGTGGCTACGCCAGGACGACGGCAGGCCGGGTGTGTCAGATGCATCTGGGACTCAGGGTGTTTCAACTTAAGGTAGTTTATCAGGAGGTCATGGAGGATGACCTCCCATCATGGAGGTCATCCTCCCATCATGGAGGATGGATCTATGCAGAGCAAGATGCCGGTAGGTCGTGAATGGGGACAAGGGCCGTGGAGTGGATGTGCCCATTCACTTCCCCAGGAACCGGTGTAGAGAAGGAGATGTGTGCAGGGAGCTCTGTGCAGGCCTGGTCCATGGACTTATCCATGCAAGACGCAGAAGGTTGAGTGAGAAAGCCCAGAGGAGTCAAGGGATTGTCCAAGGACACACAGCAAGAAGTAGATCAGGTCCATCTATCCGCCAGCTGTCCAGTTATCACTCCAGAATCTTCCACACACTGATGCTGGACTGCACACTCGCTGACTGGGGACTTACTCACCCAGTCTCTGATTTTCTTACCATGGCCTATGAAGTAACAAAACAACTAAAAACTAATCTGCATTGATTATTATCACACACAGGGACCAATCCAAAATACCTCCATGATAAAACCTATCTGCACCCCCCAGAGGACCCCACCCATTGTTAACCTCCTCCACAAGCCACTGCTCCAGGCACACTGGTCTTTTTTCTGTTCCTAATCTACTTCTGCCTCAGGGCCTTTGCACTTCCATAGCTGACTTCACACTAAATTCACCACCATTTTCCAAGCACTCCCTGGTCAGGAAAATTAGCAGTCCCTTCCATTCTCACTCCTCACCCAACAGTGAGGCATTCTTCACAGCATCTGCCACTTTGAAAGTCACTTTATTCATTTGTTCATTATCTGTCTCTCTCCACCCACCACTTCAGCACAGGCTGAGGAGGCCAGGGACTTTTGTTTGTTATTTGTTCATTGCTGAACCCAGTACCTTACAGAGCAATGGTTTGCATATAGGAAGCCCATATAAACACTTTAAAATGAATGAATTAGTCCCTTGGCCAGGCTTGGTCCCGGGCATGGGAACATAGGGACATGTAGGACAAGGATGGTCTCAGGCTTCCAGACGGTGGGGGAAGCTTATGTAGAAAGAGTTGTGGCTGGGAGTGGGGGTGGGGACAGCTTCGCCAAGAAGATCCCTGACCGGGCTTTGAGGGATCAGCAGGAGTTCACCAGAACCACCTCCGCCATGTCCGAAATGGCTGACCTTGACGGGCAGTGATGGGCCCCACCAAGGACTGCAAGCAAGGTGGTAGTGACCATCAGACTCGTGCTGCAGACTCCTCTCTGGCCACTGGGAGTGGGCGATGGAACGGAGAGTTTTGGGAGCCAGGGGAGCCGCTGAGGGTCTACAGCACATAATTGGGATGACAGGCCCTGTGGAGTGTCACCACAAGGTTCTCGAGGTCCTCAGTGAGTTGACAAAACAGCTCGTGGGGAGGGTCAGGCAGAAGTTGGAGCAGGCAGGTCAGGTGGCGGAGAGGACAGGGCTGGGAGGGAGAAAGGAGACGCGTTTTTGGACTAAAGGGAAAGAAACACCAGAGGGAAGGGACTGAGGTGTCACGGTGGGGACGGTGGGAGCCAGGCAGGCAGAGTGGGGGCAGTCCTGGGGACAGATGGCTGCAGGATCACCATGCCGAGACCACCTGCTAGGCAAGACAGGGCGTTGAGGGGCCTCCCGACTGACACCTGTTTCTGGGGGAGCTGGATGTGACCGTGGGTGCTGTGGGTGGGGACAGGTCTCTGTCTAGCTGTGAGGGCGCTGGCGGCCTGGGGGGAAGGGGCGTCCCTCCCCGGGCAGGGCCAGGTGCGGGCAGGGCGGGTGATGCACTTGATCTGGACTTGGTCCTGTGCTCCACGTCACATCACGATGGGACCGTAACACTGCCTGTCCTGGCTGTTGAGTGGGACAAGGTGCTGCCTGCTGGGTCAGTTAGGGCCTCGCGGGAAGCAGATGGCGCACTCACGGTGGGCGGCTTGCGGAAGCCTGGGAAAGGTCTGTTTACCAAGGGGTGGGCAGGGCGCAGGGACCACAGGGACAGCGCTGGCCCCCCAGGCTTGTATGGGGGAGGTGCTTACATGTGTTACTGCCCTAGAGCTGAGGGGACCAGGGGACCCAGAGAGAGCCTTGTGGAGGGGGCCCCAGGACAGAGATGGAAGCCCTGCTCAGCCCCCAGGCAGGAGCCCAGCTCTGCTCTCCTCCCTCCCGCCAGGCTCCTGCCGGCTCCCCACTGCAGGACCCCACAGGAAGGCAGAGGGCCCAGGAGCCCACCTGCGGTGCCCCAGGCCAGCAGGGTGCAGGGAACAGAGCAGGGTGGACAGGGGCCTACAGGGGCCGGCACAGGTGCCATGAAGCCCAGGCTGCCCTGCCCGGCCGGAGGAAGCAGGCGCATCTTGGGGCGCTAGGGCTGGGGCATGGGGGTGTGCTTCTGCGCATGCCGGGAGGGGAGGCCTGGACAGGGTGAGGGGAGGAGACGCTTCTCATCCACATCACGACTCACCCTCCCCAGCACCTCATCTCTCTCTGGTGGCAAAGTGGCAGCCCTCCTGTTTGGAAAACCTTGGTGATCAGGTTCTGTGATTAGGAGGGAGAGAGCAGGGGCAGGGAGGGAGGAGAAAATCGCTACCAGGGATCAGAATCCAGGGCTCAAGGCTGGCCGAATGGACAGGCAGAGGGACCAGGGACCACCCCTGCTGACCCCTGCCCCGCTTCCCATCCCATCAAGTCCAACTGAGTCAAAGGCGCTCATAGATCCCTGAGAAAGATAGATGGAGTAATCAGGGTAAATGAAATTAACATGCACAGGGTAATCAACACTCATTAAGCCAATTTAGTCAAGTGATGACCTCAGTCAGCTTTTATTTAATCATATACTTAAATGTCAAATCAATATGCAAATCTCACCCAGGCCTTTTCCAATTATAACCCATTAAAGCTTTCAAGAAAATCAATGAGTGGAGCTGGGTGGGCAAGCGAGGCAGACGGGCAGGGCCCAGACGACTGGACCACGGGCCTCGACCACAGAGCCCCCACCCACCCCCAGGGCCCTTATCCTGACCCCCTGGAACTGGTCCTCCCGTGTCCCACCCCACCCACCCCCATGGCCTGGGTCTGGCTCCTCCCCTGGAAGTCCTGCCCAGGGTCACCTCATTTCCCCCTGGACACCCAGCACTGGGCTTTTGCAATGAGTATGGCGAGCACTCTCTTGGGGACCTGCTTCACCTAGACATTAATGACCCCAACCCACAGATGACCACAGGGAAGCCCAGAGGAGCCCAGGGCTTCTCTCCAGATGTGAGGCAGCTCACCACAGAAAAAGGAGACTGGAAGCAGCGCGCTGAGGTCACACCAGCCTGAAGACCAGAAGGCCGCCCCCACCTTCAGACCAAAGGGACGAAAAGAGGCTAGAGAGGCCCCTTCCTCCAAGACTGAGCTGCCAAAGCCCAAGGCCCCACTGCCCTGCAGGAGACATTTATCCATGTCTCCCAGACTGGGTCCCATTAATCCCCTGGCATTAATTTGTGCCAGGTCTGGGGGAAGGAAGTCACATCAAGACTGTCCTTGCTTCTTATTATCCCATCTACCTTGACGCTGGAAGATATGTAACACCAGTGAGACAAAAATCAGACATAACAAGGCACAGTGGCGCACGCCTGTGATCCTGTGGGCTCAGGAGGCTGAGGCAGGAGGATCACAAGTTCAAAGCCAACCTCAGCAATATAGCGAGGACTTAAGCAACTCAGCAAGACCCTGTCTCTAAATAAAAAATAAAATGGCCTGGGGATGTGGCTCAGTGGTTAAGCAACCCTGGGTTCAGTTCCTGGTACCAAAAAAAAAAAAAAAAAAAAAAAGAATCACACAGATCAAGTCCTACAAAAAGGGAAGAGGGAAGGAAGGGCCAACTCACCAGATTCTTGCCAGGCTCCATGCTCATATGGTGCAGATGGCTGGGCCCCTACAGTGAGGCCATCCAGCTGCCCAGGGGGAGCAGGACACCCACCTTCCATCCTGCACCTGGCAGTTTGGGCCAGGCTTGAGCGACTCCTCCTGAGTCTCACCACCCGAAGGCAGAGCAAGAGAGAAAAGGAAAGGAGAGGTGTGAGAGGGAGACAGGTGAGGTGGAGACTGGCCAGGTGAGTCGGCGCCTGCTGGGATCGCTGGGCCAGGAGCATCGGAAATGGACTCTCTCATTTAATCCTCAAAACAACCCGAGTGGGTATCGTGTGCATAAATGAAGAAGCCAGAACTCAGACCAGTTAAAGAACCGATGAGTAGCTGAGCTCCTGACAGACTTTCACCAGTAAGATTTTCATCAAGGAGGGGATGCAGACATGAGAGGCATCAGGGGCTCGCGGAACCAGCCCCTGTAGGCCCTGTAGACAGGGAAGCGGCAGACGTCCCTGCAAGGCAGATTTGCCAGCACTGTCCTCGCAGAGAGAGGCGAGGCCCTCTGCCTGGGTTTCCAAGGGGAAGCAGGATGTCAAAGTCCACCAGCCCCTGGAGGAGTCCTGGAGAGGAGGCACAGGCAGGTCTGAGAGGTCTCAGGGGCTCCTCCCAGGTGAGCCCAGCTACAGGGGTCTGCACAGACACAGGGGAGCAGCGGCCAGGCAGAGCCCAGGCCCACAGGCACTGCCAAAGCACTGAGCCACCATGGCTGCCAAGCGGCCAGGTGACTGACACTCAGGAAAGAGCGTGGGACGGATCTCCAAACCCCAGTGGCTCAGATCATTCCCTCTGGATGCTCCCAGGGCGCTGCTCTCCGCCCGCCTGCAGCTGACACACTCCTGTCACTCAGCGCCTTGGCCTACCCCGCTCCTGTGACTCTCATTCCTCTTATTTTGCACATGAGCATTGCTTGAGCACCTACTGTGTGCAAGCACCGTCCTAGGCATGGTGCCTAGGTGCACAGCCATGCCTGAGGGAGGTGGATGAGGGCCCTGCTTTCAAAGCCTTTAGAGTCCAGGGGGGAAGGCGCAGAGCCTGGGTTTTCAGTTCCACCCTCTCCCAGGGACCTCAGCCAGTCACTCAGATTAAACGCTCCCTGCTCATTGATGACTACAGCCCAGACGCTCCGTTTTCAATCACTTCCTTAATATCTACATTTGCATCTCTAACGAGCATTTTAAACTCCACATCTGAGGCAAAAATGAGCCCACACTCTCCCCCACCCACAAAACCTGTTTCTGCCCCCACCCAGCTTCCAGGCAAAAACCTGGAAATCATCCTACACTCCTTTCCTGTGTGCACACCCAATCGGTTGTGGGTCCTCCTGGTCCTCAGGTAGAAGGAAGGGAAAAAATTCCAGATTGACCACCTGGTCCAGCCCTGTGCCTCCACAGCTCCAGCCCTGCTCAGAGCCACCGTCCTCACTGTCCTGAACCACTAGACCAGCATCCCCCTGGCTTCCCTGGCTTCCCTGCCTCCCACAGCTTGCCCCCTACAGCCGAGTGGCCACACAACACCCCAACTGACCTTTTTCAAACTCCACATCAGACCGCTTCTCTCCCCTGCTCAGAACCTTGGCGACAGATCCTGCTGGGGTCCCTCCAGCCTAAGAAAACCCACCACCAATGCCCTGTCCCCTTTCCCTCCAGGCCAGGCCTCTCAAAGGATTCACTCTCCTCTCACCTCTCAGTTCCACTGCAGCCTGCCTCCTCGATTGCTCTCACTAAGGTGACTCATAACCGTCCCCTGCCAGATCCAAGCTCGCTCCTGTCCCCCCAGGTCTTCATCCCCAGCACTGTGTCCACGACCCTGCCAACCACCATTGCCTTCCTGGGTTTCCCGACTCTGGCTGCCCCCTGGCTTTCCTCTCTCTCCTCTGACTGTTCCTCCTCCGTCACCTTCTTAGACTCCTCTCCATGAATGGCAGGGGTTCCCAGGGGTCAGCTCTCAGCCGGGTTTTCTGCTTCTTGTAAATGTCCTTCTCCTCTTTCACTAATTCACTGAGTGCCTTGTCTGGCTTTTCAACCTGGACTCAGTCCCTAGACATGTCACTCTGCCTTGGCCATTGCACTGTCAACAAACAAACAAAAAATCAGACTTTCCCTTCCCCCGTCACTTTATCTGGAAGTGTGACCTATTTCTATTCCAAGCCAGGTTTCCATGCCGGAATGCTGGTTCCTCCAACTCTCTCCCTACATCACTCCGTCTACTCTACAACTTGGCTTCACTGCCTGGTGTGCCTCCTCAGTCACGCTGTCACTGTCTCTGTCTCCTCCCGCCCCTGCTCCTGTCCGAGGGAAGACCCCAGCCACCTCTCACCTGGATCTCTGCCTCCAAACTCTCTCCTCCAACTCAGCCTCCAGTGTCTCAAGAGGTCTTGCTAAAGTATAGCACTAGCAGCTCAGTTCACAATCACTAAGCTGTGGGCCAGCCGGGTGCCCTTCAACAGATGAATGGAGAAAGAAAATGGAATACTACTCAGCCTTAAAGAGAATGAAATGATGGCATTTGCCAGTAAATAGATGGAACTGGAGACTATCATGCTAAGTGAAATAAGCTGTTCCCCAAAACCAAGAAGGTTTGCTCTGATATGCAGATGCTAACATACAATAAAGAGGCATTTAAGGGGAAGAATAGAAGTTTGTTGGAAGGGAGGGAGATGGGAGTGGGAAAGACAGTGGAATGAATGGGGCATGCCTTTCCTGTGTTCATATGGAATACATGACCTGTGTCACTCCACATCATGTACAACCACAAGAATAGAAGCTATGCTCCATGTAGGTATATGTCAAAATACATTCTACTGTCATGAATAACTAAAAAGAACAAATAAACCTTTTTTAAAAAAACTAAAAAAGGTGGAGTGGGGGGAAAAAACTAAAAATATAAAAATATAAGATAAAGTGTTGAAGTGACCTTGTCCTCCCTCCTTTGAACCCTCAGCAACACATCCATTTTTTATTGCTGGATAACAAATGACCCCCAAATTCAGCAGTGTAGAAGCTTCACCATTTATTGTTATGGCTCCTGCGTCTGTGGTCTGGCTGGGCTGTGGGCCTTGGCTGGGGCCACTGTGGTCTGCAGGTGAGCTCGTCTCAGCCCTCCCCAGGGCTGGGGCACACACTCCTCCCGGGCCCGGGGAAGCGTGCAGGGTCTCTTCAGAAGTAACATGCGGTCAGTCCACATCACTATTGTCCAAAGGGAGGCATGCAGCTTGGAGAGCACCCCAAAGTGGGAAAACACACGGTGCTCTTGAGGGAGGACCAGTAGACTCATCTGGCACCAAGCCCAGGGTGGGCTGAGGCTCTGGGTCCACTCATGCCCTCCCCATGAGAGCCTGGCATTGCCTGCGGGTGGAGTCTCAGCCTCCTCTCCAGCCTCTTCTCCCTGGCTCCCTCTACTCAGACTCCCCACAGCTCCCAAATCTGTGCCTGCTGTTCTCTATTCCCACAGCCTCTCTTCCTGCCCCTACCCACTGCGGTCCACCTGGGGTGTCCTTGCTCACTCCCCGGGGGGCCCAGAGCCTCTGTCCCCACCCTCCCTCACCTGCCTCTCTAGCGCTCCCACCGGAGTCCATTTGCTGCCCTAGATGTCCCCGGGGTTAATGGCTTAAACACGTGCTGTCGTCTCTCCTGGTTGTGCAGGTGGAAGTCCTGAATGGGTCTCTCCAGGCAGAGTGGCGCTGTGGCAAGGACACTTCCTCTGGAGCCTCCGAGGTGGGGATCTGCTTCCATGCCCTTCCCGGGGTCTAGCTCCCGGTCCTGGGGCGTGGCCCCTCCCCAGTCTTCAAAGAGCAAGAGTCTGCTCGCATCACCTCCTCCTCCTGCGTCCACAGAAGGCCTGCATGCCTCGGGGGCCCACCGGGCAATGCAGGGTAACCTCTCCACTCCGGGGTTCCTAACTGGATCCCGTCTGCAGAGCCCGCTTTTCCATTAATGCAAGACCCACGCTGCAGGACGGGGCGTGGACAAGCCCCCGGGCCGTTGCATGTTTGCTCTGGCCTCTCCTCACCTGGTGCGACCTGGCACTTGATGGGCGCTCCACGCCCTGCGATCGGGAGCAAGCGGTGCGTGGGAGGAGCAGCGCTGCGCGGGGCGCCGCAGGCAGGTTGCAGCTCCGCGGTGGAATCCGAGGCGCCCACACGCCTTCCCCCACTCGCCATGGCAGAATATTCTCTGTGATAAATAAGAGATCAGACGAGGCAGCTCGGCGGCGTGAAGCAGGAGCCAGGCGGCCCGAGCTAAAAGGGAGGAGGCTCCTTCCTGGGCCTGCAGAGCGGGCGCGCTCCCACCGCTGCAGGTTAACCTGCTCCTCGTCCCAACTGCGCAGGTGCTCGGCGCTGCTTCCCTGGGGATATTCACTTTCTCCCTCTGGTTATTCAGCAGAGAATTGAGGAAGCTACTTTGTACTGCTCGGATGAAGCATAGTCCCTGTCCCCAAGGGCATGCCATCCAAATTCCTTGGGAACATCTTTCTTTTGTTGGGGGGTGGGCGCGGGGGTGCCTGGGATTGAACCCCGAGTCACATCCCCTGCCCTTTCTTATATTTTATTTAGAGACAGAGTCTCGCTGGGGTTTCTTATGACCTCGGCGCTGAGGCTGCCTTCAACTCACAATCCTCCTGCCTCAACCTCCCAAACCTCTGGGATTAGAGATGTGAACCACGACCAGCTTCTTGGGAACATCTTTGAACATCCTCAGCCCAGCACTAACTTCCAGACACTTTGGAGCCCACAGAAGCCTGTTCCTTACACTTTCCAAGGTCTTGAGCTACTTGCTGCCCACAGGCCCACATTCCCCACAGGCCTCTGGGGCACCACTCTTGCCCTAATTTCTTACTATGTCAAACACTGCAGGGAGTCAGGAGGGCTCCCAAGGAATGAGTGGGAAGTGGCCCCAAAGTGATTCAAACCAGAGTTTTGTGGCCAAGTAGCAGGGGACGAAGTCAAGCTGTAGCCGATTGAGGAAAATGTGGGAGGTGAGGTTATTTTTTAAAAATAGCAGTGAACTATTAAATTAGCTCTTACTATGTGCCACCTGCACTGTTCTTCACCTAGACGATCTATTTAATCTCCTTAACATGCCTGTAAGGTGAAGATTATTAAGCCCACTTTACAGATGAGGGGACTGAGGCACGGAGAAATTTGCAAGGCACACAGCTGCAGGTAAAGCCAGGATTGGAACTGACTACTTCAGACTCTTCCTTCCAGAAATCAGACCATGAAGGAAAGGCGTGAGGAGGGAGGAGCTATCCAAGAAATCGTGGGGTTAAGGGGAGTCATTTTCTGAGAGCAGGAACGTGTTTGCACTCAGAGGTACTCCTAGACTTAACAGGGGTCACATCCCTGTAAACCCACGTGGGTGAAATGCATTGAATACACACACCTGCCACACCCTGACTACAGCCTGAGTCTCTCCCCTCCTGAGCACATGGCTGGCTGGGAGCTGTGCCTACTGCCCAGACCCAGCATCGCTGGGGACAAGATCACAGCCCCAGATTGGAGGCATGGCTTCTTCTAAATGTGTGTATTTTTATACTATCGCAAAGTTGAAAGCTCAGAATCCAAACCTTTGTAAGTTGCAAAATAGCAGACCCAAGGTCAGACCCAAGGTCAGATGGGCAGGGGCACCAGTGACGGTGGGCAGTATCCAGGTTCTGGGTGACCACCAGGCTCAGGAGAGCTGGAGAAGGTGAAGGTGACCCAGAGGCCCCTACAGTGATCGGAGGCCTGGGGACAAGGGCCAGGTCAGAGGCAGAGACGGCTTCACTGGTCGATGCTGGGAATGTTCCTCAGACACTCTCACTAGAGCCTCAGAACAGACCAAGAATGAGTCTCAGTGAAACAATAGGGGTTTGCAGAGGTGACATGTCATGTCCAAGGGCAGGAAGTTGCTGGCAGAGGTGGAACTCAACTCACCTATCCCACAAACACTTCTCTGTCCCATGTCAGACCCTGTGCAGCGTGAGGCCAGGTGCAGGATGACTCAGACACAACCCTGCCCCCAGGAGCCCATGATTTAGTGTCTGGGAAGGAGTTCTTCAGGTGAGGGATGAGATCCCTGAGCAGTTAATCCACCCAGGCGCCAACCCACCAAAGTGGAGAAGGGACTGCCCCAGACACACAGCGACCCCCCACTTCAGCATGCACTCTGCAGTCCCGGAACAACCCCCAGCCTTATCTCATCTAAGGCTCGGGAGGCCCGAGCACCCCATTACAAATGCCAAGGTCACACAGCTCTGGTGCATGAGAGACAGGATTCAGAGCTGACTCCAAGCTAAGTGTTCATTCGCTGGCTCCAGGTCTTTCCCTTCTGACCCAGAGCATCTTGGGAGGTGGCAAGAACACCACCAACATGGCCAGTCTTGTTTTGTTTTGTTGCTTTTAGTCATACATGACAGTAGAGTGTATTGGACACATTACACATACATGGAGTGTAACTTCCCATTCTTGTGGTTGTACATGATGTGGAGATTCACTGTGGTTTTTTCATGTATGAACATGGGAAGGTTATGCCCAAGTCATTCTACTGTCTTTTTTATTCCCTTCCCTCTACCTTCCCTTTATTCCCCTTTGTCTAATCTACTGAACTTCTATTCTTTCCTCCCCTCCTCATTGTGTGTTAGCATGCACATATCAGAGAGAACATTTAGCCTTTGGTTTTTGGGGATTGGCTTATTTCACTTAGCATGATAGTCTCTAGATCCATCCATCTACTAGCAAAAGTCATAATATCATTCTTTTTTATGGCTGAGTAATGGTCCATTATGTATATGTACCACATTTTCTTTATCTATTCATCTGTTGAAGAGCACCTAGGCTGGTTCCATAGTTTAGCTATTGTGAATCGAGTTGCTATAAACATTGATGTGGCTGTGTCACTGTAGGGTGCTGATTTTAAGTCCTTTGAGTACATGCTGAGGAATGGGATAACAGGGTCAAACGGTGGTTCCATTTCAAGTTTTCTGAGAAATCTCCATAGTACTTTTCAGAGTGGTTGGAAAACTTTGCAGTCCCAACAGCAGTGTGTAAGTGTACCTTTTTCCCCACACCCTCACCAACATTTATCATTACTTGTAGTCTTGATCATTGCCATTCTGACAGGAGTGAGTTGGAATCTCAGTGTAGTTTTAATTTGCATTTCTATAATTGCTAGAGATGTTGAACATTTTTTCATATAATTTTTGACCATTCATATTTCTTCTTCTGTGAAGTGTCTGCTCAGTTCCTTTGCCCATTCATTGATTGGGTTACTGTGTGTGTGTGTGTGTGTGTGTGTGTGTGTGTGTGTGTGAGTTTTTATATATCCTGGAGATTAATGCTCTGAGTTGCAGGTGGCAATTTTTCTCCCACTCTGTAGGCTCTCTCTTCACACTCTTGATTGTTTCCTTTGCCCTAAAGAAGCTTTTTAGTTTGATCCCATCCCATGTATTGATGCTTGATTTTGCTTCTTGCACTTTAGCAGTCTTATTGAGGAATTCAGTTCTAAACTGACATGATGGAAAGTCGGGCCTACATTTTCCTCTAGTAGATGCAGGGTCTCTGGTCTAATGCCTTAGGTCTTTGATCCACTTTGAGTTGAGTTTTGCAGGGTGAGAGGTGGGGGTTAAATTTCATTCTGCCAAATATGGATTTCCAGTTCTCCCAGTACCATTTGTTGCTGGCTATCTTTTCTCCAATGTAGGTTTATGGTGCCCTTGTCTAGTATGAGATAACTGTGTTTACGTGGGGTTGTCTCCGACAGGGCCAGTCTTGACCCAACACTGGGCAGGGAACAGAGAAGCCAGCTGGTCCGATGGACTCCAAGACAGAGGGAAGGACTCAATGGCTGTGGTTCCCCAAGGGAGATCTAAGGAGGGAGGGAGGAGACTCTCTCAGGGGGCTCTACAGGTGACGGGCAAGCTCTGGGGTGGAGCAGGCCTGGCTGGGTTTGAATCCTGGTCTCTCGCCTCTCCTGGGTGGCCTTGGGCATGTCACTCCATCTTTCTGGGCCTGGCTTCCTCCTGAGGATCACCACGGGTGTGAGGATCAGGGGCACTGACCATGGAAAGCTCCCAGCAACCAGCCCACCACTCTGGCCAGATGGGTGCTCACAAAGCAGTTTCTCCCCTTCTGAACACGGGCCATGCGGTATGGAAAAGCAGACTCCAGCCCAAGTTCAGAGACCCCAGAGGACACTGAAGTGAGATGGGCATGAGAGGAGGCTAGTCTTCAAGCGTACGTAACCACTGTGGTCAGTGGGGCCAGCTGGCCATGCTCACGGGCTCAGTCAAAGCTGAAAGGTGGAACCAGAAGCTCCAGAGGCCTCCCTGCTCCCAAACGGGCCAGGGACACTCTTCTAGGAAGACACAGCTCTGCTCGAGAACGCCTGCGGGAGGAGTGGGAGACTGGGCTGGGGGAGGGGACAAGGTCAGCAGGAAGTAGACCCAGAACCCAAAGGCCCGACTCGGCTCCCCCTTAGTGTGAGGACGTCTGCTGGAAGAGGAGGTGGTGTCAGACCACCAGCATTCACTGGTCCCCTCACACTGGACAGAGATTGGTGGGGCACCCACAGTGTGTCCGCCCTGGTGTTCAAAGATGGGAGAAGATCGGACCTGCCCCCAGGCTCAGGGAGTTAGCAGTCGGAGGAAGGAGACACTGGACTCAGGGAAGTTGGGGAGGACAGCGACCACAACCAGGGCTGAGGTGTGGTCATACAGCCTGTGTGACAGGGACTGGCCATCAAGGACTCAGAGCCGATCACGACCAGAGTGGAGTTGTCCAAGGAAAAGTGGGCAGATGGATGGTGGGACTGGCTCTGGGATTGACAGAGAGGAACTTGTGTCTGTGGGCCACCTCCTGACACCCTGAGGTGTGAATGGGAGGGTTCCACTCAGATGGTGTCATCAGGAGGAAACATAGTGACTAACAGTGCCAACACAAATATATATGTGACCAATGACATACATGATAATAACATGATGGTATGTTGATGCTGATAAAATATATATTTGTTATATATGCTAATAATTTATTCTATGCTACACATTGATCTAAAACCCTTTTCATATTAAGTCACTTCATTCTTACAGTAATTCTAGGAGGTAACTGGAATATGTTTTCTAAATAACACTCAGAGATGTTAAGCAACTTGCCCAAGGCCACACAGCCTATCTAGATAGTACGTAGATTTAAACCCAGGTAACTGAGCTTCAGAGCCCAAATCAGCTCCGGGTACTCTGTACCATAGCCTCCTCTAAGCAGGACACATGGGCTCCTCACAACAATGTGGGTGGGTACTGTTATCACTGCCTCTTTGCTAGATGAGGAATCTGAGACTCAGAAGGGCAGTGATCACCTAACTAGGGCAGAGTGGCTCCGTGAGCATCTAGGACTCCAGGGGCAGGAGTTGGTTGGAGCGGTGAGAGAAGGCAAAGGGAGATGTGAGGAGTCCGTTTAAGCTGGAGGCCACCTGGGGCTCTTTTGGTGTCGATGGTCATTCACCATTTCGCATGTGCCTGGTATGAGGCAATAAAAAATACTTGGTCTCTGTCCTCAGTTGCTGCCACACAGCCCCTCAAGCCCCTGGACTCTGGGGTGATAAGAGCATTTTCTATGTACTGCTGAAGTGCCTGGTGACCAGGGTCCCTGATAGCTTCAGGATGGGGGCTGGTGGCCATAAGCCTGAGGCTGGAGAAGGTTGGAACCCGTAGCCCAAGCCCACCTCCAGGAGCAGCGGGGTGGAGCTCGACTTGGCCACCGTTGGTCGGTAATGTCACCTGTCATGCCTCCGCAGTGAGGCCTCCACAGGACCTCTGAAGAGCAGGGCTGGAGGGCCAGGGTGCTGGGAGACAGCAGACCCAGAGGGCAGGGGAGCTCCACACTGCCCCCAGAACTTGCCTCTTCCCAGGATCTCGGAACCTGAGCTGTATTCTTCACGATGTCCTTTCTGATCTGTGGGAACCATTTCAGCAAGTTATCGAACTTGAGGTGGAGGTCCAGGGACCCCCCAAATTGCAGCCAGTCAGTGGGGAGCACAGGAGGCCTGGAACCGCACCTGACGTCAGACCAGGGACGGTGCTGGGGGACTGAGTTCTCTAACCTCTGGGACCTAGTGTTGACTCCAGGTGGAGAGTATCCGGATTGAATCGAAGGGTCGGACACTCAGGTGGTGTGGAGAGAACCAGAGATGCTGTCGTAGGGTGGGATCACCCCGTATTAGATCCAGAAACATGGTGAGTGAGAACAGCCCAGTGGATCGTGGCCACCCGAGGGCAGGGCCTCCCTGCCTACTGCATCCGTTTCTGGTCATGGCAGCCGGGAGCAGCTCACATGGCCCTCTGCACGTGCAGCAGAGAAGGGGACGCATGTGTCCCCACAGGAGGTGGCGTGAGCGGCCTGACGTGCCTCTGGTCTCTAGGGCAGAGTGGGAGCAGTTAGCAGAGGGCACAGGGGAGGGCCCAGGGGACACGGGTCTGCCTGGAGGCGGTGGCATGGGACCAAGGCAATGAGGAAGGTTATGAGTGAAGATAAGCAGAATGTGGCAGCTGCCAGCGTGCTGGTGACCCATAGAGGAGGAGAGAAGCAGGCAGAAGTCCCCTTCACTGGAGGAAGTGGTAGGTTGGCCAACAGGAAGGGTAGCAGACGGAGGACCGAGCTTGGTGGACGTCCACGGGGCGCCATGTCGGCGTGGCAGAATGTGCTGGCAAGGACCACGGCTGCGGCCAGAGTCCGCCTTGCTCAGCGTCAGCCCAGCAGAATCTTGCTGGGGAGATGTTAGTGAGGCCGATGGCAGACAGATCGGAATGACGGTGTCTGCAGGGCAGCCGGGCAGAAGTGCGCTTGCAAGCGTGTCAGCAGGGGCGGGCATGTCAGCCAGGGACCGTGGCTCTGCCAGGCTGTCGGTGGGGGGGATGCAGCAAGCCTTGACCTCTGTTCCCTGTTCCCTGGGCCCTGAGCCGGGCCACACTACAGGAGGGGGCTTGCTGTGCTCCTAGCTGGGGAGAGGTAGCCCAGAGGTATCGTCCTCACATTCAGAACCGTGATTTGGAAAAGAGAAGAGAAGGTATAGTTTTCCAGGGCTGCCATGACACAGTGCCACAGACTCAGTGGCTCAAACGACAGAAATTTGCTTCCTTACAATTCTGGAAGCTTAAAGGCCAACATCAAGGTCAGCTGGGCTGGTTCCTTCTGAGGCCTCTCCTTGGAATGCAGATGGCCTCTTTTCCCGGTGTCTTCACGAGGTCTTCCCTCTGTAGGGTCTGCATCCTAACTCTTACAGACACCAGCCATGTTGGATTAGGACAAGCCCTAATGACCTTATTTTTTTTTACCTTAATTACCCCTTTTAAAATTCTGTCTCCAAATACAGTCACACCGAGGGTCTGGGGATTAGGACTTTAACCTACGTAGCTGGAGGGGGTCGGGTGAACAGGTCAGTCTCTTGTAGGAGGCAGTTAAGGAAATGGGATTAAGGAGTTCTTCAGTGTCAGGACGGGCAGAGAGAGAGGCAGCCACCAGGCACAAAGGCTGGTCAAAAGACTTCTTGGGGGAGGCAGGATGGTAGATAGAATTTGGTGGGGTCATGGAGATTCCAAGTAGCCCAAGAGTGCCTTGGTCCATGGAAAAACGGAGAAGCCCTAAATGTGGGGACAGGGAAGTTTCAGGAAGAAGCAAGCACCTGGAGAGCCCTGCTCAGTGACTACCTTCCAGAAGAACCCACAGGGCACTGAGTTCTGTTCTCCATCCCAGCCCCCAGGGATAGGAGAAAGCTAAATGAGAGCTTTAGCCTCTCCCATTTTTTAAAGACTTTGAGGCATTATGAGCATAGAATCGGGGAGTCTGACTGGTCTGGAAGCCAGTCAGGGGTCTGTGGTCTGGTCACCTTGAACAGGCACATGACCTCCCCAGGCCTCGGTTCCTCATCTATTCCATGGGAATGAGTCAGGTGCCAGCCGCCCATGGTCATGCCAGAGGGAACCTGGCTGGTGGCAGGAATCAGGCAGTGGCAATGAGATAGTGAAACTCGGTGTTTGATGTTGCAACCCCTCCCCAGCCCCAAATCCACGCAGAGGAGTCGTTCTTCACTTGGGTACCGGAACCTGGGGAGTCCCCCAGCACCTGCTCGGGCCCCTCTTCCCCTGGGATCTCACCTCTATCTCCTTCGCCTCCACCAGGCCTGGGCTGACACATCTCCTCCCTGAGCCACCAAAAGACATTGCAACTCGGATCACTCCCAGCTTCCTTTCCTTTATGGAACTTGTCACCATCTAATATTCTCTCCTGTTTCACCTATTAGTGTTTGTGGTCATCTCTCCCACCTCCCAGGACGATGCTCCAGGAGTATAAGGGATTTCACATGCTATAGACCCTGGCGCCTAGAAAAATATCCAAATCAAAGAAAGTGCTTAATAAATATTTGTTAGAGCCAGGCGCAGTGGTGCACACCTGTAGTCCCTACAACTTGGGAGGCTGAGGCAGGAGGATCTCCTGAGCCCAGGAGGTCAAGGCCAGTGTAGGCAACATAGTGAGACCCTGTCTCAGTAAATAGATCAGTAACTGAATGAATGAACAAGTACGTGTTGTCTGAGCGAGCAGAGGGGGATGCTGATGCTGCGGGGCTGTGGGCTGCAGGATACAATCAGCTGCAGAAAGCCACAGGGCCCTGGAGTCTGCAGGAGCTGGGGGCGGGGTTCCTGTCCTCTCTTTCCTCTGAGGTTAGGGATGAGCAGGGGGCTGGTCTCCAATCCCTGCCTAGGCCTCCTTGGGTCCAGCCAGCCTGCTTTGCATCCCAGATAGGGGAAAACAGCTGCTCAGGTGGAAAGCCTCCAGCCAGAGCAGCTGTATCTGAAAAGCAAATCGCCCTCCCTGTGGCTCGCCCATTTCTGGCTCAGGGAACTGAAACGCCTCATTTCATGGCTTCTGGTTGCCAGGGGACAGCTCAGGATGTGGGATGGCCCAGGACATGCTGCCATCCCTGATCCCTGACCCTGAGCAGGATGGAGAACATAATTGTCCCTCAGTGTCACGGGGGATTGGTTCCAGAACCCCTGCCATCCACAGTGCTCAGGTTCTTTATAGAAAATGGCCTAGTGTTTGCATTTAACCTGCACACAGCCCCCCGTATGCTTCAGATCATCTCTGGACCCCTAACAAATCGCATGCTATGTAAATTGTTGCTATTCTGTATTGTTTAGGGGATGATGACAAAGAAAAGAGTCTGAACAGGTTCAGCACAAAAGCAATTTTTAAAAATATTTTCAGTCTGTAGTTGGTTGAATCCAAGGGCAAGGAACCTGCAGATACAGCAGCCTACCTCTGACCAGCAGGGGAGGCCACAGAGCCTGCTGTCCATGGTGCTGAGCACCTTTCCCCAGCTCCTCCCTCCCTCCAACCACATGACACACATACTCCAGTGTGTGCAGGTCCCTCCTGGGGCCAGGACTCAGGAATGAACACCACTCCAGGTGTGATCTGAGCAGTGAAGTGCAGGAGCACACAGGGACACACCTGTGACATACACTTGTATGTGCACGCGTTCAGTCTGCTCGTAGTACCCTCAGGCCAAGGCACAGTGCTACCCTGTTCCCCAGAGCAAAATCAAAGGGCCGCTGCTGCAGAGGAGAGTCAGCTCTCACACCAGGGGATGCCTGGACCAGTCCAGCCTCTGGGGCTCAGAGAAGGCAACGGATAAGAGAATCCCCAGGGAGAGCTGGCTGGCAGAAGATTCAGGTGCCTGGACTGGCCCTTCAGGGATGACACAGGAGTCAGCAATCTCCTGTTTGCAGACAGGAGATTAAGCAGAGCCAGTCCAACCACAACCAAGTTCTGTCACCTGGCTCTGCGTGATTTCTGTGTGGCAGGGCTGAGAAGCAGACTCGGGCCTCCAGTGAGACAGGGGAAGCAAGTCTGGAGCCCCCAGCCATGAGGCTGCCTTGGCCTTCGGACCTCTGGAGGCTGCTGATGGATCAGGGTTGATGCTGGGGCTGGAGCAAGGCTGACAGTGAGGCTGGGGTACCATTGAGGCCCACAGTGGGTCTGGGTTGGTTTTCAGGCTTACAGTGAGACTGGGGCTAGGGCTGGAGCTGGGCTGAGACTAGGCAAAAGTTGGACAAGAACTGGGTCTGGGGCTGGAGGTGGAACCAGGATGACACCGGAGCAGACACAGGTTGTCATTGGGCTGGGGCTGGTGGCTGGTTGGAACCCTAAGCATCTCTTAGGGAGCAACATAAGCCCCTGAGGGCCTCCAGCTCCAGCAGGCTGCAAAGCCAAGAGACAAGGAATTGGTTGTGACCAACCCAGTGGCTGATGAATGAATGACTTGGTATTTTTTCCACTGTTGAGGTGAGATAGACAAAGCAATGACAACCTGGGCCTGGGGTCTCCCTGAAACATGCAGAGCAAAGGAGCCAGCATCCAGCCAGCTGCAGCTGCCCTACCCTAGCAGATGTGGCTGCCCCAAGGCATTGAGAAGGCAGCACTTTGGTCCCTAGAGTGCCTATGTCAGAGCTGCCAGCCTGGTTTGCCTCTAGACCCTCCCCCCAATGTCCATGAGGAAGCCTCCGCCTCTCCCCTCCTCCACCTGCCAAGACTATGCCCCTCACAAGGAAGGGCCCTGCAGGCTGGGAACCCAAGTCCCGGAGCTGGAAGGGGCAGGAGAGAACTAGAGTCAAAAAGGCCTGGATCTAAGCCCCACCTCCACTAGCTGTGGATGTAAATAAACACAAACAAAGCAACCGCATAACCTCTGAAACGTTACTTGGCCTTGGAGGCTCAGTTTCCTCATCCATAAATTGGGAATCGATACACCTCACCTCTCGGCCCTCCATGTCCCTGGAGTAGAAGAAAAACTGGATGAAACTGGATTCACGGCTCCTGTTGGCAGTTGAGGTCTGCACAAGCTGCCGGCCCTGCAGCCGAGGAGCACTGCAGCTCTGGATGGCAGGCTGTGCCTCCAGTGTCACAGACCCCACAGCTCATCCTCAGTTTCTTTTTCTTCCTGGGCTTTTGTCTAGCGGATGCAAAAAATGAAATCCACAGACCAGGATGAGTGAGCGTAAAGGTAGGAATTGCTGAAGACAGGAACAGAACTCTCGATCTGCAAGAGGGTCCCCAACAGCGCGGTTCCTCTGCCTGAGTTGCTAGTCTCGGGGTCTATAGAGCACTTGGGTCACAGCTGTTGGTCCAGATTTATGCTGATTAGGGTTTGGAAACATACTGATTCTATTGGTCACTTCTTGAGTCCAACTTCCATTCAAGTCGGCCCCACTGCAATTTCCTTCCGGCAGGTCAGGAAGCAGGAGGTGGAGGCCATCAGAGGGGGGTGCAGCCCTGCACAGAGCAGGCTTTTGCAACAGGCATTCCTAAGGCACCCAGGTCTGGCCCGGAAGGATGACAGGCTGGTGCACCTGGGTGCTGGCTCGTGCACTCAAGCCCGCTGCTCCTGTTTGGTGGTGTCCACACATCTGCAGGCCATGCTGGCAGCATGCTCTGACCCACCCAGGCCTCTGCTCTGCGGCTCGGCCACCGTCACTTCTTGGCAAGGACCCATCGGTCAGCTGTGCAGCTTCACAGCTGGGAAGTCAGAAGGACCACATCCAGGTCGGGGCCTCCAGATCCTCAGCTGGTCCTCCTGGGTGAGCTTCTGTCCCAGGAGCAGGCAGCCAGAGCTGGAGCAGAGCAGGGGTGCGGGTGAAGGGGCAGGGAGACCCAACTTCTCTTGGTCTCATTTCTCTAAAACATCCAAGATCTGCTCAGGAGGGAGGCAGCTCCGAGTTCCGGGGAAAGCCTGGCCTTTTTCCTGGAAATAATTTGAATGCACCCCTATATGGGGCATCTACCGAGCACCCCCTAAGTCTGGCCTGGGGTGTGTATGAAGAACTTGACCAAAGACCTGACATGAACAATGTGGAGGGAAAAGGTTTGTTTCAGCTCACATGAAGGTTCTGGTCATGATCCAGCAGCCCCATTACATTGGGCCCCTGATGAGGCAGCACATGATGGCCCCTGACAGAACAGAACTACCTGCCTCACAGTCAGGGAGCCAAAGGAAGAGGAGGAGACCAGGTCCCACTGCCCCCCTCAAAGGCATGGCCCTCCTATAGGCCCCGCTTCCTGAGCGCCCCCCACCACCTCCCCCAGCACCACCTGGGGTGACGCCTAGAACCTGTGGGCCACTGGGGGTTACTTACCCAAACCACAGCAGTGGATGTGAATTCCAGATAAGGCTTTTAAAAAGTCATTGTCATCTCTCTGGGATTCATATTTTAGTGGCCATCCTCTGTTTTCACTTGGCAGATGTGCTCTGGTGGAATCATGTACCAGGCCAGCTGGTCAGTCTTCAGGTTCAAATTTCAGTTCCCACAAATTGGCCGTATGACCAGCGGGCAAGCACTTAACCTCTCGGATGATACTTTGCCAATAAACTAAGTTCTATTTTTGACCTGGGTGGTGTTTACACAGATGGTTGCTTTTATAATTACTTGGTATACTGCACATTTGTATTTCAGATGCTTTTCTTTGTATGTGTTATGTTTCTCGACCACAGCAAAAATGTTGAATTAAAGTGTACATTAAATGAGATAAAGGACAGAGATGTCCCCTGGAAGGGGCCTTGCATGTAGTAAGTGCTCGGTTTTTTTTTAAAGGAACAAGAACCATCTGGTAGAAGTTCCAACCATCGTGACAGCAGAGCAGACAGAGTCCCCAGATGGGAGAAACTGTGCAGACTTCATGGAGGAGGGGCACGGGGAGTGGACTCTGAGGGAGGGGCTCGATGTCATGACGGGGAGGCAGAAGGCAGGTGCTGTGAGCACAGAGGCTGCGTTCCTTCAGAGTCCAGTTGGCCCTGACAGTTTTCTGAGCATCAGGACATGGTGTTCACAGGGACATCAGCTCTCCGTAGTTTGCTGTGGTCACCACCACTCTCTACTGCCATGCCCCCAGCCTGCTTCATGAACTACTTCCAACCAGCCCTGCAGTCTGTCTGTCTGCTACCCTGCAAGGAAAGGAAGGGATGCACAAGGCTCCTGCATGATCACATGAACGTATGGGAGAGAACATTCTGGAGCTCGGATCTGGAGAAGTCAGCAGGGACAGGTCATGCTGGGCCATACACATTGGGACAAGAAACTTGGGCTCTCCTCTCAAGGCCCTGGGGAGCCAGTGAAATCTGTTAAGCAGAGAAGAGACAGGATGGAGTTTCCAGTGATCAAGCCAGTTCAGTTTGATCAACACTTATTGAGCACCTAAGGTTTGGAGCTGCAGTGTCCTGCAGAGGCCCATATGCTAAAAGTTTGGTTCCCAGACTCTGGTGACAGAACTTTCCAAGGCAGGGCCTAAAGGGAGGAAGCTAGATCATTGAGGGTGTGCCCTTGAAGGGCATATTGGTACCCCAGCCTCTCCCCTAGCACCTCTCTCTCTTTCTTCCTTTCTTTCTTCCTTTCTTTCTTTCTTTCTTTCTTTCTTTCTTTCTTTCTTTCTTTCTTTCTTTCTTTCTTTCTCTTTTTTCTTTTACCTACTGCCCCTCATGAGTGGTCAGCCTCCTCCCCCACACACTCACCACCATAATGCACTGCACCACCCCACAGGCCCAAGGCAACAGGGGCAAGCAACCATGGACTGAAACCATGAGCCAGGATATAAGCCTTTCATCTATTTAAGTTAATTTTCTCCAGTATTTTGTCACAGTAGTGGAAAAGTAAGTCACATACCTATATATCGGGACAAGAGCACTAACTATCCCCAGATCTACATCTGAGCTCTGTGTGCAGGGGACATCTGCTGGTGAACAGGAAATGTCAACACCTGACAATTCATGTGCACTGTGACAAGCACAGTGACAGGGAGGGTGAGGAGGCTCATGTTGGCAGGTGTGGAGGAAAAGAGATGGAACAGAGGAAGCTGAGATAGGTGACAGGAAGCCATTGGGGGCAGCATCAGGAGAAGTTGAGTGTAACCTGGACAGGGTAGGCACGGTCAGAGACAGGGGCAGAGCTACTGGAGTCCAGTCAATGAGATATGGGTGAGGGAGAAATGAGGTGGTGCCCAGTTAGGACACAGGCACCCTGAGAAGAAATGTCGAGGTGAAGATACCAATTTTGCAACAGAGCCCCTGTGGCCAGGGTCAACCCACATCCCCCCCAGCTGACTGCCAATGTCCATGACACCTTCTGGTTGAAGGAGCATGATCCCCTGTACAATAGAGAGGTTAGAAGTGCCCAAAGTTAGTGGCGGCCAGCAACTGATGGGAGTTGGTGATCTAGACCATCAGCAGCTTCTTGGCCCTTGATTGCAATAATCCCAGCCCTGCTCCACACGGCCTCCTGCAGGATGGAGCGCCGGCGCCCACAGCAGCAGTGCACTCCCTGAGCACTCTTGCTTATTTCCCTTTGGGTCTCATCCCTCCTCACTCTGTCAGTTTCCTGAATAACCTCCCCAGGAAGCTCACTGGACCTGAATCCTGGTCTGGGGTCTGCTTCTAGAGAACCCAAGCTTGATTGGGTAGTGACCTCCCCACCCCAGGTGGTGTTCAAGGAGCAGCTGAACAACTTGAACTTGAAAGGCTCCCTCCAGCACTGCGTGCAGACGAGCTTGCATTCTTGCACATGCCTCAAACACGTTCCCAGCACATAGGCAGGGCGTGCCTGCTTCTGCTGGGGAGGATCTGGTTCTTGCACCCCTGCCTATGGGCTCATGGTGAGAGCAGAGTCAGGATGCTGGGCAATCTTTGGCAGTGTTGAGACCCAGGCCAGCTACAAGGAGAGTTGGGGTGGGAGAGCACAGAAGAGGGGCAGCTGTCCACAGTCTCTGCTCCCTGGGGTCCGCAGGCCTGGAGTCTCCACTTCTGAGTTCTGTTCTCCACTCCCAGCCTCTGCCCTCATTAGGGCAGATGGGAGGAGGGGGCTCCGGACCAGCTCGTTCCTCCCGAGCTTCTGATCAATGCCACTTCCGGGAAGATCTCTCAATAGAGTCGGTTGCAGGAGAGCTTCAAAGCCTTTTCTGAGTCAGGAAATTGTTGGGAACATCACAGCCCCAGAAGTGGGTCTGCCCTGGCCTGAGGGCTGCTGGGTCGTGACTGGCTCAGCAGAAGTCTCTGGGGCTCCTTCCAGCTCTGTGTTGGAGGCCTGCAGGTGCTCTACCCCTGCACACAGCAGAGTCCTGGGTCTGTCCCTGTGGGTCCTGCCCCTTGTCACCTGAGAGCTGGAGGTTTTCTCCTGGCCCTGCCACTGACCCTGAGCAAGTCTCTCAGGTCCTCATGGGGAAGAACTGACTCTGCCAGCTTGAAGGACTGGCAAGAGGTAATAGTGATAGAGATAAATCCCCTACGTCTATGTTGACAGCCTGCTACAGACCAAGCCCATGCCAGGGGCTTTGGACCCAGCGATAAATGAGAAATGAGCCCTGTCCTTGTGGAGTCCCCATTGACAGGGATGTCAAACCCAAATAAACATCATAAATATACAGTTGGTCCATCCGGGACTGAATGAGATGCTGAGACAGAGAAACATGGGAGAGGAGAGAGTCAGCACCTCTCATTCATTCTGCAAATGGGTTTGAGTGTCTAATGCATGTAGTCACAGTTTGGGGGATATGTAAATAACAAAAAAAGTTCCTGTACTCAGGGGCTTATAGTCTGGTGGAGGGAAGCAAACTTAAAAAATAAAAATTAAAAAGAAACTAATAAAGAAATAGTATGTTGGTGGTAATGTAGGCTATGGAGAAAAATAAAATAGGAGGCACCAGAAGTAGTCTGAAACTTTAAAGAAGATTGGTAAAAGGCTCCCTGAGAAGCTGGCCCTGCAGATAACTGAGCAGGATGGAGATGTGGGAGAGGATGCCTAGGACTTTAGGACCAGCAAGTTCAAAGGCCCTGAGGCAGAAGTGCATTTGGTTTGAACAAGAAGCAGCAAGGATGCCAGTGTGGCTAAAGCAGAGAGTAGAATGTGGGGAGCAATAGGAGATGAGGGCAGAGAGATCGTGGGGGGTCAGATGGTGAGGACTCGGCCTTCTCCCTGAACGAAATAGGAAGCCAGTGAAAGGTGTTTTGGCAAAGGTGCAACATGCACAGATTTGTGGATAATGGAATGGGAGCGGAAAGAGGAGGGACTGAGGCAGCAGTCCTTCTCGAAGCTCCCACAATGATCCAGCAAGCGGGGAGCTGATGGTGAGAAAGGGTGAGAGTCCTGCTAGACTTTGAAGTCAGAGCCAATGGGACTTGGAGACAGATCAGACACATGGACACAGGGTGTGAGAAAAAGAAGAGAAGACAACTCTGAGATGTGGAGCTGAAAACCCCAAAGGGAGGGGTGCCATTGCCTGTGGTGGGGGGGGACTCCAGGAGTCTCCCCAGCCAAGGAAGAAACCAGGCTTCCCAGGGGCAGAAGGAGGCAAGAGCACTTCCAGGGAAGGGACCCAGAGAAGGCGTGAGCACTCTGCCCCGTGACCCCGAGGGTCCTCCAAGGCCCGGAGTGCCTGGTGGGCCAGCATGGGGAGAGGCTGGAGATGGAGCTGGAGAACAGATGGAGGCCAGCCTGGGGAAGGCCGAGGGTCGCACCATGGCATCTGATTCAAGTCCATTAAGAGCAGGAACCTGCCGGGGTTCTCAGCAAGAGAGCAACAGTGTCGGATTTGCCTTTTACACTGATCACCTGGGTCACACGACAGATGCTTTGTGTGGGGTAGGGGGACTAGAGTAAGGGACAGCAGCTGGGCAGTAGTATGGCAGGTGGGCAGGAGATGGTGAGAACCAGGGCAGAGGAGGCAGAGGAGGTGCTAGAAGGGAGCCGGATGCTGGAGGCCTCTCTACAGAGATTCTGCAGGACCAAGTGGCCACCTGGCAAGTGACAGGAGGGAGGTAATTCCACACTCAGGTTCCTAGCTGGGGGACAGGTCAGTTAGAGGTCTAGACCACATAAAGGAAAGGGAGAAGGTGGATGGGCAGTTGGGGTCACTGCAGAGGAGCACCAGGAAGCTCATGGCATTTCCAAAGGTCAACATCCCTGGAGTGAGTAGTGCCAGCCCAGGGCTCAGGCTCAGGCAGACCCAAGACCCTGCACTGCTCCCCTCCCAGAGCAGAGGATGCTGAATGGTGTGGTCAAAGGGACCTTCAGGCCTGGAGGGCCCTGGGCCTGTAGGAGGTGCTGGATTGGGCCACCCAAGAGGGGGCAGCAATTCCATTTCCAAGATCAAACCCTGGCCCCGCAGGGCCCCCTCCCCTGCTTCCTCCTCAGCTGATGTAAAACCAAATGGCACTGGGCCCGAGTGCTCTCCACATCAGCACAACAAGATGCTTAGTCAATAAAATAGTTGAGCCAAGTGAACTCAGCATGCGACTCCACGAGGAGTTTTTTTCCAGGGGAAATGTTATCATTTTCCATTCCTGTTTAATGAATCATGGGAATTACAGCAACATTACAAATGGCTTTCCGTGCAGGCTATCACTTCGTTTCTGCAGGGTTCTAATGGCAGGCCTGCTTCGGCGAGGGCTCAGCCTGCCCCCAGCTAAAGAGAATGATGGTATTATTATAAGCAGTCCCCATCCCAGGCTCTACCTCGAGGCTGGTAGCCCAGGACCTCACAGATTGGGCCTCAAGTGGGATGTCCCGAGTGACTGATTTGGGAATCTCCTGGGGAGTCTTCCATAGCTGACCCAAAGAGGGGTCAACAAGACAGACTCAATCCCCAGGGGTGAGGAGTGGTCAAAGATGGGCATGGGGAACAGATATGTCACAGCCCTCACCGAGGCTGCCCTGAGCCCCGGGCTGGCTTCTGCCGTGACAAACACCAGAAGGAGCAAGCGTGGTCCCTACCAGGGAAGCTTCCAGTTGAGCCAAAGAGCAGAAAGGGGAGAAATCCAACTCTCACCCCCAGGCCCTGGCAAGTCAGCTGTAGGTCCTGACGCTCCTCTTGGTAGCAGAGAGTCCAGGGGTTCCTGGATAGACAGGTGGCTCCTTGCAAACATGGAGTCTGCCCAAAGCAAGAGTTTCCTGCCCAGGTGACTGGATGAGATTCACAGTGCCTTGTTTCTCCCAGGCCCACTGCCTGCTTTGCAAGGTCAATCAAGAGCTGCTGTGTGTCTCCAAGGGCTCCTTGATCACTGTAATAGATCCCCTGGGGGCGGTCACAGCCGGCTGAATTAGGCATGCACACCCAACCTGAATGAAGCTAGCAGGATTTTGCCCCCACTACAATATAAGAGGCAAAAGAAATATTTTCATCTCATCAGATTAGTACTGTATCTTTTTTTGGGGGTTAGTAACCAGGGATTGAACTCAGGGGCACTCGACCACTAAGCCACACCCCCAGCCCTATTTAGCATTTTATTTAGAGACAGGATTTCACTGAGTTGCTTAGCACCTTGAAGCTGTTGCTGAGGCTGGCTTTGAACTGGAGACCCTTCTGCCTCAGCCTCCTGAGCCACTGGGATTACAGGCGTGTGCCACCGCGCCCAGCCACTGCTGTATCTTCAGTGCCTAGAATTCTGTTTGTCACGCAAAAGTGCATTTTAAATACGTACTGAATGAATGAACAGATCTCAGAGGAATTTGGAATTTTTAACTTGGAAACATCAACTGGGAGTTATAGAAACTGAGTCACATTAGCCACATGCGCTGGAGAGAAGACCCTCCCCTTCCCCCTCCAGGTCCCTAGGGGCTACCTCAGTCCTGACTCTTCCCGAAACTGACAGATCTCCTCTGAATTTTGAGACAACCAACTCCATATCCTGACCACAAACCCCCTTTCCTACTTAAGCCCCTTTTTGTGCCACCAAAAGCCCCTTACCATTACCATGAGCAATTTTGTCCCTGATGCACCCTGTCTCCCCACCCTGGGAGCCTCTCTTGGAGTCACACCCACTCCTGACTGGGCCTTGTCAGCACCAGGGTGGCCACACTGCTGCCACCACCAAGTCTGGTGGGCTCCACTCAGAGACTGCAGAGACCCTGGGCCAGGGTCCTTCCAGGCAGGCGTGGTGGGAGATGCTGAACTTCCTCTCCTTCCAGGGCCCAATCCCATCCTGGCCTCAGACCTGGGCTCCTGGACCCCACTCTCTGGCCAGAGATGCCTAGAGTGTAAACCCGGGGCCCAGCCTAGCCATCCCTGACTCCTCACCCACCCTGGTGAGGGTGGTGCTGGTGCTCAGGGCCCTGAGAAAGCCTGGGTTGCAAGCTGGAGCAGGAGGATGGGGTGCCCCTGCCCCAGCCCCAGCCCTGGCCCACAGAGCTGCTCTCCGCCTGGCTGGGTCGCCTCTCTTTCCTTCTTTCCACCCTCGCCCCAGGTGCCCGGATACTAATTATAATGACCTGGTGAGTTACAAGACGGTGAAATTGCTTCCACCTGAGGTTGTCACGGGCTAGGAAGAAATACCAGGGCTGGAAATTAAACTGTGCCAGCAGGCTTGAAGGGGCGGGAGCAGGAGGGAGGATGGGTGGAGGTGGGGAGCCGTACCTACAGCTTATGAAGTGTGTTTATGGAATGTCGCAAAGAAGTGTCCTTGGAGGAGACACAGAAAAGATTGGACGCTACCCACTGCCTGCTGGTCATGACATGAAGTGCCACAGCGAAAGGTGAAATGACCAGGAACAGGGAGAGGCCCGACAGACCCCGAGACAGGAAGAACAGCAGGCTTTTGTTGTGGAGGGCGGGTAGGGGCAGGCCCAGCTGCCCAGAGAGAGGGAGGGATGGAGGAGAGCTCGGAGGCAGCCCAGCCTCAGCAGCCCGACACATCTGCGCTACCGTAAACCCGGGGGTCTCTCTTCCAAACCCAGCCTTTAGTGATCTGGGTCGTGTCTGCCCATCCAGCTTTGCTGTGACTTCTACATTTGGAAGGTTTGCAGGTCTTGCCCAGCATGAAGACCCAGGATGACAGGAGGGCGGGCATGGGAAGCCATACGGTGACGGGCCGACAGATTTGGCTCCATGGAAATCTTACAGGCCAGGCTACATGGGCAATGACTAAACAGATTCCATTTTGCTCTGAGACTCCATGTTATGTAGGAAATGAGCTTCTCCCTTGGGAACGCCCCACCTCTGTACCTATCAACAATTGCTTAGCTTCTCCCATGGGAACACCCCATCCATGTACCCTTCATCAGTTACTTAGCATGACATGTTTAGCAATACAAAATGACAATTCTTATGTGGTGAAAAATTGTACTCTTTTGATTCCTATTTCTCCTTAACAATGCACCATATGAGTGGTGATGTCGACAAAGATTGTGTGGATGTTAGTTCTTTAGTTTGTACCTAGGTAAGGGTCGTTTTGACCCACTTCCCCCTCTGCTGATGATTTCATGATGTTAGTTTGTAATTTTGAATCATAGCAACAGACATTCATGATTGATGTGATTTTGGGTCTAAGAACCCCTGTAACCCTATGGTCAGGGCTGTTCTCCCAATAGTCATTTTGGGGGGCATTGTGTGAGACAGTCAGCCAGCCAGCTTAATAAAGACTCTGAAATTTGGACTTCTCAGTGGTGATCAGTCTGTTCTTAAGTTGTCCCCCATAACAATACCTCTAAAGTCTACAGTCAGCACCTCCAAAGTTGCCCTGCTGAGCAACCGCAGAGAGCTTCCTCCCAGGTGCCAGCAGCAGGTCTGTCTGAGGAATGGATCCCTCCACTTCTGTTTAAATTGATACAGGGCCCAGAAAAAGAAGGAAAGTGTTTAGATTATGCTTATGAAGTAAACATAATATTAATTCTAATACCAAAGTCCAACTGGAAGAGGAAAAAAAAAAAAAAAAACCCACAGCAGGACAACCTTACTTTTCAAAATCTAGCAACACAGAAAAAGAGTAAGTATCATGATCAAGTGCAGTTTAAGAAATGCTGGGTGGCTAGTGTTAGAAAAGCTATTAATTTGCCATATTAGATGATTTAAGCAATTTGCATACATAAGTAGGCATTCCTAATTTTTAAAACTTTCACTGAAATAAAAACCAACGGCTACCTCTCAACATGATAAAATAAATCCAATCTTAAGCCAAATGGGGAAATATCAAAAGCAACCCCATTAAAGTCAGGAACAAGATGAGAACATCCAGTATCTTCACTCTTACCTCACTGTGTTCTGTAGGTGCTGGCTAATGCAATAGGATAAGAAAAAAAAAAGTAGCCATTTAACTACCTAGATGATTCCAACTTTTGAGAGTTTGATTTAGGAGTTTTTTGACTTTACAATGATGCAAAGCAATACATACTTAGTAAACACCATACTTTGGATTTTGAATTTTCATCTTTTCTTGGGTTGGCAATATGTGAGAGGATACTGTTTGTGAGGCAAGATGACTGCAGTGAGCCCCAGCTCCTGGTTAGTCTCACAGTTACTAGAGTAAAAAACCAATACGTCACAGTGTAGTACTGCTTAGGTATGATGTAGGATACATTGCATATATTAAATGCATTTTTGACTCATGATATTTTCAACTTATCACAAGTTTATCAGGACTTAATCGCATTGTAAGTCAAGAAGTATCTGTTTAAAAATTGAGTGGGAAGGTAAATGATCATTTTCTTCAGACAATATAGTGTACACCAAAGATAATCAACTGAAAAACTACCACAAACAATACAGAAATTCAATGACGTGGCGAGCTACAAAATTAATATGCAAAAATCAATGAACTTCATATTTTAAAATGACAGCAAGTTGGAGCATATAATGGAATAGGTGACATTAACAATTGCAACCAAAAGGATAAAATGCCTAGAAATGTGCAAAATATGTATAAAGAAAACTCTAAAACACTACTGAGGGACTCAAAAGATGGCTTGAACAAATGGAAATGCATACCATGTTCTTGGATAAGAAGAATCATCAAGAAATTTTTTCTTAGTTAACCCAGGACATTTATATTTTCCAATAAAAATACCAATAGGAATTTTTAAAGAAATGAGGTGACTTTAGAAAAATAAGAGACTAGCCCTGACAGATATTAAATATATTGTAGAACTGAACTAATTAGAATAATATGCTAATGGCTCATGAGTAGACAAACACCTCAGAGGAACAAAACAGCACAAAAATAAACTTGAGCCAGGTGCGGTGGCGCACGCCTATAATCCCAGCAACTTGGGAGGCTGAGGCAGGAGGATTGCAAGTTCAAAGACAGCCTCAGCAACTTAGCAAGGCCTAAGCAACTCAGTGAGACCCTGTCTCTAAATAAAATACAAAATAGAACCAGGGATGTGGCTCAGTGGTTGAGCACCCCTGAGTTCAATCCCCGGTTCCAAAGTAAATAAATAAATAAACAAACTTGAAAACGTGAGCACTTAATCAATGACAAAGGTGGCAGTCCAAATCATTGAAGAGGGGCTTGGGAGGTACCTCAGTGGGAGAGCACTTGCCCCACATGCTGGAGGCCCTGAGATCCATCCCCAGCAACACACACACACAATCAAAAGAAGATATATAGTCAACCAATGTATGAAAGAAAAATACTCAACATCATTAATCATCAGGGAAATGCAAATTAAAACCGCAATGAGATCTCATCTCACACCTGTTGGAAAGATATCCAGTGTTGGCAAGAATGTGAAGGCAAGAAACCTTGTACAGTGTGAGAATGTAAATTGGGACAGCAATTACGGAGAACAGTATGGAAGTTCCTCCGAAAATTAAAAATAGAACTACCATATGATCCAGCACTCCCACTTCTGGGTATACATCCAAAGGAATTAAAATCAAGATCTCGAAGAGTTCTCTGCACTCCGGTGTTAAAGCCTTATTCGAAATAGCCAAGACATGCAATTAACTTCAGTGTCCATCAAGGGAAGAATGGATGGAGGAAACGCAGTGTGTATGTACACAAAGGAATACTACTCAACCTTCGAAAAGAGGGGAATCCTGAAATGTTCCTCTTGGATGAATGGGGAGGACATTATTCTAAGTGAAATGAGTCAGGCAAAGAAAGATCAGGCCCACCCCGTCTCACCTCTGTGGAGGGTCTCAACGAGCTGAACTCATAGAAGCTGAGAAATGAATGCAGTTCCTGGACCCAGGGGCAGAGGGAAGGTGGCAGGAAAGGAGATGTGGGTTAAAGGGCACAAAGTTTCGGTTAGGATGAACAAGCTCCTGTTGTTCAGCATGGTGACTATAGTTAACAGTAGTATATGGCATACTTGGAAATTACCAAGAGAACAGATTTTCAATGTTCTCACCACACCCACCAAAATAAATAAGTACAAGAGGTGAGCAATATGTTAATTAATTGATTTCATCATTTCACAATGTTTGCGTTTATCAAGCATCGTGTTATACACCACAAATATGTCTGATATTTATTTATTGATTATACCTTAATAAAGCTAAGGGAAGAAAACAAAATTATTACTGAGCTCTCTAATGATGTTATTAGGACAACCAGCATCCATCGAGAAAAAATCAAAACTGGATCATACCTCATCACTTAAACCAAAGTAAATTCCAAGTGGATCCAAGATTGAAATATTTTTAAATGAGATAATGAGTAGCCTAGAAGAAACCATGGAGGAAATTTTTTTTTTTTTTTTTGCAGTGCTGGGGATTGAGCCCAGGGCTTTGTGCTTGTGAGGCAGGTACTCTACCAACCGAGCTATATCCCCAGCCAGAAATTTTTAATAATAATCTTAGTGTGTGGGAGGTCTTCAACAAGGCACCCAAAAGCAATAAAATAAAATAAAATAAAATAAAATAAAAAAATAAAACAAAATAAAATCAACCTGGCTATGTAACTAGAAAACTGCTTCAAGTCAGAAATCACCATTAGCAAAGTCAAAAGATGATAAACGGGGAGATATATCTGGTGGTTATTACAAAAAAGGGGCTAAATTCTCACTTGAATTAAAAGCTCTTACAAATCAATAAGAAAAAGATCAAACCTCAATAGAAAAATGGACAGAAGATAGGTCACAACCCAGGAAATACAGATAAGTTTTAAACATTCAGAAAGACACTCAACCCCCCCTTTATAAGAAGTTTTAATTTGCATTAAAACTACCTCATACACTTTTCAGTTGTCAGTTTGGAAAAGATCAAAAAGCTTGCTAACACCCAGCACTGATGAGGCTGGGCGGGAACATCTCACATACTGTTGCTGGCCCAGTCTCCACAGGGGGCAGGCAATTTGGGAACCTCTATTAAAATTACTAATGCCCATGTCCTTTGGCACTACAATTATACTTCTAGAAATTATGCAAGACATATGCATTGAATGTGTCAACAATGAACGCACACACTGAAATTGAAAAAAGTTGTCAAAAACCAAACAGCTGTCAACAGCTGATTGCCTAATCGGTGGAACAATAGATACATACAGTGAGATACAGGTGGCCACTCAACAGAACAAGGAATGACTCAGCAATGCCTGTCCTAGGCACATGCCCAAAGAATTGATCATGTATGTTCACATGCACTCAAAACTGCTACACATTCATAGCAGCATCCTTCGTAATAGCCAAAAGTGGAAACAACCAAAGTATCCATCACCTGATGAATGGGTAGAAAAAGTGGGGCATGCCCACGCAATGGAATATTATTCTGCAGTATAAAGGGATGAAGGATTCATGCTCATTACAACGCAGATGAACCTGGAAAACATACTAAGTGAAAGAAGCCAGACACAGAGGTCACATATTGTGTGATTCCATCTACATGAAGAATAGGCAACTTCATAGGAGACAGAAAAATAGGTTTAGTGCTTGTCAGGGGTTAGGGTAGGTGCAGGGGGAGATACTGCTAAGAAGTACAGGGTTCGTTTTCAGTGTGATGGAAATGTTCCATAATTAAATGGCACGGCTTTGTGAATATGCCAAATTTTACTCTTTAAAAGGGTGGATTTGGCCGGGCGCGGTGGCCACGCCTGTAATCCCAGCAGCTTGGGAGGCTGAGGCAGGAGGATCGAGAGTTCAAAGCCAGCCTCAGCAACTTAGCAAGGCCCTAAGCAACTCAGCGATACCCTGTCTCTAAATAAAATACAAAATAGGGCTGGGGATGTGGCTCGTGGTGGAGTGCCCCTGGGTTCAATCCCCAGTACCAAAAAAAAAAGGGTAGATTTGATCATATATGAATTGTATTTTCAATAGAAAAAAAGAATGAGGAGGGTCTTTGTGTTTTGCATGGGACGATGTCTAAACTAGAGTGTTGAATGTAAACACAAAGCACAGATCCCAGTGGGTGACATGGTAACATTTATGACCAAAAAATGAAGAGAATGAACTGGGCATGGTGGCACCTGCCTGTAATTCCAGCAGCTCAGGAGGCTAAGGCAGAAGGATCGTGAGTTCAAAGCCAGACTCAGCAAGAACAAGGCACTAAGCAGCTCAGTGAGACCCTGTCTCTAAATAAAATACAAAATAGGGCTGGGGACATGGCTCAGTGGTGGAGAGCCCCTGAGTTCAATCTCCCATATCATAAAAGTCGGGGGAGTGTGTTTTATAGAATAGCGTATCTACCCACCCATCGGCCTTTATCCAGACTCCCTTGAAGGACACACAGAAATTGGTGACCCTGCCTTGGTGGAGGGCGCCGAGAGGCTGGTGAAGGGGCGGGAGGGAGACTTTCCACGGCAGATATCCTTGAACCATGAGAATTTTTTGCCTATTCAAATGTTAAATTGAATTTAAATTTTAAAAATGAAAGTGACCCCTCTGGCTGTCAGATGTGGGGGCAGAAGTAATTGTCATGAAAGTAGGGCTGCCATCAATGACCTTGGAAGGATAAAGGCTTGGGCAGATGTACCTGAGCCCAGCCAGCCTTGGACCTGAGTGGTGACTTGTAACGGGGGAAGGTCCCAAGATAAGCAGTGGCTCTGAAGGCCCAGCTGGATTCATATGCAGAAGGGACCCAGGGACAGAGGGAGGGACTGGGACTGGGCCTTGGCAGGAAGGGGTTCCCATGCCTTGTCCTGCAGACCAATCAGCTTCTAGGAGCTGTGGCCATAGCAATGACCTAAATAATGAAAGGGCAGCAGGGATGGAGAGAAAAGGTTCAGGGGTCATTTCCTGGACCAGCTGAGTCTCTCATGTCAATGACAGTGAAATGCGTGTGCCTGACCAGTCCTGGGCACGGGATGCAGGGACAGATCAGACAGGTCCCTGCTTCCCAGGAGCCCCGAATCCAGGGGCTGTGATGTGCCTATAGTCCATCCCCAATGCCCCACCCCGACCATGGACAGAGAGATGGAGCTGAGCTCTGTCCCTAGTGGTGAAATGAGGCGAGTAGGGTTCCCAGCTATGTTGCAGGACCTGGTTAGGAAGGGAAAGTGAATAGCTGCAGGGACCTCAGAGTCTCTGGATGCAAATGCCCCTCTCTCTTCTCCTGGGACTGTAGGGTGGAAGAGGCCAGGGGACATCCCTGGGCGAGTGCTATGGACATCACGTCCTTTGTGCTATGTTCAGCTTCTGAAGGCAGCCCAATAGAGATCCCGTTCATGGTCAGTCCACAGATGTGGGGAACCAGGAAAAAACCCCAGAGAAAACACATTGAGAGGCACAGTGAGGACTCCAGGAGCCGGGAGAACATTGTTCGTGCATTGAATATAAATAGGTGCCCTCCTATCTTGTCCCCTCACCAGGCTCCAAGGCCTGGCAATGGTGGAAAAAGAGAGGCTTCAGAGAGGGAGACCCCAGGGGGTTCCCAGTCCTTTGAGCACCAAGCACTGGGCTTCTTCCAAATATGGGAACAAAGGCAACCCAGAGATGCAGAAGCTCATTCCAAAACACCAGCCTGGGAACCTGTCTTTCCCCAGCAACTGGGCCAAGGTGACCCATGGCACACGAAGCTCCCCCTTCCAACCACCCTCACCATCGGCACTAGGACCCAGTCTCCTGATGCCCAGGCCTTTTTCAAAGTCAGAAGGCAGAAAGCCGAACAGCCCTCTCTGATCCCCCTGTCAATCCAGTATCTGGGCCCAGGACTCATTTTCAAACCAACCAAGCGTCAGAAGTCACACATCAGGCTTATCTCTCCTGCCACTCATCTCCAGAAAGCCCTTCTCCTCGGTCCCCGTCATTCCCAGACAAATAGAATTCCGCCCCCCGACCCCAAATCCTAATAAATGTCTGAGCTCAAGGAGCAGCGGCAGGCCCTGCAGAGCCCCACCTGCCCCCCTGTGTTCTGGGCAGATAGCAGATCCATCCAGGTCTGACAGCTCGGGCCTGGTGAATGATGGCAGAGGCCCCGCTCCTCCCCCAGCCCAGGCCTGGGCCCGCCAGCCCCACCTCTGCCGCAGCTACCAAAGCTAGTCCCTGTTTCTGCCCACTGACCACAGGAGGGGCCAGCTCTGCAGTTTGGTATGGATTTAATGCTGTTCATTTCAGAACCACTATCAGATGACACAGGTCTGCCAGGAGCCGAGACCCGAGACTTGTGCTTGCCTGTGACAACTTCTCCTTCACAACCGCTTTGGCCCAGGAGTTGAGAACAGGTAGCCTTTGGGGAATCAAACGACCTGGCTGCAATCCTTGCTTCCATCATCAGCCATGGGGCCTGCATGAGTGCATTCTCTCATTTGACACATTTATTCAGTGTTTGAGACGCTATTCCAGGCTTGGGGACACAGGGGAACAAGATGACAAGGTCCCTGCCCTCATGGAGCTTACGCTGCAGAGGGAGAGGAAGATAATAAACAAGCCTAAAATGAAACCAAGTGATCAGATGGAAAGACCTGCAGGCGGGGCAGGTGGATAATGGAACTAGGCGGGGTCGGATTCCTTGAGGAAGTGACATTTAAAATAAGACCTGGAGCAATTAGCCAGCCTCTCAGAACCCATCTCCTCAGTTCAAACATTGGAGTCATTTTAATCATGCCTGCCTCTCCAGATGGACAAAGACTTCACTAAGTCAATAGGTGTCAAGGGCTGGCCCAGGGCCTGGCATACAATAAGTGGTCAGTAAAGGGCAGCTCTGTGTCCAGCTAAGGAGGGAGGGACTTGAGCAGGCCCTGCAGACCTGGGCAGGACTTCTGGCTCAAGGGTGGGCTTTCTGGAGGAGGATGTCCACAGTCCCCAGGCCGGCTCAGACCTCTGAAGTAAGAATGTTCCCATCCTGGGAGGCCCCAGGACCCCTGAGACCCTCGGGGGTCTAGATCCCTGCACAGCTGAGTCCTGGCCTCCACAGACCCACTCCTGGCTGCCTGGGCTACTGCCTCAGTTTCCCTCTGAGGCTGGAGGTTGCCACACACCTCCATGTTCATGCTCCATCTCACCCAGAACACCCGGAGCATCAGTGACCCTGCCCACACAACACCCAGTGCCCTTGGGACAGCAGGTCCCCACTGTACTGCCACCCTATCCCCTTTCAGCCCAGCCCCAGCCCTGGCTCCTCCTTCCCCACGAGCTGGAATTTCATTCCTCCTTGACCCTCGGGGCAACAGGACCCTGGCCAGAGGGAAGAACAGGCCAGGGAGGGACAGAGGGCAGCCAGGGAGGGCAGGACAGAGCCCTCAGTCTGGGGCAAAGGCACCATGTGTTCCAGCCTTCTCCCTCCTAGGCCTCAGCGCTGCCCTACAAATGCCACCACTTCTGACTGATGGCAGGAAATTGGTCCCCGCTAAGCCCATCTCGGCAGAGTGATAAATACTCATGGGGAGTGAGGGGAGGGCTGGGAGGGGGGCGCTGCCTCCTTCCAGGACCAGGGGCTGGTGGGGAGGAGCGGGAGGGAAGATGCTCTCCCGAGACAAGCCCCCATCACTCAGCCCTGGGGCCTCCCCTCTGCCTCTGCAGGGACAAGCAGAGAGGCAGCTCCTACGCCTCTCTTCACAAACACGTCCTTCCCAACCTCTCCACGACTATAGTCCTTCTGATCCTTCGAGGCCTAGTTAGCAGCCCTACCTTCCCCCAGAAGGCTTTCCAGGCTCTCCCAATCTGACCACTTCCATATTCGAATTCTGATGCCGGGCATCTTATATATAGTATCCCATCAATCCTCAAAACTCCCTAAGAAGGAGGAATTGTTACACCCATTTCACAGGTAAGAAATGAGGCTCAGAGAGGTGAAGTGACTTACCCAAGGACACACAGCTGTTAAGTAAATGGTGAGACCAGGATTTGAACCGGGCCCATCTGACTGCAGAGCCCAAGTGCTTTGCCATGACTCTTTCCCCGAGCCTCTGATAAAAACCCTGGGCATAGACTCCATGACATTGCAGTTGCAGCATCGCTGGCTCCCCCATTAAACTGGAAGGTTTTCAAGGGTGGGACCATCACCCCCTTCACATTTCCGCAGAGGCCAGTCTGGGGTCTGCATAGGAGGCTTCACTCCCCCTTTGTTGGGCTGGAGGGGACTTAGGCCAACCAAGGTGGCCAGCACAGAGCAGAGCCCACAGGTGTGCCCAGTCTCCGCCCTCCTCCTGCCAGTTTCCTCCCAGGCAGGAAGCAGCCAGTCAGTCCCCCATCGCGCCTCGGCGCCTGCTAAACGTTCCTGCCAGCTTCACTGAGACTCCCTTTACAGTGCCTCCAAAATCTCATGAGCCTTTGCATTTTAAGCAGACTCGATTGTATCAGATTTCCCCCGTCTTTCCAGCGGCTCAGCTCTACCCAAGTTTGATGAACTGATCTCAGTTAGATAAATTGCATCAGCTGTCGGCTTTGCTGAGACTGGGGAATGACATTTCCCCGGTTTGCTCCGTTTTAATGCGAAGGAGACCTTCCTGCACAAACCGTCAAGGCTAGGTGAGACAAATAAAGAGTTATACAAACGGTCCCACTCCACCGATCTGGGCCATCCAGGCTGGCTTCTGCTCCCTGTGGTTTCTAGAAGGCTTGGAGCCGGAGCCGACAGACAGCAGACCGAGGAGGGCACCGGGGACAGCGCAGTTCCTCTCTTGGCTTGATGGTAATTGGCGGCATTTCCATGCAGGATTATGCCATAAATTTACTTGGCTCCAAATAGGGACGCTGCCTGCAGGGACTGCAGCACGGGAGCAGGGGAGGTGGGGAGGGGAGGGAGTGCCCCCAGACTCCAGGCCTGACATCCGGACACCCCAGCACTTTTGCCCCAAAGCTGGGCTCCAGGCATCAAGGGCAGCACAAGAGTCAGGGGACGCTGGACAGCCTCTTTAAGTCTTCAGATGAACCCAGGAAGGCCCAGGCAGTGGAGGCACTGCTGTCCCCAGCTGCTCAGCTGGTCTTTAATAGGCCATCCTTGCCCCCTGGGAGCCCAAAGTGGGGCACCAGGGATGCAGTGCTGAGCTACGGGCCCTGGACAAGCAAAACCACCAGGACAGACGGGGGTTGGATACTGCTGTCTCTCTGCAGCTCGGCTGGCTCCGTGGCATAAGAAGGGAGGGAGATGGAGCCCCTGCTTGGCGGGTCCCTAGAGAAGTGGATGTGTGAGCACAGATGTGGCAGCACAGGGCACCCTCACGCACACCGAGACCCGTGTGTGCCCCATGCCACTTACACACTTGCATTCACCCCCCTTCCAACACAGGCTCCCTCGCTGGCACACACTCATGTGCATGTACAAAGACACACGCACTGACACCCACACCCACAAACTTAGCAAGGACCCACGTTCCATTTGTAATGAGTTCGTTTTTTTTTTAATGAATATTTTTTGCAAAACTAATTAAGAGGGATCGAAGCCCAGAGAAGAGCTAATGAGCTATGCAAATACCCTGGCGTCAGCCCCACTGGTGGGGCTCAGGGCTGAGCAGGGTGACTAGAGGGAGACCGTCCCCGTCCTGCCCAAGCTTCTTGCTAGAGCAGGACAGTCTGGGTCTGCAGGTCTCCCCGCAGAGGGCCCCCGGCTGGCGGGAGGAAGCAGCACGCGGAAGGGGCCATGCCTTTGGCCATGGGCCGCGAGCTTCAGCATCAGCATCACCTAGAGGGCCAGTCTCAACCCCAACTTGATTGCTGAGGCCTGAGTGGGCCTGAGAACCTGCATTTCTGCAGAGGCCCCAGGCGAAGCCACTGCGGGAAGTCCAGGGACCACACTCTGAGGACTTCTGCCGTAGAAGCTTCTAGTTGCAGCCTCTTCTCTAAGAAGGTGCCACATGGGACTTGGGCTCACAGGGCTTGAGTGAACCAAGCACTGACAGGAAGTCACCAAAGATCCCCAGACCCCACCCTGGAGGACAAAGAGACCAGCATATCAGAGAGGATTCAAACCCCTGCGGATCCAGGGAGTAAGAGACCCCCACCTCCCCTGAATGCCCCGTCCCCACGGCAGCCAAAGCTCACCCACAGCCAGGAGAACCATGTGATTAAGGCACAGAGAGGGGACATAACAATGTGCCTAAGGTCACCAGCAGAGAGCTGGGATCTTAATCCTGGGCTCCAGCCTTCTTTTCCAGTGAGCTTCCTACTCTGTCCCGAAAGAGAAGACAAAGTACAGCGAGGTTCTCTGGAGGGATCGGAGTATAATTCTGATGGTAACAAAGTCACCTGTCACCTTGCAGCACTGAGCCCAAGGAACAGAGCTTCCAGCCCCTCGTCCCTCTGAAACCCAGGTTGGACCCTGGCGAAAAGCCCACACCCTGGCTTGTGCCCCCAGCCGGGCCCTGGCATCAGGGGTGCACACTAGGCAAGGAGGGAGGCCGAGGCGGGCTCAGCAACCCCAGGCAACTGCCCCTCCGCCTGCCTGGCTGGCCCTGCCCACCACACATTGGTGTCATTTGTTTTATCATCCCTAATTTACAGGGAAGGAAACCAGTGAAAGAGGGGAAGGCCTTGCTAACACTGCATGGCTAGTGATGGAGCAAGGATTCGAACCTGTTTCATTTTGACCACAAAGTCCATTTTGTCCATCTTGGTGACGCTTTTCTCATGAATTGTCTACCTCAAGAACTCCTATCTGATTCCTCAGAAAACTCAGAATGGAACCACCCTCTGGCCCTGCTATCCCACTCCTTGGTTTATACCCAAAGGACTTAAAATCAGCATACTACAGTGACGCAGCCACATCAATGTTTGTAGCAGCTCAATTCACAATAGCCAAGCTATGGAACCAGCATAGGTGCCCTTCAACAGATGAATGGATAAAGAGAATGTGGTATATATACACAATGGAATATTACTCAACCTTAAAGAAGAATGAAATTATGGCATTTGCCAGTAAATGATGGAACTGGATACTGTCATGCTAAGTAAAATAAGTTAATCCCAAAAAACAAAAGGCCAAATGTTCTCTCTGATATGGGGATGTTAACACACAGTAAAGGGTGGGGGTAGGGAAGAATAGAAGTACTTGGGATTAGCCAAAGGGGAATGAAGGGAGGAGACTGGAAATAGGAAAGACAGTAGAATGAATGGGACTAACTTTCCTGTGCTCATATATGAATACATGACCAGTGAAACTCCACATCATGTACAACCACAAAAATGGGAAGTTATATGCCATGTATGTATGTTATGTCAAAATACATTCCACTGTCATGTATAACTAAAAAGAACAAATAAAAATTATTTTTAGAAAAGAACTATCCATCCTCCAAAACCCAGCCCTCCCGGATTCTCTCTTTTCAGCTCACCCAGGCAGTTAGTCATTCTTAATAGAATTCGAGGTAAAGTTTTGATTCAGCAGGTGACATTTGACTGAGGGAGTCAGGAATGCCTGTATTTTGTTCTGCTAACTGAGATGGGTTTTGTTTTGTGCTTATTTGGGGGTGCTGTGCATTGAACCCAGGACCTCACGTGTGCTAAGGAAGGACTCTACCACTGAGTCACAGTCCCCTGTTCTCCTAATCATCCCTCCTCCCTAGCTGCACAGCCAAGGAATCATTACCAAATGGCTTCTCTCTAGGGTCTAGGATCGTATTTTTTTAGTTTTGGTAAAATGTACATAACATACGATTTATTGTTTCTAATTGTGTCATTGGGCAGCGTTCAGCATGTCCCCCTGTGGTACAGACATTAGCTCCATTCACTGTGAGAGCCCTTTCATCAGCCCAGACCGAAGCTCCGTCTGGTTCCCACCTGCTTACCCCGGGGAACCCCCACCTGGTTTCTCGCTGTGTGACTTTGACTACTCTGGTGCTTCACGTAAGTGGAAGCGCCCAGTATTTGTCCCTTCACATCCGCTTCTTTCTGTCAACACAATGTCCTTGAGGACTGTCCACTTTAGAGCATGCGTCAGAATGTCCTTACCCTCTGAGGCTGCATGACCTCTGCAAGCCTGGGCCATGTTCTGTCTATCTGTCCATCCACAGATCTTGGAGTCATTCCCACCCTTTGGCTCCTGCAAATAATGCTTCTATGAACATGCAGCAAGTTTGTGCTCCAGTCCCTGCTTTGGAATCCCCCTGGGTCCACGCCCAGAAGCAGAGTCCAGAGTCTTACATTCGGTGCTTGCTGTCCCCACAGTGGACATTGCAACCAAGGCCAAGAAAGCGGCCTCTCTCCCCAGGTCCGCTCATGGAGCCAGCTTCCCTCCCAGTTCTGGCTTCCCCTCTGCGTGCTCCCTGTCTCCTAACTTCAGACTGTAACCAGTCAGCCTCTGGACATTCCCACCTCTGGGTCCCACCTGCATCCCACTCTCAGTGTGTCAAGGCCAGTGCTTCCCCTCCGGCTACACCACCCTGGCACCGCACAAGCCTGACACTGAAACCAAACCTGGGTGTCACCCTGGACGCCACCTTCTCCTGCCCCACAGGCACCTTTTGCCACCAAAGCGTGTCAAGTACCATCTCAAAACATTCCTTGAATCCCTCCCCTTCTTTCCATACCTGTAACACACAGCTCACACACAGCCATGCACACACGAGGGCTCGGCCACCGATCACTCCCCTATATGCCCACACATACCAGTACACACAGAGCCTGGCCAACTGGTTTGGGATCCTGCCTGGAGTTAACTTCTAGAACCCAGGACCAGGCCATCCCTTCTCAACTCTTGTATATGGGTCTCTTCCCTGGGACCTCCAGAAACCTTCTTCCCGCTTCCAGCACATTCTGCCTCCTCCCTGGGCCATCTGCCCCCCGCCTTGTGCATTCAAGGCTGGGGCGGATGTGAATGGCCTGACCGCGGATGGTGGGACCCACTCAGCAGAACTGTTTACTACCACAGAGCCACTGGTAATTATTGTTTTTTTAGGCATTTCCATATAAAATTACTCATTCTGATTCTTGGGAAGAATTCAAATGAGAAAGTCCCATGAACAATGAAGCCGGCTGGATAATGAGAAGCCATTGTCATTTCTCTGGATGTGAGCACTTCCCACCCTGGGAAACAGGGACGCAATCACACACAGGAGCCTGCTGTTGCTGGGGGCGGGGGAGGGGCAATCAAAGAACCAGAATCAGAGACAGAGCAGGGTGCACGTGTGCGTAAGAGACGTGCTTTCACTCCATGGTCTCCAAGTGCGGGCATTTGTGCTGTGTGTGTGTGTGTTTCCGTTTTCTATTGCCGCATAACAAGCAACTCCAAAATTAAGTAGCTAAAACAACAATCATTTTGTCATTGCTCATGATTCTAGGGATCACAAACCCAGGATGTGCTGGGAAGGGTTGTTCTTTGAATTCTGCAGAGCCTCAACAGGAAGGGTGGCTTCATTTAGAGACTGGGTAGTCTGGAGGGTCTGTGATGTCGCGTGGAGGCTTCCTCATGCACCTGGTGTCTCAGCAGAACTTTGCCCCAGAGCATGGTCGTGTGGTCTCTCCAGCAGGGCTGCCTCAGGGTGGCGGGCTTCTTCATGGTGGCTCAGAGCTCCCAGGGAGAGTCTTCAGTGGGTTTTAAGCTACAAGCTCCTCTGGCCCAGCCTGAGAAGTGGCTTAGCCCAGCCCCGATTCATGGGGAGGGGAATTAGACTCCACTTCTAATTGGAAAGGAACAAGAATTTTGCAGCCTCTCTTAATTCACCACTGTGTTTCATCATACTGTGTGTGGTGGAAAGATACTGGATTTGAGAGGATGTTAGAGGTGGGTTTGAACCCTAGTGCCTCAATTCATCAACTTGAGCCATCTGTCTGAGCCTCAGTTTCCCCATCCTGTCATTGTGAGAAATGGTAGATAAAGATCAGTTCGATTAACATCATTTAATGATCACCTATTATGTGCCAGGTGCCCTCTGCATGTGGTCTCCTGCTTTCTCCTGCCCTCCTGCTCTGGGGCTCATACCTCAGAAGATGCTTGGAATGGGGGTGGAAAGGGGAGACAGACACTGCCTTGAAGGTCTGACAGCTTCCCATGGTCACATCAGGACCCAACCCACAGCAGCTTGCCTCTCGCCAGCCTCCTGCCGATCCTGTCTGCACCAGCGCCAAGGCCCGAGGTGAGCCCTGGGGCTTCCACCATCTGTGCCAGCTGGGCTGGCTAGAGGCAGCTTCATCAGCTCAGGGGCGTCCCTGGCCCACAATGGCGTTAATTTTTCATTTGTTTGTTTGATTTTCTGCAGTGAATGAGGAATGTCGGCCCAACATCTGGAGCTGCCCCGGGCTGAGGTAGGCCGGGCACAGTGGCCGTGATGACAGGTCAGAACACAGTGCTCTCATGATGTGCACATCTATGTGTCGCACATGTGTGCATACTTGGTACACACAGGCACTTCTACAAGCACGCACACTGTGTATGCACATAGAGGCTCTTGCACACGTGCAAACACACCAGACCTATACCCACGTGTGCTGGCATGCATGTGCACGTGTGTGATCCTATGTCTATATTCATACATATGAACCTGGACCATGCGGGCATGCCCACACACATGCACACATGCACAGACACACGCATCCACAAACATGCACACATAGACACACTCACCCACAGGCACCATCACGGCCGCATCACCAGGACTAGACAAAGGGCTTCAGTTCTGGACAGGGCTTGGCAAGGCCTCAGCTCCAAGGCAGCCCTATAAAGCCCTATTCTGCACCCAGGTAAACAGGCCTGGCCCATAGCCTGGAGGAGGGCCCCACTTTTCATCCCTCCTTTGGGGACACAGGTTCCACTGCCCTGCGCTCTCCAGGGCCCTGTCCCCAAGAGGTCTGTATGTCTGTGGGGGGGGGGCTGGGAGCTGCGTGTCTACATGTGTGTCCATGCCTGGTGCCAGCACACGGGTGCTCACGTCACGTACCTGTGCTGCCCATGTGGCCGTGTCTGCGTATCTGCTTGCACGCATCTGTGACTGTTGGCCTGTGACCATGATCTGTCTTCATCCTGTGTCCTGTGCCTCTGGGTGTTCTCACATATTTGCATGAGTCTGAAAGCCACGTATGCTGGTGTCTGTCTGCACACATGTGCCTCTGGGCTTTGTATGTGTGTCTGCCTGTGTGTGTGGACGTCCGTGCATGTCTGCATGTGGATGGTGTGTGTGTCAGTGTGTCTGGGTGTGCATCTGTGTGTCTCACGTGCATGGCAGTGTGTTCATGGGAGAGCATCCATGTGTCATGTGTCTCTGTGTCCATGTGTCTGCCTGTGCATGTGTCGAGAGCTGGGCGGAGCCCGGAGGCAGGTCAGCGTCAGGGCCTGATCACTGTTTCTCCCTCTGCTCCAGCTCCATCTGGCCCCCACTGTCCAGCCAGGTGGTAGGAAGGGGACAGAGAGAGAAGGACTTCCTGGGACCAGCAATGGGCCAGCTGTGTGGTGTGACCACATAGGAGACAGACACGGGGGCAGGCCATCTCAGTGGCCCCTGGTACTCTACCAGCCCTCTGCCCCCAGAGGCCTGGAGCCTGCAGGCAAAGAGGAAAGCCAGGCACCTGTCCTCAGGTGCCTCCGAGCAGCCCCGAGGCACCTCTGTGGGTGTCCCTGCTGCTCTCCTGGGCTCTCCCTGGCTCCCTCACCCCTCACTCTCTGCATGGGGCGTGTTCCTTGACAACTTCACATCCCTCTGTCAGCGTCTGTGTGTCCGTGTCTGCCACACACAAACACATCCCACAGACATCGATCCCTTGCCCTCCCCACACTCCTGGGACATCTCATCACACACTTGTGGCTGGGTCTCCATTGTCCCCTTTGTCTCCTCCAAGCCCTTCATCCTTCCCCCCACTCCCAGCACGGCAAGGGCAAGAGCCTCATCCTATCCTACAGGTCACCAGTGACAGAACCCAGTGAACTCCAGAACTTAAAGTGCCTCTGTACAGAGACCAGTTGGGCTGACCAGCATCACGGGTCCAGAGACTTTGAGAGACAGAAGCCAAGTGGCCAAGCTCCAGTCAGCTGACCGCTCTGGTCCAGCTGGTAATGGATGGGGCAGCGATGGACCCAGTCCTGGAGGGCGCCTGGTGGTTCCCAGACGACAGGTCTAGAATGTGCAGGGTGGGTTGGTGAGGGCAGCTCCAAGGCAGCCAGGCAAGGGCTCCTGCCGGTGCACCATGCGCAGGCTCGGAATATGAACATGAGCTTAACCGTGGGTTGGTCCACTTTGGAGCCCTGGGAATGCGGGTGAGGCTGAAGCTGTAAGGAACCGTGGATCCCCTGGGCTGACCATGGGGCCTGAGAGCAGCCCACATGAAAAGCCTGGTTTCCCAAAGTGCCCTCGGCTTCTGGTTGGATTTGCACCTTCTGCAGCTTAGGGGCAGCCTTGGTCCCTGCCCTCAGCAGTGCCACTGTCCCCTGACAGTCCCTCTGCAGCCCCTGTGTGCAATGGAATCTCCTCCTCGCTGATGACCTGCAGCCCACAGAGTCCTCTGCCCTGGCCTCCACCTGTCCTGCGCCCACCACTGAAGACGTTCCCCACGTGGGGAGGGAACACAGATATAGCCACGTCCACAGGAGCAACCGCACCTTCCAGGGAGGCCGTCCTGCCTGCAGGTCTAGAGCTCCAAACCCTGGCAGGAGTGGGTGAAAGGGCTTCTTGCACTCAGAGGACCAGTCGCCAAATGTCCTCTCCTTGGATGGAACCAGAACAGCAAGAGAGTTGGGTCCTGCTCATAGTCGGAGACCCAAACACATCAGGTCCACAGAACAAGCTGGCTGACAGCAGGCTTTCATGAATCCTCAAAAGCACTCACTTCAAAGCACATGATTCCTCCAGCCTCAGGTTAAAAACTGGGTTCACTAGTTTGCCAGAAATCATACTGGCAGCTGATAATAATAATTATTGCAGCTAACATTTAATGAGCACTTACTAAGTGCCAGGTACTGTGCTAAGCATGCTGTGGGCATTCTTAGTGATTCTCACAGACATCCTAAAAGGTAGGTCTTATGATCACACACACACACACACACACACACACACACACCCCACCTCTTTTTTTGGACAACAAAATGAACACTCAAGGATTAGGTAGCTTGCCCAAGGAACCCCTTGCTAATAGATGGTGGGGCCCAGAATCAAATAGAAAGTCTATTCCATTTCAAAAGCAAAACCCAGAACCCCTGAGCCCTGTCCCCACTACCAGAACACACATGTGTGACTGGGGCAATGTTCAAGGGACTACACGTTACTGAATGGCCTGCCCTCTGTCGCCAGCAGCTGACAACTGCAGGTACTGAGGGTAACAGCTCACCAACCCCAAAAACCAAAACTGCTCCGCAATCAGCCCGAGGCCTGACTTCACGCTCCCTGACTTCCTGCTCCCTGAGCAGCCCGCGGCCCACCTTCCCACTCCTTGACCAGCCTGTGGCCTGCCTCCCCACTCCTTGAGCAGCCCGTGGCCCACCTTCCCACTCCATGACTAGCCTGCGGCCTGCCTTCATGTGCTGAACAATTCTGTGCTATCTAATTCACTTGCATTTCCAGATGAACCACAGACCCCCAGGGGACAGGACCCAAGTCCTCTTCCATCCGTGATCCCTAGAAGTGCACACAGGAAGAGCAGGTTTCCGTCAGTGCAACGCCTTCTGCAGGGCTGTCTGTGGGCGACTGAGCAGGTGGGGACGGGGATCGCCTGCATTGTCAGCTGGATTTTTGGGTGACCAGATGTCCCTTAGTCAAGTATGAATCAGCTGGTTGGATGGTGTCAGAGTATGAGTTAGGGTCAGGGGCGTTCCTGGTGGGAAACCTACCGTCTGAATCTCAATGGGAGTTCCCTTGGTTTCTAGAAAAACTCTCCCCAGGAGGGAATCTAGAACCTCCAAATGCTCCTTTCTTCCTTTTTTTTTTTTTTTTCTTTTTCTTTTTTTCCTTCCCTTCTTTCCTCTCCCGGCCGAGCCAAGCTGGGCTCACAAGGGTGCCAGGAAGGCATCTCTGCACCTCTGTGCCAAGTGGCCCTGGAGGGACCTCCTGGCGAGCACAGGGGGACTGCTCTCCTTGCCTGCATGCACGGGCCCCTGGGTGGGCTCCTGGGGCTAGGAGGCCACAGCATGGGGACAGGGACCCAACGCCTCAGAGCAGCCTGCCTCCTCCTGCCCGGGAAAAAGGTCATGTGCTCCGATATGAGTAATTAATTTTCTCTGAGCCGCGCTGAAAAGGTTAACCTGATTTATGGGACGCAATTGAGTGTAGAATGGGCTGTGTATCTTGTAAAAGGCCCATTCGGTCGTCTGAGTCTACAGACTCCCTGCGGCGGGGCGTCAGCTGGGAGCTGACCCTACCTCTATGCCTTGCTGTGGATTCCATATGAGAACCCCGGGGAGAGCCCCATGGACCAAAGAGTTGCCTCCTGGGCTCCAAATCCTAGTGAGGGGTCATCGGAGTAGGCGCAGAGGGTGCCACAACCAGGACTCAGTGGCAGCCTCGGCCTTCATCTTCATCCAACCCAGGATTCAGGAAGAAAAGCCCTGCCTCTGCCTGAGTTACAAATTCAAGGCCGGGCTCCTCCACAGATTCCCTGACCTTGGTGCTGGACTACACAATTTCTCCATCTGTAAAATGGGGTGAAAGGTTCTCTTCTCTCATCACTTGCCAGCTGTGTGAGCTTGGGCAGATTACCTAACCACTCTGTGCCTCAATTTCCTCATCAGTAAAGCGGTAATAATAGTGCCTGTCTCATAGGGTTGTCATGAGGATTACACCAATTGATATTTGTAAGGAATTTATTGCCTGGGTCACAAAGAATGGTACACAAGGGTTTTTGAAATAAATAAAGTTTGGGTGTTGTCAAGGGGTGTCAAGCAAGACCAGGACCTGGCCAGCACTGTCACCTGCGGCTTGGTCCCTGGCTGAGGAGGGTACTGATGCTACATATTGGACTATGAAGTGGGAAAGGGAGCAGAAAGAGAATGGAGATGCTTTGGCCAAAGCATTTGCTTAAACACGTTCGTTTGTCCTCACCCAAAAACAGCAGCTCTTCCCCACAGTCCTCCAAGAGACTTCTGCCCATCAAACCCACAGATGCTAGTCTAGCACCACCTCGTGGAAAGACTGAGTGCAGCATGCGGTGGCTTCTGGCCCCTCTGGGGAAGAGAGAGAAGTGAAGGTGCTCCTCACCTGCTGGGATTAGGGCCCATGCAGACTCGCTTCCAGAAACTTCCTTGGGGAACTAGCCAGCTGGGAGCTTCTTCGCTGTGCCATTGTAGTATAGGGCAACATGGTATTTTACAGCAGTTTGGTGACATGCAGGTCTGTGAGCATGTCCACGTGAGCACTGATGAAGGGGGCTGATAAGTGTGAAGACTTTAGACCGATGCCTGGAAGGTAGAAATCATTCCGTAAATGTTTGTCACCATTATTATTATGTGTGTATGTGTGCGTCGACCTGCGACTGAGTGTTCATGTCAGTGTAGACTGTGTCCATGTTCCACATCACTGTGGGTGTTTCCGGAGGCAGGCACATATATGTGGGTGCCCAAGACCGTGGATGCACTTACACTTGCATATATGTCTCTGTATGTAAATGTGACCTATGGCCTACATGTAGACAGATTTGAATGTTTGGATGCCTATGGACACGTGCATATCTTGGATATATTTATGTGCCTTTGTTATATGGGATGTCCGTGCATTCTTTTTCTTCTTTTTGTGTTTTGCAGTTCTGGGAATTGGATCCAGGGGCGTTCTGCCACTGAGCTACATCCCCAGCCCCTTTTATTTTATTGTAAAACAGGCTCTCACTAATTTGCCTAGACTGGCCTCAAACTTGCAATCCTCCTGCCTCAGCTTCCCAAGTAGCTGGGATTGCAGGAGTGCAACACCACACCCCACTGTGCATTCGTTTTCTATTGCTGTTTAGCAACTTGCCACAAACTGAGAACCTTAAAACAATGACCAATGATTATCTCACAATTTTCATGGGTGGGTCAGAATCCCTGACACCACTTACCTGGTCTTCCACTTGGGGCCTCATAAAGCTTCAGTAAAGGTGTTGCTGAGGGCTGCCATCCAGTCTGAGGCTTGGGGTCCTCTTCCAAGCTTACGTGGTTATGTGTGTTTCCTGGTAACTATAGAACTCATGGCAGCATACTTCTTCAAGGCCAGCAGAAGATCTCTCTGAACTCCAGAACCTCTTTTAAGGGCTCACTTGATGAGTTCAGTCCCACTCAGGAGGATCCCCTTTTGATGAACTCAAAGTCAATGGATTCAAGTCCTTAATTAACTCTGAAAATTCTCATCTTTTCTAAAATACATAACCTAGGCCTGGGAAAGGCGTCCCATCACATTCACAGGTCCCAACTTCACTTAAAGGGAACAACTTATTCAGGACATGTGTACCAAGGAATGGGACCTTTGAGGACTGTAAAACTCGCGAAAGGGGCGGCAGGGTCCGGTGGGTAAAACTCCCAAAGGTGGTGGCGGGTGACCAAAAGGAGTACTCTCCAGGCAGGTTCACCAGAATCAGACAAAAGTAGTAGCTTAATTTTATTGGAATGTGTGTCCCGGGCGAAATCTCCAGCCCTCCGGGGTGAAAGTCGGGGTGGGAGAGCCAGGAGAAATTGCATGTGGCTTTGGCTGCTCAGGGTTTTTATACAGAGGAAAGGGGTCAAGGGGTCCTGCCCAGGAAAAGGTGGACCCAAGGTGGACGTCAGGGTCAGCAGGTTTGCCTCATTGGTCACTTCTGGCACAGCATGTTGCTAGGTGACCATGCTCCCTCCCCCTGCAGCCACCCAATTCGATCTAACAAGGACCATCTTATAATTCTGCCTACCATGGGATTAATCTATGTACCTGTGGTGGTATGCATGTGTGTGTAGTTTGTACGTATGTGCATGTGTGTGTGTGAGCATCTGAGTATGCTTTCTGTGGGCTGTTTTCTTCCTAGTAGAATTGCAGATTCATGAAATAAGGATTGGATGCTCCCTGAAGTCCAAAACTTCTTCCTCCATTGGACCAAGACCTTTTTCAGCATGAGCATTTCAGCCTCCCACCTGAAGAGGGCACCCAACATGGGGTCTGTATTCTTGCTAGGTGCCCCATGCAGTGTCTGGCCAGCATCTCAGAGGTGCTGAGTTATCATCATCCTGAACTCACATATGTGCACACACATGCACGTGCACGCACGCGCGCGCGCACGCACACACACACACACACACACACACGTTGCTGTGACTCACTTTGAGGCAGGATCTGCATGTCCAGAGCCAGATCTCTCTCTTGTTCCTTGAGAGAAGCACCCCCAGCACATCCCTCCCCAGCCTGCCATAAAACTACAAAGTCACTGCTCTTTCCAAAGGGAGACTCAGAAGGTTTCTCAGAAGACCAAGACACCACTGCCAGTCCCCAAGCTGGGGTCCTGCCTGGGAGCCAAATGCCCTTGCAATCAGACCAAAGGTTTGCTGGTCATATCCAAACATTATCCAGAGAGAATACAGTGAGGACCAAATGAACTGTGGCTAGAAAGTTGTCATGGCCAAAAACGTTTGCAAAACCCTGCCTGCTCCAGGCCCCTCTTGGAATTCCACATACACGTTTGCACAGCAGTCTCTGAGAAGGCTGCAGGAAGTAGGGCAACAATGGCGTTCAGAACACACCCAGACAGGGAACAGGCACCATGCCTGCTAGCTCCAGGCAGGCAGTAGGGTAGAGGTTGGCTTCTCCAGGTCCTTCTGGCCTAGAGTTGGTGCCCAAATGGGCACAGCAGGAGAGATGGCTCCTGCCATGAGGACAGAGAGCAGAATATCCTGGCTTCTCAGGGAACAGACAGGTAAAGGGAGGAACGTGGTGGCGAAGCTGAGCCATCAGAGGTCCTGAAAGCTAATTTGGCATGTGCCAGGAATAAACCTGGGGTGGAGCCCCGAGCCAGGGAGGGTGCAGGGGGCCAGGGACGCAGGAGCACATCTGCGCCTCCCTCCTCTCACATTTCATATTTACTTCTGTTGATGAGATTTCGTCATGCTCCATTACAATTCATAGACTCGTGTTCCCAGATTTTATGCATCAAAATGTTCTGATTTACAGAGTCACCCTAGGTCTGACACTGCCCCCCACAACATGCCACTACCAAGCATGAGCTCTGAGGCTTGTCCCGGGGTCACCAGGGGTCCTTGCTTCTAGGTTCAATGGCCTCTTGAGAATCCAGGAGGCAGAGTCTTGGAGATACCTCCAGGGGTCTAGGGAGGAATGTGGCAGGACTCCGAACACCGTGTGTGGGCCACAAGTGGTGGCAGAGGAGCCATGGGGCTGTGGGTGGCTGTCTACAGCTATGGATAGGCCCACACTGGGCACGTCCCTTCCTTTCTCTCTCCCTCCCTCAAGCCTCCCCAACATCTTTGGGAACCTTCCAGGCAGGGCACAAGTCAGCAGGCCCAGGAATGGCTGCAGATCTCTGAGACCAGCTGGGGCATCTAGAGGAGCAGACCTGGATGGTGGGCAGCCCAGCTCAGCCAGCCCTGGGGCCCAGCTGGCACTCTGCCCTTATGTGATGGCTCTACCTAGGTCCCTCTCCAGGGTGTCTGGCTGCATTTCTTCCTGTGCTACCCTTGGGTCTGGATTCCCAGGGCTGTGCATCCTTGTGTGATTTGATCCCATGGTGGCATGTACCCATGCCTGTGTCTCTGCAGGCTCTCGTGGGAGTCCTGGTCCCCTCTCAGCGTGTCCCTGTGTCTGCCTGCTATGTGTATGTCACTCTGCTTGTTTCTCTCTCTCTCCTTCCATCCATTTCTCTCTGTCCACCTAGGTTCTGGGCTTGAGTGTCCACCCACCTAGGTGCATGGTGAGAGCCTGGCCTGCCCAGCTCTGCCTCTCTCTTTGCTGCCCTGGGTACCTGGACCACCTGGGCTGCTTGGGAAACACCTTGCCCTCCATCCACAGCCTCTCACCTCTGCGCCTGTTCTCCTACAACACCTTGAAGACACGAGACTTATGGGGACAGGGAAAATGCAGCCCAAAGTGTGCCACTGCCGCTTTCAACACTCTGGAAGTCTCTGGATCTGAACAGACGGTCCAACTCAGGACGGCTAGAGTTGGGTGGAGACCCAGCCTCTGGAGGCCAAGATCCAAGGCTCCAGGGAGTGTGGGTCACAGAACCTTCATCTCCTCCCCCTACTGGGGTTTGAGGCCCAGCAGGGCTGCCAGGGGGACAAGCACCACATGGAGCTAGGCAAGTAACCATCAGACTGGGACACAAGGAGAGCAACAGCGCAACTGCGGCCGGAGCACCGCTAGGTCAGCCTGGGCTTGGCGTCACACACACTGGTCCTCACACTGCTGCGTAAGGGCAGCAGCACAAAGCCGGCAGCCGGAGCCTCTGCACCTTGGTAGGTGTCTGTGGGTCTGGAGTCCCCTGAGGCTGCAAGCAGGCATCAGCCAGGACCGGGTTCTCCCCTCGAGGCCACCTGGGGAAGGATCTGCTGTTCATTGGTCGGTCCTGTTCCTTGAGGTTGGGTCCGGAGGGCTTTGTTTTTGCTGGCTGGAGGCTGCCTTGGCTCTCCACCACGTGGGCTAGCAAAGGGGACAGTCCTACCTCTGGGCAGGAGTAGGTCCCTTTCGTTAGGGATTGGATAATGCCCACCCAGGACACTGGCTTGTCCCTGTACAAGGCACCCAGGTCCTTTGCCACTGCTCTGAATGTGGCACCAAACTTCTCTGAAGAAACACAAGGTACAAGAGGCTACAAAATCTCAGAGCCCCAGGGAAGAGGTGGCCAAGCCCCGGGGGCACAGGGACATTTCCACCCATCCTCAGTCTGGCACCCTGGCCATGGCTGAAAGCTGGGCTCCCGTTACCTTTGCTGACACGGGCTCTTCTGGCGAGCTCTTCAGGAGCAAGGTTACGAGTCTGTCTGTCCCTCGGCTCCTGCACCCCGAATCTCATGGCAGATCCTCTTTTCCGCTTGTGGAGGGTATGAGGACACCGGTGGAGAAGGTTACCTTGAAGGAACTGAGGACCAGTCGCCCCTACTGGGCACTGATTTTGTGTCCTGACACACATGAAGTCCTCTTGACATCCTCTCTAGGTAGGTATTATTATCTCCAGTCCAAGGAGTAGAAAACTGAATCTCAGTGCCCGAGGTCACAGAGCTAATAAGAATCAGTGTTCAGTCCCCCGTCTGCCTGGCCACGGAGCCAGGCCCATCCTGCTGGGTCTGTCACCTCATTGTGAGGCACCTCTCATCTCCGCCTTGGACTCCATCCAGGTTCAAGCGACTGTTCTTTGGACTTACAGGGTGTTTCGCTGTCATGATCTCTGGCCCCCCAGACCCCCCCAGCTTCCTCTCAGCTGTCATTTGTGGGAGCCCTGCGTTCATCTCCATGGGTTAGAAATGATTCCTCCACACCATCTGCTTTAAGCTAAATGACACAGATGGTTTGTGCCCAAGCCATGGCCCCTAACCTACATTGCTGCCCTCTGTCCATGGTGCAGACTTCTTCCTGACCCTTGGATAGGGATCAGGCTTCCAGCCCCCCATGCAATTGCCCTGCAATCCCACTTATCTTCCTGTCGCCTGCCATCTCCACGCTTGGATTCCTGATTGCAGCTGAGTGTGGTTTCCCTGAGAACCAGGCTTTGCCTTCGCAGACTTTCCTGCCCTGGGGGCTGCCTAGAGCACCCTTGGCTACTGCCCTCGTGACCCTGCCTAGCTTCACACACTGGCACAGTGCCATCGCTCCCACCACGGGCAGCTCCCTGGTTCCACTCAGCTCCACACCCTGCAGGTCTGGACTCAGCCCCACCCTCACCTCCTCCACCCGTCCCCATGGGTCTCCCGACGTCGTGTGTCCCTGCCTCACTTCTGATTACCTTTCTTCACCCTCCACGACACTATACATCACCATCGCGCCCCAATTCCATCATCCCTCACACAGCCACCTACAAAATTGTCACTTCCTCCACAGCGCCTTCCTGCTTCCAAACAATCAATGCCACCACCTCGAACCCACCACAGCTGCTGCTCCTGTCCTCACCCCTGATGACAGCATGGTCCACATTTCACCCTGGACATCACCACTATTGCTACCCCCAGAGGCCTCAAGGAGGGCCGACCTCAGATTCTCCACGGCTGATGCTACTTTGCTGCAGATCCAAGATGCTTTGCCCTGCCCTCCCCTCCCCCCACACACACCCACACAGCCCCTCTTTGTCCTCAGGTCAGTAAACCACTTATCCTTTCTGCTGCCTCTGCTACCCTCCGTCCCTACCCTTTCTAGGAGGCAGTTGCACAAAATCCAGCCTCTTACCCCCAACCTCTCCCCTATCTGAGTGTGAGGCCTGAACCCCAAATGAGGAGAGGCCATGCCCGAGCCAGGCCCTCTGGATCCCATCTCTCACTCCTGCTTCCAGTCTTTTCGGGAGCCAGGGAGAGCTGCCCCTCCGCACCCCGCCCTGGGCAGCTGCCGTCCAGCATTGATCAACAACCCCGCACTTACCCTGCAGGCGCTGGCAGGAATTTCAAGGCTGATTGACCTCAAATGAGAAATCCATGGGACTTCAGGGAGAGCGGGAGCCCTCTGCAGGGATAGGGCTGGGGACGAGCGGGGAGCTGCCCTCACCTGCCTGGGCCTCTCTGACTGAAACAGCAGCTTCCACAAGGCAACACCACCTGCTGTGGGCTGCCTGGGGCCCTCACCTGGAGGCTGTAAGGAGAGGCCGTCAAATCCTTACCTTGCTTCCAGCCTCCTTGGGGGGTGCAGGGTGCTGAGGGCGACCAGGTGTGCGAACTAGCCAAGCCAGGACCCTGCCCCTGACACGGCATCCCTGAGGGAGGAGCTGTCCTAAGAGAGCCTGGGCAGGCTTCTGGGAAGGGGAGGGGTGCTGGGGAAGCCTCTTCAGAGTAGCCGAATGGAGGCTGCAACCTCCCTGGGGGCACGGGGGAAAGCTGGAGGGTTAGGAGGAAGGTTTGCAGGAATAAGTGACAGATCAATAAGGCCACTCAAGGCATTAAAGGGAACAGTTCCTAGGCCTGGGAGGATTCAGAGGCGAGGCCCCTTTGACAAATGCCCCCAACATGAGAGACCTAAGCACACAGCGGAGCTCTGATGCCAAACATATTTACAAGACCGGAATTGAGTCCATGCACCTGCGCAAACAGATTTACACTCAACGCCCTCACACCCACCTCCCGCTCCACACTCACACGCCCAGAGACAAAAACAAACAAAAAGCCATCACACATGCGTCCAGTCACACGTGCACACGCATAGACACACCTACACATGTTCGCACACCCCCATCCCCACACACACTAACAGGCTCACATCGTCACACACATATCTGCTCACACCTCCTCCGGCAGTCTCACATGCTCAGGAGCCAAACGCCCAGAGGAAGAAAGAGACATCCCCACACACTCATCCCCTCCTTGAGAAATTGCCGAAAGAGGGACCCACTTGTTCTGTTCTTCCTCTCCCCCCTTGCAGAAGGTTTTCATTTAAAAGTTGCCCGAGCTTTCAGATTACAGTCTAGACTATACAGGTTTCCTAAAGATAAGGCTGAGAAATTGATTTCAATTACCAAAGTGGAGAGGCTGCTCTTCTCAGCCTCCTGAGCCGAGCATTAACCCTGGAGATCCAGGAGCTGGAGACGAGGAAGCCTGCGTGGCTGACACACGTGCCCACGTGGCTCCCACGTGAAAAAGGTCCCTGGCGCCCAGCATGGGCACAGAGCCAGACCTGGGTGTTGGGAGGCCTCAGCTCCAGCCTCAGCTCTGCCAGCTATTTGCTGTGTGATTTTGGACACGTGCCTGTCTCCCCAGCCCCACCCCCAGCCTCTTTGAGGCCACTCTCCTGCTTTTGAGATCTCAGTCTTATTTCTGGTTGGCCACCTGCCATGTTTGGATGTGGTATGGCTCCCACGGGTTTGTGTGCTAGAAACTTGGTCCTCGGTGTGGCAGTGTTGGTTGAGGTGGCTGAGCCCTTAAAAAGTGAGGCCTAGCCGGGCACGCTGGCACACTCTAATCCCAGCAGCTTGCAAGGCTAAGGCAGGAGGATCTCAAGTTCAAAGCCAGTCTCAGAAACTTAGCGAGGCCCTAAGCAACTTAGTGAGACCCTGCTTCAAAATCAAAAATAAAAGGGCTGGGGTTGTGGCTCAGTGGTTAAGAGCCCCAGGTTCAATTCCCAGTACCAAAAATGAAGAAGAAGGAGGAGAAGGAGGAGGAGGAGGAGGAGGAGGAGGAGGAGGAGAGAAGAGGAGAGGACTAAAGGGAAGGGGTTAGGTCACTGGCAGGGAGCACTACCCCCAAAAGAGATTAAAGTAGTTCTCCTGGAACCCCAGTTAGTCTCCAAGAAAGTGAAAATAAGCAAGACTGGCCCCTCCCAACCCTCTGGCTTCCTGTCTCACCATATGATCCCTCCCTCTGGTATAAGCTTGCCCTGTGATGCCCTCTGCTGTGATATGATGCAGCCAGGGCCCAGCACAATGCTCTTTGGACATTCAGTCTCCAAAATTAAAAGCTAAATAAACTTCTTTTCTTTATAAAATACCCAACCCAGGTATCTTGTTATAGCAAAGGAAAATGACAAATATAGCACCCATCTCTGCTGAAACTGTCACCTCCCCAGGACACCAAAGAGGTGCTCAGATGCCTTAGATCCCAGAGTCTTCTCTACTCTGCCTCCAGACTAGAGTGGGAGTCACCACACAGGGGTAGCTAACAGGGCCTATATTAGTCAGAATGAGCATCATTAGCTGCGAAAACACGCAGGCTCTGAAATCTCAGAGGTTTAAAGGATTTTTTTCTTGTGCTCACAAAATCCTATGTGAGTGTATTAGCATTCTATTGCTGTTTTAACAAGTTGCCACAAAATTAGTGGTTTTAAAGCAATATCCATTTATTATCTCATAATAGGCAGAAAGTCCAGGCTGGGGTTGGGCTGAATCCTCTTCTTAGGGTATCACAAGGCTGAAATCAAGAGTCAACAGGGCTCTTGTTAGAGGTTCTGGGAAGTCACTTCCAAGCTTGTTCAGGTTGTTGGCAGATTATAGGAATGAAGCCCATATCCATGCTGGTAGTTGGCCAGAGGTCATCTTCAGCCTCCAGAGGTTATCCCCATGCCTTGGTTCATGGCCTCTTCCATCTTCAAAGGCAGCAGTGGCATGTCAGGTCCTTCTCACACTTCAAATATCTCTGATCTCCATGCTTCTCTCTGAGAACATCCTCTTCTTCCTTCCTCCTCCACTTTTAAGGATCCAAATGATCACGCTGTATTTACCAGACAATCCAGGATACTCTCCTGGCTGATTATCTGATTAATAATTCTAGTTACACCTGCAAGTCTCCTTTTCCATCTAATATAACATGTTACATAATATGGGGGGGCAAAGGTCATTGGGTTAAAAGTCTGCCTACTCCAGTGGCCAAGTGGCCCTCCTGAGTGGCTCTCCTCCAGTGGTGACTCAGGGATCCAAGCCCTTTTGTCATGTAATGCTGCCATCCCCAGTTGTGGCCTCCATTATTGCCACAGAAAGGGGAAAATGGGTATGGATACTTTCCTAAGGTATTTATTTATTTATTTATTTATTTTTTTTGGTACTGGGGATTGAACCCAGGGGCACTCCACCACTGAGCCACATCCCCAGCCCTATTTTGTATTTTATTTAGAGACAGGGTCTCACTGAGTTGCTTAGGGCCTTGCTAAGTTGCTGAGGCTGGCTTTGAACTCACGATTCTCCTGCCTCAGCCTCCCAAGTGCTGGGATTACAGGCGTGTGCCACTGCGCCCGGCTCCTAAGGTATTTTAAAGGCTGAGGATGTAACTCCTCAGCTAGAGCCCTTGCCTAGACCTAGACCCTGAGTTCAATCCCCAGTACTGGGGTGGAGGGGGTTGTTTTCAAAAACCAGCCTAGAAGTCATTACATTGGTTCTTCTGGGACCAGTTTGTAGCCCCAAAATAACTACAGGGAAGGCTGGGAAATGCGTGGTTGCACGTGGACATCTGAAGCATGTGGTTGTGTTCTGTCACAGGGCCTGAGTTCTAAGGACTCAAAAGGCAGAGGAATGGGACCTAGAGAACAAGGCTCCTTACAAAGAGAAGCAGCAGGAACTCAGAACCTTGATCCGTGGGTCTCCTGTTTAGGGCTCTGCAAAAGTGTGCCCGTTCACCCCTGGGCCGAAGATGGAGGGAAGGGAAGGCAGACAGCCCCCCACAGCACCATCCTCTCCTACGTCTGGGACATGAACTTCAAGAGTCTTGCATACTCAGGGACACATCCAGGATGCAGGCAGAGTTGTAAGGACCCCGGGAGCACCTAATGGGAATTTCCAAGAGGTTCCTGACATACCAACCCACTGGGTACCCCAGCCGGATCATCTTGGCCCTCCTATGGAGGGTCTTTCTACTAACCATGACCACATTCGTCTCCTCCCTGTGCCTTCCCTTGGGGTCTCGGTGACCACCACCTCTTCTCTTTTTCTCCTTCCTATCATTCCCATCAAAGACTGATGATGAGGGGCACAGACGTCATGGACCTTATTGGGAAAATGCTTTTATACCGTCTCAAAACGGATACTCTTTCACAGAGTTCAATCCTCTTCCATTCTGGCCCAATCTCATCTCCTCGGGATCTGAGCATCTCAAGGAGAGAAACAACACAAGGAAAACCAAAGTCCATGACCCAGATAGCTAGAAATCCCTCCAGCCAGCCATCACCCAGCTGGCTTGACTAAGCACAGCCCAAAGAACTCTGCTAAAACCAGGAAACTGAGTCACAGGACAGCCTCCCATCAGTGCACAGAGTTTGAGAAAGGTTAAAGCAGTTATGGGTTGGAAACTGGAAATACAATCAAGAGAGAAAATGTTTGGTCAAATGACTTAATGATTGGACCACAGGCTTTGAGGTGACAGGGAAACACAAGGGAGAAATCCAGTCATGAGGAGAAGACACAGGTGTGGCTCACCCTGCAGATAGAAACTAAATCAGTCAGAGAGCAAAATTCTCAGAGTAATCGGCCAGAGACTTGCAGAGAGCAACCAGGCCAGAAGATGCTCCTCTGTGCTGCATAAATCAGCTGAATATTTCAAAATCCTTTCCACTTCTACAAAAGGTGTTCCCAGGCACATCAGGAGTCACTCCTTTGCAAAGACTGGACCATCACAGTTGGACACAGAAATAAAAATCACGGGACAGAGAAAGCACAGAATTGTAAATTTTTTTTCTTTTCTTGAGGAACTGGGGATTGAACCCAGAGGTGCTCTACCCAAGAGCTACATCCCCAGTCCTTTTTATTTTTTTTATTTTTTATTTTTTTGAGGCAGGGCCTCACTGCCCAGGCTGGCTTCATACTTGTGATCCTCCTGCCTCAGCCTCCCAAGTGGCTGGGATTCTAGGCATGAGCCTCCACACTGGCAGAAATCATACTCTCTGAGTCAGGAAAGCAAACACAATCTGTACTTAAAGGAATAGTGCTAGCCTATGCCTCTCACCCAAGAAAGTAAAGTCTAAGGCAAGGATTTGCGTGCAAGTAGCATCCCCTATTTCTCGGGAAGTTTCCCAGGGAATAAGACCGAATAGCTAGAGAGAACAGAACTAAGGAGGAATATCCAATATGAGCGAGCTTTGCCAACTAGCCACTGCTGTGGGACCTTGGGTGCCACCTTGCTGCCCCCCCAAGGAGGGACACCGTGCAGAATGCACCTTGGACCTGTCTGAAAGTAGAAGGGGAGTGTGTTTACCCAGAAGCTGCTGACCACTGCGGCAAGGGATGGCCCAGGGGCTGAGTACTAACTTGCTCCCACCCTGGTGTCCTGGTAAACCAGCTGGGCAGGGGGGTGAGTGGAGCCTTTGCCAGTGTCCATGGTGGAGATCCTCTGGCCATCGTTGATTTCCAGTTACCAACTTGAACATCCGCCCAGCAAGTTTCCTGAAGACGTAACAGTCAGCTCTGGCACCTCATCTCCAGCATGTGGATGACTCCCCTGCCTCACCCCAGGACTGTGCCTGTGTGGCTGCTGAGCGCGTCCCCACAGGAAACTCAAGCCAGGGCACCAGGAGAGTGAAAGAAACGCCCTATATCCATATGAGGTGCTGTTAGGTTTCCCCCTGCAAGGAACTGGGGGAGGTAGCAATGTGGGAATAAATGGTGGGCATGAGAGATGCCCAACCGCCCCCAGCAAGGAACAGACGGAAGGGCAGCGAAGCCCCTGATGAGCTCCCAGGTAGCTGCCCTGCCATGGCAGAGGGACTTAGGAGTGAACAATGTGACCCAGAAACCAGATCCCCAGAGACAAGGTGAGGGAGGCTGTGCAGGTCACCAGGTGGACACTGGCCTGGAGTTCTGGTGAGGAGGGCAGCAGTTAGGGTCAGAACCACATGCTCTTATGCCAAGGAGTGACCACCAGGGGACAATATGTTCAGGTTAACTTAAAAACTCAATCTGGGTCATCCTTCGCTCCCCCTTTTACTGCCTTAAAAAAGAACATTCACCAAATGAATAAATTATTTCAACAACCTTTGCTCTTAAAGGGGCACCAGCGTTGAGGACTCTCCCCTTGAGGGACCCACTGAGTATACCCACCCAGCCTGCCCTCAAGGGTGCTGATGAGCAGGGCCGACTCTGCAGGTATAGTCAACTTTCCCAGCCATTGCTCCACGTTCCCTCCCATGTCCATCCCTGATGCCCAGTCATAGCCTAGGAGGATTCTGGGAAGTAGCGAGACTCAGACCCCTCAGAGCAGAACTGTCAGGCTGAGGACCCTCCATGGTGGAGAGCGATGATCCTTCACCCGTGTCTAGGATCCTCTAAAAAGGACTCCGGCCCCATCTGTCCTTCCCCTGCAGGTGGGACCATCACAGTCACAGAACCCAGAAGCTACCATCTGCCACCTTGGAGCTGGGTCTAGAAGACCAGAAGTGAGACAGGAGTCACATTTGGAAAAGCCAGAGGTAAGTGTCACACCCAGGCCAGGAGGCCAGAGGCTGGACAGTTGCTATTGGTCAGGACAGAAGGTGCAGGAGACAAGGGAGCAAGAGATGCTCAGTGTCACCAGCCAAGCTCATCGAGGACAGAGGCTTATGAGACAGTAGGCAAGAACCCCAGGGAGAGAATTCCCAACCTTCCAGAAAATTCTAGCCAGGGGGTCTTCCAAAGGTGTGGTGCTTTTTCCAGGTGGGCTCTTTCCTCCCCTGGGGACTGTGCTGAGCACTGAGGGCACTTCCCAGGGCCCACGAGAAGGAAAAGCAGAGGACCCAGCTCAGGCCTCTCCTCTCCCTTCCACAGCAGTTAGTCATAAGGGGATACAGAGCCCAGAAGATTCCCTGAAAGAATCCAGGAGGGCACATTCCCATGGAGTTCTTGCTGTTGGTGGCCCTCCTCACCACACACACTGGGACCAGGTCTGCTTGGGAAGGGGGCAGGGTAGATAGTAAGGGATGGGGCATTTCTGGTTGGGGTGAACTGTCACTGGACCCAGACAGCCAAGTCCCCATAACATCTCATCTTCAATCCCTTGGCTCCCTGAAGAGGGGGCTGCAGATGAGCAGAGCCCTGAGCAGGCCCAGCCTCGGCGGCCTCTGCTGCTGCGGCTGCCTTCCGAGGGGAGATACTGGGAGCCAGGGAGGACGCAGTGTTCCCTTTCCGCTCCTCTGCGCCTTAATTAAGTGCTTTCATTTCCCTTCTTCCTCTCCACACAGGCCCGGCTGAGATAAGGCATTGATCCCCTCCCAGAGGAGAAAGCCGGCGGGAGGCCTGCAGCTCTCTCTTTGTGGGACAAGATGGATGGCTTATTAGCAAGCCCTTAATTGTGTGGTTTGTAACTTGGGTAAGTTCAAAAAGAAAAGACGTCTGAACTGGGGGTTGCCGAGGAGTTCACAAAGTGAGCCCTTTCTCCCCTCGAGGAGGTTCTACTCGGTACCCCTCAGGGGAGAGCCTGGCCCAGGTCAGCCAGCCCAGCACCATCATAGGGAGAGCAAGGACTCAGGACTGCTGTCACTGTGAAGGGCCATTCGGATCTTCTCACATCGCCAAAGGACCCTCCATGTGTCTGATGTAGCCAAGGACCAGGGCCTGATCCCAAGGCCAGAGGGACCAGCTCTGGCACTGCCCCCCTGCATGACCTTGAGCAAGCCACTCCTCCCCAGGCCTGTTTCCCTTTCCATCACATGGGAGTTGGATGCTCTTACACACTAGGCCCGTGGGGCAGGGAGGGGGAAGAAGAAAAGCCAGTGGCCCAGTCCCTCCTCCAAGGCCCATTTAGATCTCTGTATACTGGAAGTCACACCAGCCCTGTGACATTAGGAATAGTATGCAACCTCCTTGTCTCAACTGCTTCAGCTGCAAAATGGGCATCTTCACAGACTCACGGGATTGTTAGGAGCAGTTCCAAGCCCTTGGTGACAACTCATCATTACTGAGTCTTTAAAAAAAAAAAAAATAGTTCCTTGATTTTAAGAGGAATAATTTGAAAACACAATCGACTCCGTTATCCCTCTCGGCTCTGAGGAGAAGGAGCCATGGACAGAAGAGCATCCCCTGCGGCCCTGCCCTTCCCAACGAGCAGCCCTGCCAGCCGTTACGTATCCGTGGCAACCAGCCAGAGCCCGGGGTTTCACACCAACATTTGCTGAATGAAAAATGAACACGTAGCCAGGCATGGTGTTGCACACCTTCAATCCCAGCGGCTCAGGAGGCTGAGGCAGGAGGATCGTAAGTTGGAGAGCAGCCTGGGAAACTGAGCAAGACCCTGCCTCAAAATAAAAAATATAAAGGGCTGGGGATGTAGCTCAGTGGTAGATCAGCCCTGGGTTCAAGCCCCAGTACCAAGTAAACAAACAGACATGAATGAAACTCGAGGATATGGACAACAGGCCCCAGGGGTGGGTAAGGTTACAACGGTTCCCCTGCCTGCCCTCCTGTCGAACCCTAAATGAGCCCACCACCAGAACTCTTCCCATGACCTGCTCCTGCTAAAACCCCACACAACCCAGACCCTGTTGCAGCCCACCGCCATCTCCCCCTCAAAAATGTGCCCCTCCGTTGCTTAATGAAGCACCGTTGGTCCTTCAAGATCTGCCTCCGTTTCCTTTTTCTTTTCGTACTCTCCCTCGTGTGCTTTCAACAAACGTGTGCACTGAACGACCAATACGTACAGAGCACTGCCTACCTACCAGAAACTTCACAGTTGCCTTCCGCCATGGACTCACTGACTCTAGGATGGAGCCTGTCATTGTCCCCCTATCCTAGAGGTGACGAGACTCAACCTCCAGCAGACTGAGCTTGGAGCAGTCAGTGCCTTGCCAGTGGACACGTAGCTGCTCCCAAGAGCTCAGGGCTGAGAAGCCATCCTGGATTCAGGGCAGGGCACAGTCCGGCTCCTAGACTCCCCAGGGTTAACATCGACCGCATCCGATGGAGAGAGGCACGTTCAGAAGCAGGGTTCCACCACTGGATGCCGGTCTCTTCCTGACCCTTCCTCCAGAAAGACGAAGGCAGGTTCCCTGTTTCTTCATTGTCAGTTCCCACTGTGAAAGGAGAGGCGACAAGGCAGGATCCCAAATCTCTCATTAGTTTTTTTTAAATATTCAAGTCCAAACCTACAAACTTTCTTCCCCAAATGCAGATGTGGAGAATCAAGGCCACAGGATTTACTGCAGGGGCTTTAACCAGGTGCTAGAGAACCCCAGGGTACCTTGAAGAAGTCTGAAGAGTCAACAGGGAGCCAGGGACAGTGGCGCACACCTGTAACCCCAGCAACTTGGGAGGCTGAGGCAGGAGGATCTTAAGTTCAAAGCCAGCCTCAGTAACTTAGCGAGGCCCTAAGCAACTCAGTGAGGCCCTGTCTCAAAATAGAAACTAAAAAGGGCTGGGAATGTGGCCTAGTGGTGAAGTACCCCTGGTTTTAATCCCCAGTACCAAAAAAAAAGTCAACAAGAGCCGGGCGTGGTGGCGCATGCCTGTAATCCAAGTGACTTGGGAGGCTGAGTCAGAAGGATCACAACTTCAAAGCCAGCCTCAGCAACTTAGCAAGGCCCTAAGCAACTCAGTGAGATCCTGTCTCTAAATAAAATACAAAATAGGGCTGGGGATGTGGCTCAGTGGTCGAGCATCCCTGAGTTCAATCCCTGGTTCAAAAAAAAAAAAGTCAACAGGAGTCTGAGAGGCCACCTGAATGGGCTCCTGTCACCACCACCCCAGTGGCTACTCTTCAACCAGAGCGTCTCTACTTTGTGTATATATTTTGAGTTTCTGAATTAGATTCCACTTTCTAAATGATTATGCAACTTTTTAAAAATTTGAAAACCTCAGTTCAGAGGGAAAGCATGGTCCAAGAAGCCAGAAAGTCTGGTCCTCACCCCGTATCTGTCCTGTGAACATGGGCACGTCTCTTGCTGTGTCTGGGCCTCCATCTGTCCGGAGGATAGGCTGGGAGTCTACATCTGAGGGGCATTTCCACCTGGGGGGCTCCTGTCAGTCCTCTCTGCATGGATAGAAGTCAAAGCCAGGTGAATGAGGAGCAGCACCTGTCCCCGCGATCCTCCCCACAGCCTCAGTGAAGGACTAATCAAGTCTGGGATTGTCTTCCTCCTCATGTCACTTTGGAAATATTGATACTGGCTTGCCAAACAGAAAAACAATTCCTCTCTCCTATGGCAGCAGGAGGACAAGGAAAATGAGCCTGCTCATTAGGGAGGCAGGCAGAGACACCTCCTCTCGCCCCTGTTCTCTCCAGGATGATTCGGAGACGCACGTAAAACACAGATGAGCGATATCCATCTGTTTGTATTTAATTTGAGGCTGAAGTTCCCAGCTCTTGACAATGGAGAACTCCGTGCGTGTTCCAATATGCAAGACCAGGACGGGGTGGTGGAGGAGAAATTACTGCCGGTGAGGGGCAGCAATTATAAATCAAGGGCTTCCCAGTAATATCTGGGTCCTTCACTGTTTCCTGGGTGATGAAAGTGGCACAGATAAGTCAGGGCACAGTGGTTGATTTAAAGGGGCATCAACAAGGCCTGGCACTTTCTAGACCTCTAGGAAAACCCTGTCTCCCATCAGTAATAGAATGCAATGGCTGTCATTTATCAATCACCTGCTATAAACTAAACCCAGAGTCCCCAGCATGACAGATTATCTCAATAAATCCCCCAACAGCCCTGAGGCAGAAAGCCCCATTTTGCAGCTGCAAGAACTGAGGCTCAGAGAAAGTCACTCATTTGCTCAAGGTCACAAACTTGAGCCAGAGTCTAACCAGTTCTGTCTTGCTCCAAATTCCACAGCCTACACTCTTAACCAACCCCCTAGGGCCCCCCAAAGTTGCGAATTCCGTAGATAACAAGAATAATGCGTTTTGCTTCATGATCTCTGCAGGCCCGACATGCTGCTGGGTGTGTTTTTGGCCACCTCTACTCCCTTATTATAAGGACCCATTTCAGAGATGACAAAACTGAAGTTAGGTCAGCTCTCCAAGTCACACACTAACGAAGGATCGGGTTGGGACTGAATGTTCTGTGGTTTACTCAGATTGCCCATTCCTCATTGGAAATCCAGTCTTATCCCTGGCAGCCAGTGGTCAGGAGGGCTGCACTGGGGCCCCTGGGAGCTGGAAGTGGCCGGCACTGAATGTCCTTGGTGGCAGGCAGCAGGTGAATCATCCTTCACACAGGTGGTGGGGAGCTGGAAAAGACATTCTCACGGGGTCTCCAAGATGTTAGCATATGCTGCCGATGGCGTGGGACTCTCCAGGGCACCAGCCTCAAGTCTCACCGTACCTGGGAAATCTCCCTGGCAGAACTATGGCGGAGAGGCAGTGCTTTAGTCAGCTTTTTTGCTGCTGTGACTCAAAGAACTGACAAGAACAATTATAGAGGAGGAAGAGATTATTCAGGGGCTCATGGTTTCAGGGGTGTCAGTTCACAGACAGCTGGCTCCATTCCTCAAGGCTTGAGATCATGGCAGAAGAGTGTGGCAGAGGGAAGAAGCTCAAGGCATGATGATCAGAAAGCAGAGAGAGACTCCATTGGCCAGATACAAAATATATACCCCAAAGCCAGGCCAATTCCCCCTCTCCAGCCACAGCTTTCGATTACCACTCAGTTATTCCCCATCAGGGAATTAATTCACTGATTGGGATAAGGCTCTCATAACCCAACCTATTCTCCTCTGAACCTTCTTGCATTGTCTCACATGTGAGATTTTAGGGGACACCTCATACCCGAACCATAACAAAACACCACTGCACAGCCAGAGTGTGTGGGGACAAAGGTTGTTTAAGTGTTTTCTGCAAAGCCAGCAGAGAAAGAGCATCTTGTGCCCACTGGAAGTCCTGCCCAAGGGGACTGTGAATAAAGAAGGGAGCCTGCATCCACAGTCTCCCCTAGAGACCTGGGAGCCGAGGGCAAACAAGGAGATGCCGCCAGCCAGCCCTGAGGACAAAGCCCAATCCAGACCAGAACAAGGAAGGGATTCTCACTCCCTCTTTACTCTCCAGCCCGGTCCCCACCCTGCAGGGGTCTGCCATGCAGCTCCGTGCCCTGTGCCTACCACCTGCCACTGCTCTCGCAGGGGAAGGGTGAGATTCAAAATCCAATCACATTTGAAGTGTGGATTATTCCTGGGGACAATACATTCTAATTTTGTAATTGAAACCCATTTGATGCCTAAAAGTGACCATTTAAAATGGGCTTATTACTCAAAAGTGAATCAATAAGCCATGGAGATAAAATTGAAAAGGACAGTAGGAGACACAAATAATGGTGCCTTTTGTTTCCAACCCATAAATTGCAATTTGCAGGTTTTTAGAGTATTGGTTCTCTCTGCCAAAGCCAGGCTGAGGCGGGCAAAGTACAGAGAAAGGGGTTCTGAAGACCAGTCCAGAGTGGAAGAAAGAAAGGCCCATCCCTAATGGAACCACGCAAACCAGCTCGTTCCTCTGGCCCAGGCCAGAGCTGGTGGGCATCCGGAGAGGTAGCAACATAGCCTTCAAATCAGTCACTAGCAACACTGTCCCAGGGGTCCAGGGAGGCTGCACACTCCCAGCCCTGGTCTGGTTCTTTCCAGAGACCTCTTGAACCCAAACAAGCCACAGGGGCTAAGATATAGGAATTTTGGAATCCTATATCTCAGGCCTAATCTGAGCTTTATACTGCAGGCAATTACAAATCATTGAAAATGTTTAAGCAAGAAGTGGCCTGGGACATCAGGTACCTGAGACCTCAGGGACAGAGGACTGAAGAGGATTCCTTGGCCTCTTAGGGGACTTGCTTCAGGTTGCCTCTGAGCCACCTGCACGGCCTCCCTCTGGCTCCAGGTTAGAAACTTTTGTAAAGTCCCAACTTGAGGTCAGATCTGGATCTCCCTGGGCCCAGGGGTGGGAGATAGAGCCACCCAGGACTTCCAACACATCATTCCTGAGGTTGGGCATGAACTCCAGCTTCTCCCACCACCAAGCTTCAGCCCAGGTCTTCACACCACCGCCAGCTCCTGGCTGAATCCCTCCTGGGGTAGCGCCGGTCCAGCTTGCCAGGCAGTGTGTGGTCAGCAAAGCTGCTCTGGGGCCAGGCCTGGGGTCAAATTCCAAGTTACCACTTAGTGGCCATGTGATTTCATGTAAGTCACTCATTCTCTGTTCTTGTCCATTTCCTCATCTGTCAATCAGGCCTGATAATACACCTAGGTGACAGGTGGGGCTGGGTGAGTGAACAGACCTGGGGTCAGCAGCCACCTTCCCTCTGTGAGTGCTGGCCCTGCCCACTTTGGTGCTGACACCTGCCCCTAGCTTCCTGGGCTCAGGTGGCTGGCTGAGTGCACTCGCCGCCCCCTCCCTCTCCAGGGCGGATTGGTTTGAGTGTGATCTGTAATCTCCCGAAAGGCCCCTGAGGGACCCATCGGCTCCTTCTAAGGAGCATTAACTCAAACTGTAACCAGCTCTGTGTGCGTGCCAGGAGGCCAGGTCCTCTGGGAGCCCTTCTGACTGCTGCGGAGGAAATGATAGCTCCTTTTCCAGGCCAGGGGTGGCAATTGTGGCAGCTGCCTCCGCCCAGCCCCTTGCATGCCACAAACTCCTGAGCCTCAAAGGCCCCCTGCCCTGTTGCCAGCAGAGACCATCTCGCCCTGCAGAGCCATCCACACGGGGCCCAGGGCATGGCCCCAAGCCTCCTCCCTCCTGGGAGTGAGAGCAGCCCCTTCTTCCCAGCAAGCTCATTCTTTATGGGGTTGACCACAAATCCTTGACCTCTGCCTTGTCCCTTCCTGCTGGGTGGAAATGAGAAGTTCTCTAGGACCTCCGGTTCCAGGGATTAGGGGAGGGTCTTTTCCAGGAGGAGCTGCTGGAGCCTCCAAGAGATCCTGGAGGAGATCAATAGGAGCTGAGCACCAAGAGGAGCCTGGACCCCCAGCCCCGCTGGGGTGCCTCAGGAGCCCTAGTCCTACTCCCTGTGGCCTGGAACTGGGCTCCAAGAGAGGGAAGGGACTCCTGTGGGGGAAGCCAGAGAGGCCTGGGACCACCCGAGGGGGAAAGAAGGGGAGCTTCTGCCATGCCTCTCTCTCAGGTCTGCAACATGGCTCCCCACACCAGGCCTCCTCCCCTCAGAGGGGATGATGTCTCTTCCCTCGAGTGGGAGCTCCTTGAGAAAGAGCTCAGTATCCCCCCTCAGATTTAATCTACCAGAGAGCAGAACTGGGTCTCCTCCTCAGATTGGCGCTTCCTGAGAACAGAGGAACTGCTGTCCCTTGATGAACTGTCCCACCCCTCCTCTCAACAGAGTGCTTTTCCAGAGCTTCCCATAGTCCCCACCTCACTAACCCCTGTGCCTTCTCAACATGAACTGGGACGAAGTCAGCGCTGGCAGGAGCAACCTGCCCCGGCCCCACTCCCACCGCAGAGGTAAGAGGACTGGGTGTTCTGGCTCCTCTGGGCTCAGCCCCAGTCCTCCCACCCCCAGGGGTTGTCCTCTCTTTTAAACTCCCCTCCCTTCTCTCCTGCCATCCTTCCTTACTGCCCCTTTCTGCCTAACCCTGGCAAGTCCTTTTTTAGAAACCCACAACCCCTCCCCCACCTGCTCCTGTGGGTGTCACCCATGTCCCCCTCTCTCACTCCCGTGAGTGGGAAAGCTCTGAGCTGGATTCTGATAGGAGAGGCCATGAGGCAGGTGTGCACAGAGCTGGTACCCAGCTGCACATCATTCATTCAGAACCCCTTACTGAACACCTCCCCGTGCCCAGCCCTGGGCGGTGGCTAGGATTCGGTAGTGAGCAAGGCAGCTGTGGCCCCTGCTCATGTGGAATGCCCACCCTGGGGACTGCTGCGTCACTTCGCGCACCAGAGAGGAAACAGTGGCAAACACCCTGCAGCCCCCACCACTTGCGTGTCATGGGTCCCCTTCAATCCTCCGCCGAGTTCACACCTCGTTACTATCACGCCATTGTCACAACTGAGGCCCAGGAGGCTCTGGAAGCTTCCCGAGGGCACAAGTCTAATAAGGCTACACCAGAATCAGAGGACGGTTCCCATCTGTGATGTCCTTACTGAGTTCCACGGGGTTTGACAGCCTGTCACTGATTCCTCCAACTACCCTGTGGTGATCACCATTAATGTCACCACAGAGCAAGAAGAAAGCTGGGCCAGGGTGTGGCCCAGTGGTGGAGAGCTTCCCTGGCGTGCGTGAGGCCCTGGGTTCCAAGAGAGGAGGAGGAAGCGGCTGAGACTAAGGAAGTTCTATGTCAGTCCACGAAGGCAGAGCCCACTTGGTGTGATTCTCCTGGGTTCCCAGGCTCCAAAGCCACACCTGACATTGAATAACACATTCCTCATATGAATGAATGAATGAGCAAAGAAATAGATGAATAATTGCTCCGGGTGGCCTCATTGCAATCACCCTGAGGGCCCCAAGCCCCAGCAGACCCCATGTTTGAACACAGGGGCCTATGGCTACAGAGGGTCTAGGGAATGAGGACTCCTAGGCTGAGCTGGGGCTTCTGTCGGATTTGGGGAGTCAGCTGAGATAGGAGAAAATGCAGTCAACTCGGCCCTCAAAGTCGCTGAGGCAGAGAAGCTGCAAGCCAGGCCCTGGGTGCATCTGGCTTGAGAGCGGAGCAGGGAGGGGTTCTGCCCGGCAGCAGCTCGGCCAGTTGTGCCATCCACCAGCTCCCTGGCCAGGGCCTGCAGCCCCTCACCCAGCTGAGCCTGGAGACCCCCTCCCCCACCAGGCACTCCCCACTGTGCCCAGAGTACCCTGCCTCTCAACCCAGGCCTGGGCTGGGGTCCCGCTGGGCCAAGAAGGCCCTGAGCCCCAGGGAGGAGAGAGAATAGAGAAAAGTAAATTAATCCCGCCCCACCCCCGCCTGATACGCACAGATGCGGGTTGCCACTCAAAAAGCAATCTCTCCAAACGTTTAACACCCGCCTGCAATTTATATCTTGTGCTTGACAGAGCATCTCCAAGTCATTTCCTGGCGCCCAGAAGTACAGGCTCCTGAGCCCAGGGGGTGGCTCCGCCCCAGCCCAGGTACCCCCACGGGGGAGGGGAAGGGACCAGGTGGGGAAATCCCCTCTGATCCCCCTCCAGCCTCAGAGGGAGTCGGGGGGGAGGTTCCAGAGGTCCTCTGCTGCAGCCCCAGAAGTTACAGAGCCTCAGACCAAAGGGACCTCCTTCCTTCCTGGGTTCATCAATAGGCTTAGAATGAGGCCCCAGGAGCAGTGACTTTAATGAGGTATGTCCTGTTTTCTGAGAGGGAGCATAGGATTCAGAGGAGGGATCGGCCTTCCCTGAGAAGGTCCCACTTCGCCTGGGCCCAGGAGGAAGTGCAGGAGGTGGCGGAACAACAACACAGAAGGTTATGAATGGCGCAGCAGGACAAGGCAGGGTGGCAGAGGGGACCTGAAGCACACAGGGCGAAGCAGAAGGGCCGAGGTGAGGCCAGAAGCAAGGCTCAGAGGAACCCCGCTCCAGGAACCAGCCGAGGCCTGGAGGTGCATCCACAGGACCAAAAGCCGAAAAGAACTTTGATCCGGGAGGCAAAGAGAGACAAAGGAAAGGATGGTGACACTCAGAGAAGAGGTGGGGGCCATGAGGACTGCAAATGTCCCCTCCGGCCTGGAGCCTGGTTCCTGCCTCACCCTCCCCTCCCTCCCATGCCACCCTCCAGCTGTGCTCACCCCTGGTCCATTAGTACAACTGGCCCAGCTCATGCCCTCCTGGAACTTTGCCCCACGGCCTTCCTGCCTCTCCCCTGATGGCTGCCTCTTGTCACTCCTGGGAGAAGCCTCCTTTGACCTCCCCTTCCCTCTGGCTTCCTCCTGGACTTCAGAGCACCTACCCCCAGAAATTAGTCTCAGTCAGGTTTGTTTGTTTGTTTGTTTGTTTGTTTAGCAAATTAAATATTTATTCAAGGGTTTTAGGTCATTGTTCTGGGTCCGCCCCTTAGGACTGTAAACTCTGGGGATCTGAGATTGAATCTGGCTCTTTCCCAGTAATGACCCCCAGCTCCTAGCATAGTAGGCGCTCAACAAAACCTTTGGATGAATGAGCACGCCCTTTGTCACCGCTGCAGGGTTGGGCTCCCTGCTCAGAGCGGTGGAAGACTCCCCGGCTGCTGGTAATTCATCAGCTTCTGTCAGACAACACCCTTTGTGTTGTCATTGGAGGCCACCGCTCATCCGCCTCTGTATCCCCCAGGGCCTGGTGCATAGTAGGTACTCGCTTGGGGGTCCCAGTCGCTGACCCTCACCACCTCCCCTGCGTGAGTGACGCTGGCAGAGACACTCCTGGGCAGAAGCAGACAGTGCCCCCCACCCCCCCGCAGCCGGTGCCCTGGGACAGAAGGAAGGTCTCCAGAGGGAGATGGAGGGAGGGGCTGGAACCGGAGCCACAGGGCTTGGCCATCCTGCTCTAGAGGGAAACAGCCGCCCAGCCAGGAAGACACGGGTCTCAGTCTCAAAAAGACCAGCTTCTGCCTCAGGAAACAGCCTCACCACTCAGGAGAAGCTGGGTGACCTTAGGCAAGGCGATTTGCCTCTCTGAGCCTCGGTCTCTTCCGGGAAACAATGCAGTGTTTTGGGGAAGACGAAAGGCCATCTGGAGTGCAGAATGCAGAGCACAACATTCAGCATTTACGGGGGGTCAGCAAGTTCTGGCAAGAAAACCAACAGCATTAATAGTAATAACTCATGGATATCAAAACACTGGTATGGTTAAAACTTACTCAATATTAATTACTTTGCCCTCAGCATTGTATTTAGTCTTCACGACAGCCCTGATATGGGCACCATTATTAATATACCATTTCACAGATGAGGACAGGGGGATTCAGAGAGGTTAACTTATCCCAGGCCACACAGCTGGTAAGTGGAAGAGCCAAGATTCAAACCCTCTTGATTTTATTGCTAGGGAAGTGCCAAACTAAAGTAATGTAGAGTCTTACTTGCTCTAAGCCTCAGTTTCCCTGGCCATAAAATGGGTATAAAATCTTGTCCGACACAGGGGTATCATGAAGATACAGCATCATGCAGGAAAGTGTCTGGCACGTAGTAGGTGCTCAGTAAACGTCAGTGGCCCCTCCTGCCCACACCCAAAGGGACAGCAGCCCACTCAAGCGCTCCAAGCCAAAGGCCAGAGGAGAACGAAGCCTCCGATGAAACAAGTGTCGGCTGTTCATTTGGTAAATGGGATTTGGTTAGAAAGATGAGCGCTGCCACTTCTGGCTAATGTGTCATGTAAATTCTAATGATAATACAGCTCCCGCGCCCGCGCCCGCCCGCGCCACCACCACTGCCACTGCCGCTCAATTATCTCCCGAGGCTCTGGCAGGATCCATGCTTCACTGGGATCCTCGCCCCAGCCTGCCTTCCCCAGCCGCAAATAATGAAAACCCGCCTCGCTCGTGAGATTGCTCACTTACATTTTCTATTAATTTTTTCCTTTTAGAGGAAAAATGAGAGAAACTGGGGAAGGAGGAGGCACGGCGGGGGTGGGGCCAAACGGCAGCTTTTGGAGACCAGTGGCCTCCGTCCCAGAGACTGGACACAGGGACGGTGTGGAGAGCGGTGATCAGGATGGGGAAGAATCCCAGGTCTTGGGCTCAGAACCAGGACCCCGGGGTGGGGGAGGAGCGCTGAACCTGGAGCCAGGTCAGGGGTTTCCAATCCTCTATTCACATGCTGTGTGATCAGGAGCAAGTCAATTAACCTCTCTGGATGCTGTTGGTTCCTGTGTCTGCAAAGGATGGGATGAGCAGGTTGGCAGGTGTCCAGGGGCCCATCCTGGGCTGATTGGCTGTGATTCCATCTCAGGGATAGACCTCAGCTCCGGGCAAGGAAGGATTTCCAAGCAGACCAGGTTCTGCGTAGTGATAAGCTCCCATCCAAGATGGTGTTCAAACCGTGACAAGGTGAGCACAGACCACCATCCGGCAAGGCTCTGAGTGGACCCCAGATGCTCTGAGGGTCTGTTGTCTAGGACAGGATGGGGAGCGGGGTGGGGGACAGGAGGAGTCGTCCTCACTCTGGAGAAAGGAGAGACTTGAGGAGGGAGAGCCCCACCCTGGTGCCACCCTGAGTCCTGAGTCTGCGAGGGGCCAGTGGGAAGTTGCAGCCATTTCTGAGCCACAATCTTTCATATGAACCTGAACCTGGACACAGTCCTTGCCCTCAGGGAGCCATGTTCACAGACAGTGGGGGTGTGCATGAACAGGGGGTCCTGACCGCAAGCAGGACACTCACCAGGCGGAACTCAGTCTGTCCAGGTAGCTCTGGAAGGCACAAAGGCAGCCCAGAGGGTTTGTACCAGGTAAGCAGCTCCCAGCTGCAGAAAGACGCGGCAGAGACCGCCCCTCTGCACAACAGGGCTCCCAGGCAGGGAGGCCCTCTGAGAGCCCTGGGGCCCACACAGGTCAGACACCAGGCAGTGTGGCTGGGAGCCTGTCTAAGGGAGGGCAGGTGCCTGAGATGGGGGTAAGTGGATAAGAGAACTATTTGTAAAAAAAAAAAAAAAAAAAAAAAAAACACAATCCCATTTTCTTGAAGAAGCCCCAGAAGCCTCCTGTTCTCATTGCATGTCTGTGGGGAAAGGTCTAGAACACACAGGCACTGCTACCAGGGTGCCCCTGGGGTGGGCCTGGAGGAGGAGGAGCATCACTGTGTACTGCATGACCTCCCGTGTTGTCTTACTGAACAGTGAGGATGATCATTTAGGAACATTAAAAGCAAATTTGAGAAACGTAAAGCATGCTTAAGCTTTGTAGACTAATTAAAAATTAAAGCTACATCCGAGAAGATTCCTTCGTTTTCCAGTCCCCCATGGAGTCACTGCTTCTGCCAGGAAGTCCTTCCCGAGGTCAAACCTAAATCCCTCAAGGTACAGAGCTGCCTTCTTGGCTGTCTCTGGGTGAGAGGCAAGATTCAGGTCTGACCCTCTGACCAATGCATCAGGGAGCCACTCCACCGCAAAGGGGGAATGAGGAAGCCGGCCAGGTTGGGCCTCGCCCCTGCTGGGGACAGCATCCACCCCCAAAAAGGGATCTTCCCAGCAGCAGCAGCAGCAGCAGCCCCTTCGGCTCCCAGGACGCGTGGGAGGCTGCAGGCCCAACATATGTGGGATCTTCTAAAACAGGGACAAGAAAGGAGGAAAAATAAAATCTGTTCCCCAGGTCTGTTGTCTCAACAAGCAGCGGCCTCCAGAAATGCTTCCCGCTGGAGGCGGAGAGGGCCAAGATTCAGAGGCAGAGCCCAGGGCTCAGATGGGCAAACTGAGCCCCACCCAAGCAAGGCCTGACCTGGGCCATCCTGCGTGGAAGTGAGAAGCAAAGCCAGGACTGGAGCGTAAAACCCCTGGACTGGGAAGGGAGGAGGAGAAGGTGGGCCTGCGGGGAGAGGAGGGAGAGGTGGTGAGCCAGGGAGTGGCACAGACGGAGCTGCAGAGGGGACAGGACGAAGCTGCAGAGGGGACAGGACGGAGGAAGGGCTGCGGGGGATGGGGCACACAGCAGGGCTCCTGAGCACGTGGCTGCCGCAGTTGGCTGAGAGTCGGACCTGATTGGTGCTGCATTTCCCATTCTCCCCCTTCCAGGCAGGGGACAGGATTCTCTTCCTGCTTGTGGAATTGAGGCTTGTGACCAGCTCTGGCCAAGGATTGCAAACAAAGTGTCATCGTCCCTTCTGGGCCAGAGCACCCAAGTACCTGCACTGTCCCCAGAGTTCTTCCCTCCCTTTGCTCTGCCTGGCAACTAGTAAATCCAAGAGGGTGGCTGTTCTACTAGCCAGGTCCTGGGTGACAAAGATGAGAAGAGCTGCTGATGACCTTTGCTGGACCCTTGCTGGACCCAGTGCAGAAACAAGAAAGAAATCTGTGTTGTTTAGCCAGGCACCGTGGCCCAAGCCTGAAATCCCAGCGGCTTGGGAGGCTGAGGCTGGAGGATGTCAAGCTCAAAGCCAGCCTCAGCAACTTAGCGAGGCCCTAAGCAACTCAGTGAGACCCTGTCTCTAAATAAAATACTAAATAGGGCTGGGCATGTGGCTCAGTGGTTAAGTGCTCTGGTTCGCTCCCCAGTACCATAAATAAATACATCTGTGTTGTTTTGAGCCAATGAGACTTGGGGATGTTTGTTTTGGTGACACAAAACCTGGTCTATTCTGTTCTGACAATAGAAACAGGTAACCCAGGCTTAAATCCTTAAATCTCAGCGACTTCATTGGCTCTGAATGGCCTTGGGAAAGTCCCTTCACTCCAGTTCTGTCTTCCCTTTTAAAATAGAAGATCCCTGGATAGATCCCTCCCAGCTCCCAGAATCCCAGAATCCCCCACTCTTAGAAAACCCCACCCCTGGCCAAGATCACACAGGGCCTTGAGGGGACCAGGGAGACCGCACATCTGGGGGGATCGTTAGTATGGCAGTGGAATATTCTCCATTGAGAATGCCCAAACCTGGCTGCTCGTCAGTCATCTGGGGAAGTTTAAAATGCAGATTCCTCGGCCTGGCTTCAGGATTCAGACTTGGTCAGTACAAGGTAGAGCAAGGGACCCAATGCCAGGTCCAAATGCCCGGATCAGAGGACCCCCCAGCCGTCTCCTTCGGCCCAGTGAGGGGGTGCTGGGTTGGGCCGCCGGGTCCCACGAGGCCCAGGGGCCCAAGCCCTTCTTTGGTTCAGGAGAGGCTGCCCTCACCCCTCCTGGAACCAGAGGGCTCCTTCTAGGCACTTCCTGCTGCATCTGAGATGAAAGCAGAACAGGGCGCTCAATAACGCAGCCTGGACCCTCACCTGCAGCCAGCCTGTCAGCTGCCTGCGCAGCTGGGCGCCAGCGGAGGAACCCCGCCCCAGGCCCGACTCCTCCCACAGTCCCCGCAGCCTCCTCCCCCTCTGCTCTCCTCCCCACCCCCCACCAAGCCAGGGGAGAAAAACACCAAAGGGCGAATTTCTGATTAAAAACCAGCCTCTGCTTATTGCCTTGGCTGTTCTTGCAAGGAAAAAAATGTTCCGGCTTGTGTGTGTGTGTGTGCGTGTGTGTCAGGGGGGTGTGTGTGAGTTACCCAGTGGGAGTGTGCACCTCTGAGTGTGTGCCAGCCCGGGATGTGAAAATGTTCGTACCTATATTTCTGTGTGCAAGGACTGTATATGGATTGAGCCATAAGTATCTATGCGCATATGTGTGTGTGCAAGATTGTGCATGCGTGTAGGCGCGCGCGCGCGCGGGCGCGTGTGTGTGTGTGTGTGTGTGTGTGTGTACAGTCGTGTCCTTCAGTACCAAATAAGTCTTCCAGTAGTTTGGGTAGTAGATTAATTTTTTAAAGATTCAATTTTGAGGAAGTCATAAAAACAATACACACCTTGATATGACCAACATTCTATTTCAAATTAAAGCCTGTGAGTCACTCCCCTTTAACGCAGGGCAAAGCCTTCCCTCTGCCTACGGGTCTACTGATTGGAGCTGTTTCATTTTTCTTGGGTAAACTAACTCCACAACACATCATCCTCGATTTCCAATTTCAATTTCTCTAAAGTGGAGCAAAAACTTAAAAGACTCTTGTAAAGTAATATGAGTGTCATGTCTTCTAGATCTTTACAATTCTGCTCCAATCTTATCTTACAGTAGCTTATCCACACCTAATTTGACAGCAATTTTTTTTTTAGCGATTCACCTTTATAGAGTCTTTCTGAGGACTTCAATTTCATTTCATAGGAACAACTACTTTTTGTGTGTTCACGATATTTCGAGTTTACTTATTATTTAATTGGATTACACAATTTCAATAACAAGTGCCACTGGCATAAACAAGTTGGGAAACAAACACAACCGGCTCTTTGTAAGCCGGGAACTCAGCCTGTGGGAGCAGAGACCAGAGACGGGGACATTAGAGGGGAAGCCTGGGAATGACCAGGTCCCTTGGGGTGGACATAGGTGTGCGTTTTACAGAGAAACAGGAAACCTCAGTCATGAGAGGGTGGAGGGGACACAAACCAGAGTCCCATCCAGGTGGGTGTGTAGAGACTTGGATACTGTGCTGAGTGTGTACCTGTCTCCCGGGACTTCCCTGAGCACATGTGAGTGTCCCTGTCATGGCTGGTCCCAGGCAGCTGGTTCCTGGCTACAGGATGAAGCTAGGGGCAGATCAAAAGCAGCATGTCCTGAGGGGCCACTCTCAAATCTGAGGTGTGGACTCTTTTCTTCCCCACCACAGATGAGGAAATCAGATTCTGAGGAGTGAAGGGCTCCTCAGGCTAGACAGGGGTGGCATTGAGCAGTAAACACAGGTCTCGCAGGCCTGTCACAGACCAGGGAACTCCCCAGATGTGACCACTGACTTCCTGTGGAGTGTGGCTGAGACCCTCTCACAGATGCTCTGTGGAGCTGGGGGTGGGGCACACTGAGTGTCTCACCAGCAGGTCAGGGTGGGGCTGGGTGCAGACTGACACCTGCTCCTGACCAATCCAGGGCTCAGCTGGACAAAGTTCTCTGGAAGCTTCAGGGCCACCCACATCCAACTGAACGTTGAATGCTCACATCTCTCCTTAGAAGGCAAGAGGAGGGGATCCCTTCTTTTTACAGATGTAAAAACTGCCCCCAGCAATATGTGGCAAAGCTTGGGCATGACTCACCCACATCTCTGCTCTCTTCTCCTCCTTACCTTGAGCACGGTACCTGGAAATTAGTAGGTGCACAAGAAAATGCATTCTCCTCTCCAGGGTTGTCCGATAAATAATGAGTTTTTAGTATAGTTATGTTCCAAATATCGCATGGAACATATTTATGTTCAAAATTTTGTCATTTGATATTCAAATTTTAAAAGGTGTCCTGGATTCTTAGTGACTACAGTGCCTTCCACCTCCTTCCACTCACTCACTCCCAAGCCTCCTGGAGGAGCACCTAATAAAGGGGTGTTGGTTCCCCATTCCCATCAGAGAGGAGCAAGGCCTTGACTTCAGACAACTCTGGGTCTTAGTTCTTTCCCCTCAGTGTGTGACCTTGACCAAGTCACTCGCCTCCTTTGAGTCTCTGTTTCTTCACTGAGGGCTCATGAGTATCCGATAAGATGATCCACTTAAAATGCTAGGTCCTGTGAAGTGTCGCTGGAGAGGAGCGGGTGTTACAGTTGTAACTTAATAGTTCGTGAAATCAAGGCTGAGCTAGAGACAGCGATTTGCCATAGGTCACCAAGAGTCAGTGGCAGACAAATAGGCACACACGTGGGCCACCCTTGTCCTAGCCCTGGGCACTGCCACTACCTAGCCACTTTGCTGCTTCCTGGACAAAGATGCTGGAAGCAGGCTGGGCAGCCAGGACAGGGTGACCAGTCCTGAACATCCTTCTTCCCGGAGCAGCCTGGAGAGCCAGAAACTTCTCCTGAACCATTCCCTGGGGTTGGGGAGGGACAAGAGAAGGGACCACAGTGCTACAGTGGCCCTCACAAGGGGCCATTGCTATCCTCACTGAGCCCGGCCTGCCCTCCGCCCGCCACAGGGGCCTGGATAAGAACTCTGCTGCCTTGTCTCCCCACTCCTCCCTCATGCCCTGGCTCCCCATCTGCGACCCTAATGAGCTGCTGACAGGTCCCATCTGCTCCTCTCTGGCTTCTTGGGGAAGTGGGGAAGAGGGAATGTCAAGAAGGGTTGGGCTGAGAGAACGGGGTGATCCCTGTGCCCAGCCACAGCCCCAACTCACACTGGGAACTGGGCACGCCTGCCCTGCTGCCTGAGACCCCTCTCACCCCTGCCCCCTAGAGTCCCACTCCTAAGGGTGTCAGGGTCTTTGTGAGAAGAGCTCACGGACACTGTCCCAGATCCCAGCCCCAACAGCTGGAAATCTTTAGCTCCTGGAGGGACTGTCAGGAAAAGAAGGGGAAAACCTCCCTCGAGATCCAGGAACTTCCAAGGCACCTTCTTCCCCACCCTGATCTCTTGCTCTCAGAGGTGGAGAGGGTAGGACTTGAGGGCAGGGCCGGTCCAGCCCAGCCCCCTCCTGACGGTTCCGACTTGGCTCCTGCTCGCCAATGCTGCCATCTAGAGGTAACCCTGGGCATCGCATGGACTGATGCATGGTCCTGAGCCCCAGCATCCCCACTCCCAGGACCACCACTGAAGTGTGGACCAAAGATGGAGACACCCAGACACGTTTTGTTGGAGGGAGTGGGAGACATCATCTCTTCCGTCCCCCTGCTTCCAGGCAGCCATGTGTCTGAGCTGTCCCCTGGCTCCTTGCTCACTGGGTGGCCCCCTTTAGGAAGCTCAGGACCTCCAAGAAGGGAACACTGTGCTGGGCACATCTTCTACAGCAGCCCGAGGACATATCAGAGAGTGCACTGGGCATGCTCACCAAGGTGGGAGATGTGGGCAGGACTCCTGCCTGGCCACTCCCTCCAGTGACCACACCAGGAAGTTCCCTGAGAGACAAACAGTAAGGTCCCCATGACAACTTCCCTGCTGGGTTCCCAGCAACCCCAACAGAGCCATCCGCAGCCAGGGCCGACACTGTGGCCACTCATGCTTCCCAGGGAGACTCTGTCCTGGGCTCTGCTCTGGAGGCTGCCTGTTAAGGAATGAGAAAGAACCCCCATCGACAGCCCCCTCAGCCAAAGCAGCCCTCCCCTCCAGGGGAAGCAGCAAGGACCACGCCTGGCCCCAGCCACGCTGGAGAGCCCACAGGGCCTGACACACAGTCAGTGCTCAGCGAGGCTTAAAGAATGAAGGAGAGGCAAGCTAAGGGGCTGTCACTTGGGACCCCCAGGCTCATGAGACAAAATCAACCTCCTCCCCCACCACTGGCTGCCCATGCCCAAATGGTCAGCGAAGTCCCTAGAGTAGGGGAAACCCAAGGGACCAGGCTCTTGTCCCGGTTCTGCTCCCCACTTGCTGTGACTCATGGCAAGCCCCTGCCCTCGGGGCCTCGGTTTCCTCCTATGTAAAGAGGGGAGTGGACCTACCCAGACGGCCTCTAAGGCCTTGGTACAGAGGGCAAAGGGCCCTGCCTACGTGAGGGGACACACCCTATCCAGCCACCCTCTTTCTTGCTCCTTCCATAGCTCCTCCCAGGGCCAAAGGTGAGGCCAGAGTTGGTTCTATGTTGAGACCTCAAGGAATGTTGCCCCACATGCCCATGTATGCCCCAACACGCACAAACTACACGTGTACATCCGAACACCTGCACCTACGTGAAGCCAGGTGCAGGCACACGTGTCCATGCACGCGCACCCGTGTCAGCACACTGCCAACTCACACGCATGCCCTTTGCTCCGTGCTGCAGAGCCTGAGGAACAAGTTAAGGGACACACCGAAGTTATGAAATTGATTTCTCTGGGAACAGTTGGAATTAGTTTTAATTATCTTTATCTTTCTTCCAATTGTGCTCTCAGCCTTCCTCTTGCTGTTTAATCCATCGCTATCGACTTCCCCACAGGCGCTGGGAGGGGGTGGCAGGGCGGGGAGGGCAGCGTGTTCATCTTCAGAAAAAATAAACAACAGCCAACAGTCACCTCCCGCCCACCTCTTCCTCTGCACCAGAGAAAGCAGCCTCACCCAGCAGCCGCCAGGGCTTCCTGCTCACTCCAACGCACACGCACCCTCCAAACCTCTTCCCCGGGACTTGCTGTCCTCGTAACTGCACGCGCCACGTCCAAACCTCATTCTCCAGGAAGCTCTGTCCAGGAAGTCCTCCCGGACCACAACCAGAGGGGCTGAGATGGGATGCGTGCAGGTCTCAGCATCTCAGATGCTGCTCTTCAGAGGGGTTCCCAGGAGAGGCTGCACCTCCATCCCCCTGGCTCCCTGCCCTGAGCACACCCCATGTTCCTTCCAGGTCCCTGCACCCAGATGTCCCCTGCATTGTACTCAACATGCTAAGGGCCTGGGTCTGATTCACCTCTGAGACCAGGTGCATAGCGGCTGATCAGTAAATACTTGTTGAATGAACCAACGCGAGAGTGAACGGAAAGCTCCTCTGTGAACAAAGCCAGCTCCTTCATTCATTCACCAGCCTGAGCGCCCCTGCTGCACCAGGCACAGTGCCAGGCACTGAAGGAACAGAATGGGAGCCGGTGCCATCCTGCGGAGCACACTGAGTAAGGCAGTTGATGGGTGGGCAGGAGCCTCTGAGCTGAGTTACGGTGAGGATGTTGCCCGTGGAGGGAGAAAAACTTTTATTTCTAAACCCTTGAAGACAGTCTCCATTTTCTCAGGATGCTGGGGTCCTCCCTCCTGCCCTGACTCTGAAACTTGGTGACTTGGAGGAAGGATGCCTGTCCTCCAGGGACCCCCACAACTGTACCCAGACCTGGGCCAATTCACAGCAGCTCCTGGGAGCTCCGCTGCCCTGGGTGTATGTGCAGGGTCCTCCCCTGGGAGGTGCAGAGAGGGAGGCCATCCCTCAGCAGCGAGGTTCCAGTGCTAAGTGCCCTGCGGTGCTAATATTTTATGATTAAAAACCATTAAGGTTTAGACCGTGAAAATCTGAGGGACACAAAATCAATGGCCCAATATTGCTTCCCCCGGTAAGTTGTGTAAATATTGTGTCTTTTATTGTTTGGCCGATGGCAAGAGCAGAGATACAGGTGCAGATTATCCTAATGAATCCCCTCCCATTCCAGCCCCGAGCTGGTGAGGCCTGGAGAGCCTGGGGAGCAGGACACAGGGAGGGCCCCCACCATGGAAGATGGCCCATCCACTCTTCTCCTCGTACCCTCGGCTCCTATCAGAGGGTACAGCCCATTGGCCAGAGGCAGAGCCGCTGCCCAAGGCCCCGCCCCTCCCCCATCAGTATCCCCACACTAATCACTAATCAGGCACACACACATCTCATGGTGACATGCTCTCCTGACAGCCCGTCCATCACCGGCTCCACCATCTGCTTGAATTTGCATATTTAATCAGGATCTGTCTTTTCTCCTCTGGGGGCTCAGATTAGGGTGGGGAAGATGATTCCAGGGGTTGCTTCTGTCTCGATGGGGGAAGGGTGATGGGGTGTCTCTCCTGTCTAGAGGAATGGGACTGAGAATGCCTAGGGTGCCTCCTGCCTCTTGGGGACAGGGTAATGCCAGGTCCTCTCCCTGGCTCTGGGAGAGGTTGAGGGGGCCCTCCTGACTTCCCTCTCTCTTCTTCCTGTCTTCTTCCGGGGTTCCTCTTGCAACCCTGTCCCTCTCAGGGAGGGGTAGGGAGTGGCTCCAGGAGAGAACCCACACGCCATGTGCCTGCCCCCAGCCCCACCGTGCTGAGGGAAGTCAGGGCAGAGCAAGGGCATCCCCCAGCAATACCAGAGGCCATGCTGGGGCCAACACATCCCTCCATACCTGAGAAGGTGCCCAGGAGAGAAGCACTCCACCACTAAGGAGAGGTCGCAGTTGCTGAGGGACAGCTGGGCTCTGGGGCCAGGAGGAGAACCAGACAGATGTGGAGGAGCAGCCAGGGTGACCTGAGGAAGACATCCAAAAGCAGCTGAGCAGGTGGGTAGGGGGATCCCCAGCCTGATATGAGAGAGCCACCAGTCGTAAGGAAGAACAGCTGGTTGACACAGGAAGCACCTGGACTGACAGGGCAACGGGTGGGTAGACCTGAGAGAGCAGCTAAGCTCTGCTGGGAACAGCTGGGCTGATGTGAGAGGGCCATCCTGACCCAAGTCGGGAGCAGCTAGGCTCACTCAGAGAATGGTGGGCTGAGAAGGAGCAGCTGGACTGGGGGGACAGCTGGGCTAGGAGGAGTAGCTGGGCTGGGAGGAGCAGCTGGGCTGAGGAGAAGCAGCTGGGCTGAAGAGGAGCTTGGCTGAGGAGGGACAGCTGGGCTTAGGTGATAGACAGCTCAGCTGAGGTGACAGACAGCTGGGCTCAGGGGGAACAGCTAGGCTAAGGAGGGGCAGCTGGACTGAGCAGGGACGTCTGGGCTTAGGTGATGGACAGCAGGGCTGAGGTGATGGACAGCTTCTGGAAATGCCCTGGGAAGACCTGACCCGAGTATAACCCTGATGCCCTCAGGACACAGTGGAGGGTCACGGGAGCAGCCTCCCCTCAACACGTGGCAGGAGAGCAGGCAGGGGGGACGCTGGTCTTGCCCAGAGACTCACCAGGGGCGGTGAATGGCCTGAATCCCACAGCCCCACAGTGTCAGGATGGAGCAGGCCTCAGAGAGCACCCAGCCCAACCCCCGCTTTCAAAAGGTCGAAAAGCCACAGGGGAGTCCTGAGCTGCAGAGCTGGTCCTGAGAGAGACGGCCTCCTGGAGGCCTCAGACCCCCCTCTCCAGCAGCCCCGAGGCCCGTGGTCGGCAGAGGCCATGACAGGCACCAGAGTTCTAGAGGTTGGGAGCCTGAGGTCAGGGGCCCGTGCCCTTGGGTTCTGTGGGTTTCCCTTTCTGGTTGGTAAGCGGCCACTACCTCACCTTGTGCTCACAGGAGGACTTGGTGCACTCAGAGAGAGGGTGAGTGCTCCAGGGTCTCCTATCCAGGCCCACCCTCCTGACTCACCCAATTCTGACTGGCCTCCCAGCGGCCCATCTCCAGACACCGTCACACTGGGACGGGGCTCCAACACGTGTGTTCTGGGGGTACCTAATCCAGTCCATAGCAATTCCACTCGGCCCTAGACCCCGGCCACCCGGGCACTCAGTTATGTGAAACTCCCTTTCAGAAGGAGACCCAAGCCTCTCTCCAGATTCCTGATCTACCCACGGGAACAGGGAGTTGCCCTCGGCAAAGGTCCCAAGAACCCAGCAGCCACCGGGGAGCCCCGGGCCCCACCCTGCTGTGCCCGGCAATTTTGTGTCATGTTATTGATCCTCCCAATAATCCTGTCAGGTGATACCAGCTCCATTTTTCAGATGGGAAACTGAGGACTAAAGAGGAGCAGCCAAGGCTGACCAGGAGGACGTGGACAGTGATCCCAGGCCGTCACTAGAACTCAGCTTCTAGTGCACCTCTCCAGAGCTTGTCCCAAGAAGCAGACCCTCCAGGCCCAGCCCTCCCTCTGGGCTTCCTGATTCACCTTCCCACATCCCTGCTGAGATCATCTGCTTTCGTCCTCCAGGCCCTGGTCCCCAGGAGACCCCGGGGACATACAGCAGCCATTTCTGGGATCATGCGAAGGTCCAGGGACTGGAGGAACGGAGGCTGGAAGAGCTGCCCTGTTCAGTGGCAGCTGCCGGCCCAGGTTTTTCCAGGGAAAGCACCTCCATCCCACAGTACCCGGAGCTCCCTCCTGGCCTTTCCCAGCAGGGCCCTCTTCTCCAGGGCCCTCCCAGGAAGTGAGACCAGGTGCAGACAGGGGAGGAGTCCCCTGGGCATGTCATTCCAGTGGACCGTGCTCGGCTGAGGATGTTATCTGTGGGTGCAGGCAGGTCTGGAGGTGTGACAGAGGTGGCACGTGGATTTTTTGGCCAGCTGCAGATGCAATGAAACCACACTCCTAGAGATTATACATACAGACTGAAGCCTGATGGCCTGGGTTCAAATCCCAGCTCTACCACTCCAGAGCTGTGTGACCGTGGACAAGTCACTTAGCCTCTCTGTGTCCAGATCGCTCATCTACAAACTGGGGTTTAGAACAGTGCTTAGACCAGCGAGGGGGATATGAAAAATACAAACAGGGGTCAGCTCTGATTATCATGCATGCATGTGGTCTGTCTGTGTCCCCCAAGAGAGGTAAAGGCGCTGAAGGACAGCCTGAGTCCCACGCAGCTGTCCACCCCAACAGCACCCAGAACATAGCAGGAACGGTGTTCCTTAATGACTGGGGGCTGAACAAAGCAACTGCCAGCCTGTGTGACCACACACGCCACCACGTGCATAGGTGTGCCTTGTGAGCGCAGCATTAACTCGTGTGTCAGTGACAGCAAAGGAATGTCAGCATCACCAGCTGTCCATGCACATTGGCACGAGGCTACAAGCACAGCACACACACGCCCCTTGGTACAGATGCCCGGGCGCTGGGTGTGTTTAACATGTGGACCAGTGTGTGTTTCCGTCCGAAGTGTGTTGGGAGGAGTCAGCACCAGGAGCAGGCGTGTCAGCAGTGTGTGTGTGTTGCGTTCAGTATTTCCAGGTCAGCAAGCATGTATGGAGCATCAGCATGTGTGTGTGTGTGTGTGTGTGTGTGTGTGTGCACGCGCACGCTCACCAGTGTTGGGCATGTGTGCATCAGCACTGGATGTAGAGTTGTGGCAGCCTCAGGTGTGTGAGATGTGGGTCCGTGCTGGATGTGTATCTGTGTCAGTGTTGTGTGTGGGTGTGCAGCATCGTGTGCGTATTTTGTCAGTTGGGGCTGTGTGTGTCAGCGTTGAGCATTTGTGTAGATGTGTGTCGACAAGGGGCTCGTGTGTGTGTGTGTGTGTTGGGGTGGGCACGTGTTGCAGAGTGTCGGTGTGTTAGTGTGGGTGTACTGCTGTGGTGTGCACACATGCATGAGCACGGGGTGACTGTGTGCCCTGGTGCTGTGAGTGCTGAGGACAGTGCTGGGTGTCTATCCATCTTTGTCAGCGACAGGCCCGTGTCTCTGTGCCAGCGTGCCTGTGTGATGGTGCGTGCGTGTGTGTGTGTGTGTGTGTCATGTATAGTGTGTGCATCAGCACTGATGCACACGTGCCTCACTGTTGAGCGAGGATGCATGCCAGGGTGTGCTTGCATGACTGTCCCCTGGTCCCCATCTGCGGCAGGTCAGAGGGAGGGAGGCGTGGCCTGCTCCCTGGCGCCCCCGGAGGCGGGGCTCGCGGCCCCAGCCCCGCCCCACCCAGCCTCTCCTGACTGGCACCCGAGTTAATAAGTGTTGCTTTTCTCCTATTCCACTCAGGTCTATGATGGAAAATCCTCGGGCTGGAAGTGAGCCCCGAATCAATAGTCCATTCCATTTAACAGGGTGGCTGTCACCATAACGAGATAAAAGTGGATTAGCTTCTGCACTGCTGCCGCGTCCACGGGGAGCCCATCTGTTCCCTGCACTGCCAGCCTGGCTCCGAGCGGTCTCGGCCCGGCCAGGTCCGGCGGGGGCGCTCTGTCAGGGCCTGGGATGGTGCAGAGGCCTCAAGAGGGCTCAAGACTGGGATCCAGATGCAACTTGGGATGGGGCTGAGGACAAGGCAGCCTTGGAGTGCTCCCGGTGGGATGGGTCAGGGAGCATGAGGCAGGGGCCAGCCGGGGACCCAGGTGTCTGAGCCGACTGTCCCGTGAGCCCTGAGAAGCCTGCACCCTCCCGGACCTCACGCATGGCTGAAGCACACCTGAGGAAGCACATGGGCACCAAGGTCTCAAGGATGTCCTAAGAGCCAGGACAGGGTGTGCAGTCCCACTCCCCTAGGAACAGGAAGGAGCCGGGTTCCCCCTGCAGCAAGAGGAATGCATGTTAGACACCAGGAGAACTTTCTGGTCACGAGGGAGAGCTCTGTAACCAGCAGAGGACCAAACATTTGCCTTCTGGGGGTTTGTCCCAGCTCTTGCTGAGTCTTAGTATATGATGCCAGGGCTCAGGAGCAAACTGAAATGAAGGGTGATTCCACTTCTGGACTTCTCTCTTCTTCTTCTTTCCTCCTCCTCCTCCTTTTTTTCCTCCCTCCATGTTCTTTCCCAACGGGTCTGCTTTTTAACTTTGGGGTTCCTTGTTTGTATTCTGGCAGTCCCCACTATTGGGGTTTCTCCCATGGCTTTTATACTTGGGGAGGCCCGTCACATCCTGGGATAACCACCCCTACTTCCTCAAGTCCTTTTATGATTTCGTTTTGCCCATTAGCTTTTTATATGTACTGGGGATTAAACCCAGGGGTGCTCTCACACCAAGCTACATCTCCAATCTTTAAAAAAAAAAAAAAAAAAATTATTTTGAGTTGCCAGGACTGGCCTCAAATTTGTATTCTTTGCCTCAGTCTCCAGAGTTGCTGGGACCACAGGCCTGGGCCCCCACAACCGGGTTCATTCTGTGCATCAGTGACTTGACCCACCTGTCTTTTGCATAAAGTATATATCTTTCTCTTTCCCTAATGGCCCACATAACTTCTTGGCTCACCTGTTCCCTTCACATTTATCATTTATCCGTGCCTTATCTGTTGATTTTTGTGCTAACCAATACAAGTTTTATCTAGGATAGCTCTGTGATATATTTTGGTATCTAGGTAGGAGTGTGTTTCTCTTTAACATTGATGCCCTGAATCTATCAATTCATAGCTGTGTAAGTGGCAAATCATATCTAATGAAGATACCAGAAAAGCATACTATTTGGGGCCTGTAGCAACTACTTTTAACACGTAAACAGTAGTCCCAAATCCTAGACTAAGGCTTTGTAGAAACAGGCCCACTGGCCTGAGAAAGATCTCCCACTTCTGGAACCATGAGACAAGAACTGAAGGGCCAAGGTCTCCCTGACCATCCTGGGAGGAGCCTGAGAATCAGATGTACATCCAAAGCTCGGACTAGCTGTGGAGTGCTCAAGGGACCGAGGATCTGTCTTCCTTTGGGTTCCCTAGAAGCAGACTCTTAGATAAGGATTTGAGAGCAAGTGGTTTCCCTGAGAGGTGACCCAGGCGACCCCAGGAGGAGAGTGGAGACGTGAGGCAGAGAGGGGACAATGGGCAGGCAAGAAGGGGAGGTGGGCCTCCTCCTGGGCCTCGGAGGGGAGGCCTGGCACCAGGGGAAGGCGCTGAGGAATTAGACACCATCTCCTATCAGCAACCGGTTGAGAGGGGCCCTGAGCAGCAGGAAGGGGCGTGAGCTCTCCAGCATTTCTTGCAGCCACCGAGAAAGACTTCAGAGGAAGAGCCGGCGTGGGTAGGGAGAATTCGTTTGGGTTGGGTCGGGCAGACAGTCTTCACAGCAGCTGAGCGTGTCAGGAGACAACTAGGATGTGGGTCCGGGTCAGGAGGAAGATGGAGGTAGACAGAGTCGGGAGCTGTCATTGATGTCTTGAAGCCAAGGGTGTGGAGGAGGTTGGCTGGAGCTGCGGAAGGATCCAGGTTAAGGCCAGACATGGGCTGAGGGGCTCAGGGAACCTTCCACAGAGGTGCAGGAGTGGTTGTGAGACTCATCTCTTTCCCATTCCCCAGTGACTGAGTGTCCCTCTCCTCATGGGAAGGGAGGGGGAGAGAGAGAGGAAGGGAGGGGCCAGGGTGATGTGAATTCTAAAGGAGCCGACAGCTGTCAAATAATATAAAACCTCATATGTTAATAATTCTTACAATTTTGCCAAAGACTTAATGGCTGGCCTGTCAAGAGCAGTGACAGAAGCTATTATGGAAACAAGACGGGAATATTTTGGAGACAACGTGGACAGCACTGCCCGGTGCTGGGCCTCCAAGGACCAGGAGGAGGACGGCCGGGCCTCCTGCCGGTCATCCCCAGGAAGGCCACGCTCAGCCGGGGCGGAGCCAGGTCATTGCAGATTCAAGCCATTGACTGTGGATTGATCACCCCGAGGACATTTTAATTAACCGTCAGATCCCAGAGCTGTCCCATGACTGTGTCCCCAACCTCTCCCTGGTCTACAGCCAACAGCAAAGGCAGGTGCCCCTGGAGGGTTTCACCTGGGAGAGACAGTGAGCTGATCCACAGCCTGGCTGTGGCCCAATCTGGTGATCCATGAGATCTCTAAGGTCACAGACTCAGGGTCCAAGACTAGACGCCATTCTGGAGTCATTGGCTCCATGAGCTTGTGCAAATCCTTGGTTTTGAAAGGCCTCAATTTCTCAGCTATGAAATGGGAATAGCAGAAAATGCAAATACAACATGTGCAAAAACACTGTGAAAGGTTCATTATCTCAGAACCACTTGCCACACTCTCAGGAGCACCTTCTGATGATCTTATTTAGCTCCAGCTCCAGAAATAGAATCACTATCTCCATTTTTTCAGAGACAAGCAGGAGGCGGGGAGGAAGGCAGAAGTGGGCCGTGATCCGCATTTGCAGAGTCAGGATTCGAACCCCAGGTTCCTCTCCAGCACCAGAATCTGCCTTAATATAAGGGATTCTTCTTAGCCCCATAATGGTGCAGCTACCCTACCCAAAGGCAAGTGCCCACCTTATCCCAAGAGCTTCCCAGACTTGACAGTGCTAGGGAACCCCTGGGTACCTTGTTGAAATGCGACCTGTATACAGCAGGTCTGTGGTGGGGACTGAGATTCTGCATCCCTAATAAGCACCCAGGTGAGCCCAGTGTTGCAGGTCCACAGACCACACTTTGGTGTCAAGGTGATCATGTTGTGTCTCATTTAGTTGGCACTACATACTATAAAACAGGTGCTATTATTATCACTCTTGTTTGACAGAACAAACCAAGGCTTTGAGAGATGAAATAACTTGATAGAGGCACAGAAATTAGCAGAAGAACTAGGATGTGAGCTCAGGAGTCCTGATCCAAGTCTGCCACTTACCCCAGTGCTGTGCCATCTCCCCAGCACCTGCCTGAGAAGCCACGAGCCTGGAGCTGTGTGAGCTGCCCCAGCAGCAGGGCTCTGGGGCTCCGCAAACTATCTCCAGTGATATGACAGCAGGCGAGGTGAGGAAAGGACGCTGTCTGCAGAAGAAACCTTGGCCTCAGCAAGCGGGAAGCTGCAGTTTGGAAAGCAGGTATTGCTGTATCCAGAAGTAACAGCTGCTGGCTCTGGAAAATTCTCCTACTTGGATGGGAGGGCTCTGAACTGGTTTGCTGTGAAAGATTGGAAAATTTATTTTATTTTATTTTTTTTTTTTTTACCCAAGGATTAAACTCAGGAACACTCAGCCACTGAGCCACATCCCCAGCCCTATTTTGTATTTTATTTAGAGACAGGGTCTCACTGAGTTGCTCAGGGCCTCACTAAGTTGCTGAGGCTGGCTTTGAACTCGCAATCCTCCTGCCTCAGCCTCCCAAATCGCTTGGATTACAGGCCTGCGCCACCACGCCCAGCTGGAAAATTTAACTGGATTGGTAAGAGACCCAGGAGCCAGGAGGAGAAAGGCGCTCCCCACCCCCAGGGACCAGGAGCTGGGAGGAGTTGCTCCAGCCGGCTCAGGGGCTGAGCTCCAGACCGCCAGGACAGAAACCACACAAACGTGGGACAGCACCCGTCCTTTCTTCCTGCTCAGTGCCCAACTCCTTAGCCTCTGTGGTGACACTGAGGGGGAGACAGGGGTTCCAGGAGCTGGCAGGCCAAAGAAGCAAGGAACAGTCACCCCCACACCAGGCCCCAGGTCTGTGGGCTGCAAAGCTAACTTCTGGTCCTGCTCTGCAGAGGCACGGAGGCCACGATAACCCGTTTTACTCAACGTTGCCAACCGGGCCTGGAGCAGATTGAGCAGGTCCCATGGCCTCCATTAGCAAAGGGCCACAGCTCGGGGGCCTGTTCCTTACGTGGGGTACAGTGTTTCCCACAGCCAGGCGCCCAGGACTGCCTTCCCACGAAGAACAAAACCACGATCTCCAGACAGTCCCCAGTGGCCTCTTTCACATGGCCAGAAAACATGGGCCCCAAACGCTCACGGGTCCTCCAGCCCCTGCCTGCCCCGCTCCCTTGGCTCCGGCAGCGGCTGTTCCCAGGCCACTGGGCTGTGAGCCCACGCCGCCCGCAGCTGCCCGCCCAGGAGCATTAATTGAAAATTAATCCGCCCGCTACGTGCCGACGTGCAAATCAAAGCTAAGTGTCTCAATTAGGAAGAGAAATGGAGTCGGGCACTCTTCTCGGGCACCGGCTTATTTATGGGGATAATATCATTTTTAATGAGGGGAGCTACTAAAAGGCACAACAAATGCAACATTTAATAGAAAAATATTACAGCATTCCATCAGCAGAACGCAGCCGGGGGGCCGACTCCGGGGATGCGCCAGCCCTCGGTGCTACTACGGCTGGGCAGGCGCCTGCGCAGGGGCAGTGCGCGGGCACACGTGTCTGTGGGAGCACGTGTGTGTCCTGCGTGTGTGCGCGTGCCTAGCCGTGCCTGGATATGTGTGTGTGTGTGGCTGTGTCTGGGGGCGGGGGAATCTTTCCTGTGCTTTTGCTACAAAAGGTGGATGTTCCTCCTGCTGCCTCAAGTACCCTTGCTCAGGGTCATGGGCGGCCAAACAGAATCCAGGTTGTTTTCTATTACCCACAAGGACTGGTCCTCCTGGGCCCTGGAGAAATGCAGGTCTCTGGCACCCACTTCCATGGAGGGTCAACAGGGGAAATCAGACCCTTCTCTGGGCTCCCTTGGCACAAATGGCCATCCTTGTCCCAGCCAGCCACATCATGGGCAACCGCAGGACAAGACCTCTGGGCACCACCCCACTGCCCCAAGCCAGCACTTAAGAACATCCACCCCTTTCAGCCTTGGTCTCAGGCTCAGGAAACAAGGGTTATATTTGGCAGGTCAAGTCCAAGTTCCCAAACTATTGCCCCCTCCCCCATCCAAGTGCAGCATAGCCACAGCCCCAGGCTCCACCCCAGCCCAGATGGCCTTGGCTTTCACATGCAGGTAATGGAGATGTGACTGAGACGGGGCCCAGCAGAGAAGTCCCTCCAGTCCCCAACACAACACAAACACATCACCCTCCTCGCTTCCACTTCTGGGGACCCTCCTGGCATACACATCCCCAAACCTGCCCTGACCCCCATCACCCCTGCCACTCCCCTGAGGAAGCTTTTCTGATCACCCCATCCTCCTCAGACTCCTCCTGAGGCCCTGGTACCTCGCCTCAGTGTCTGGCCTGTGGGAATAACAGGGAATGATCCTTGTAATAAGGGTGGGCAAGACAGTGTCCACCCCAGATCAATGCACAGCATCAGCACAGGGCCAGGTCCTGAGAGGCTCACAGTCGAGGTCTCTGTGAGCAGGGTTGTGATGTCCACCTTTGCCACTTGTCTCCACTCCATAAAAACCCTGGAAGGTTCAGAGTAGGGATTCTTATCCCCATTTCTCACTACAGGAAACAGAAGCTCAGAGAGGCCCAGAGACTTGCCCAAGGCTACACAGCAGGGAAATATCAAAAGTCTGACAAGTTGCTAGAGCGCAGCAGATCCCAGGCCTCCTGGGATCAAGACCTGAGCTCTCGCACCTCTGAGGAGCCTGGGTACTCCAAGCTGGGAGACTCAGGTGTAGCCCACAAGCTGGGTGACTTTGAACTTGTGACATACCTCTCTGTGTGTCTGTTTTTCATCGATAAAATGGAGGTAATAACAGCACCCACTTCCAGGGGTTTTGAGAGGTTAAATGAGCTAACACCCTGAGAGCACCTCGAATCAAGCCCAGCTCATGATATGTGTTCAGTATGTACTGAGATGTTAATAACATCAAGCCACCCTACACCCAAAGCGTTCTCTCCCTGGTCAAGCAGTCTGATAAGGTCCCCAAGGCAAGACTTCCCCTCCCCCGCATGCCAGGGAGGGAGCCAGCACCACGCCCCTTCACCAGCAGTGGGATTCCCACGCAGTCAGTGGTCCTTGAGCTGCGTGCTCAGCTCTGTGTCGTGCTTGAGTTTTTAGACAATAAAAATAAAATGAAGCCAAGTCGGGAGGGGCTGGAGTGGTGGAGGGTGTCAGCCGGGCAGCAGGAAGGGCACCTGGTTTCTGGTCTGCCTCCTTCTTGACCTTACGTGGCACACAGGCAAGGACGCTGTTTGACTTCTTCCCTGCTGTATTTCCTGGAACCTAGAGAAACGTCTGGACCTGGTGAGTGATTGATGGTCACTGGAGAGAAGGTGCATGGGGCTGAGGCAGAAGCAGGGAGGGCGAGTAGTCAGACCCGCAGAGGACCACCCAGCAGGCCCTCGGGCTGCAGATGGGTGGGCTCCCTGGGTGGAACCCTGGGTCTCAAGAGTGGAGACTCTCACCCTAGACCAAGAGCCCAAAAGACAGGCTTCCTCCTCCCTCTCCGACCCCAGGTCCCTCCAGATTGACGACATTTGAAAGTTAACTTCCCCACAAAAGTCACTCTCCAGGATTAATATTTATTTCTTATGAAATTTAAATTTTTCACTGTAATTAAATTTTTATTCATCCTGAGTTATAGATAAAAATATTTATAACTTTCCCTTTCGCACCACTGAGGATGAGACTTGGATGAAACCAATTACACAGACCTCCTCCTGGTGACTGCTCCGGGGTCAGAGCAGGGAGGAGTCAGGGGGCTAGCTAGGGGTGGAGGGTGGCATCCATCACCCTGGGCAACAGCCTCAGCTGCCTCCTGCATCCCGAGCAGGGGCCAGTCATGGGCAAAAGGGGGTGGTCTCAGACCAAGCTACCACAGGGTCTTGGTCCATTGGGCTGCTACAACAAAAGTGCCATAAACTGGGTGGCTAAAAAAGCAGCAGTTCTCATGCTTCTGGAAGCTTGGAAGTTCACGATCAAGGAAAGGGCAGAATCGGTGTCCAGGAGCACACAGCGGCTCCTCCATGGGCAGTTGACAATTCTAGCTGGGCATGGTGGTACACACCTGTGATCCCAGTGACTAGGGAGGCTGAGTCAGGAGGATGGCAAGTTCCAGGCCAGCCTCAGCAACTCAGCGAGACCTTGTCTCAAAATAAAAAAAAATAAAAGGCTGGGATGTAGCTAAGTGATAGAGTGCCCCTGGGTTCAGTCCTCAAAACCAAAAAAAAATTTAAACAGTAAAATAAATCCTGTGGATCCCCAGCTAGGGAAGTCACCACCTCCCTATAGTCCAGTTGGTGGGAAAAAATCCATCCTGTCACTAAGTCTAAACACTTGAAAAAAGAGCTGTCCTGCCAGGCAGAGTAGCACATCTGTACTCCCAGTTCCCAGGGAGGCTGAAGCAGGAGGAATGCCAAGGTTGAGGCTGGGAAACTCAGCAAGATACGGTCTCAAAAAATGGGGTTGTCTGGACCCACTTCGATTTCACAAGTGTCTGTATGTAATACCGTTCCCTCAGACACTGAGAGATCACAACGCATCTCACTCTGTCAAACACACTATCACCGTGGCCTCCAATCTGCCCACAAATCCAATCTGTCCACCTAAACAATGGCACATGTGGGGGACACTATCCACAGGGTTGCATGAAGAGTCAGACCTGGGGCTGGGGACATAGCTCAGTTGGTAGAGTGCTTCCTCGAATGACAAGGCCCTGGGTTCAATCCCCAGCACTGCAAAAAAAAAGAGTCAGACCCTTGCCACACCCATCTTGCCCCTCCTCCCATGTGCCAAAGAGTCCAAGGCCTGGATGGGACCAGGGCCAGGCCTCCGGAGCAGGAACCAAGCCTTCTCTTCCTCCTCCCCTGCTTGGAGCTGCAGCTCCTACTCACTAATTAGACCTGTCGCCAGCCCAGAATCATTCCCAGGCTGGGCTGGCGAGGTCATTAAGCCGGAGATGGATAAGTGCTAAGCCAGCCCCGCTCTGGAGATTTACAAGGCTCAGGCTGGGGAGGATTTATAAGGTTTGTTAAATTTCTAATTGAGTTTAGAGTGCAGTGCCATGGTCTCGGTGACCAAGTTGCATGGATGAGAATTAAAACAAGTGTCCCCATCCCTCACGCTCCAGGAGGACCGTGGCCGCCCCAGCCCCAGCACAGGCCAAGGGCTGGCAGAGGGCAGTGTGGTCCAGTAGCCAGCCCCATCGAGCCCCCCTGCACACCCTGCTGGCTCCAGGCCACAGACCAGCCTGGCTAAGCGCTGCGGGCCTGCGGTCGGTCCCACCTGGCTGGTCGCCTGCTTGGTGTCTGGATTTGCTGCTTCTCCATTTTTTTAATGGTTAACACACCCCTGTGGTTCAAAAAGGACCAAAGCACACCCAGGAAACCCCCTCCCAGTCTCCAGCCACCCAGTCCCTCCCTGGGAAAAGTAAATGAGGTCATTAGGAGGAAGTCGGGTGACCCTGCCCAGTTGGGACGCTGTCTGGACACCTGTGTGTGTGGTGGCAGGGCCCACTCCGTTCCCCTCACTCACTCATTCGATAGTGCGCCACACCGGGGATGTGGCCCTTCAGGAACAGACGGTCAAGATCCAGAGGCCTGCTCCAGGGCAGCTTCCCTTCCCACAGGGAAGGCAGCGACAGCCAGGAACTAGGAGACTGGCTAATGTCAGATGGTGACAAGTGCTCTTGCGGAGTAAAACAAGCTGGTGGGAGGAGGGGAGCGATGCAGCCAGGGAGGCCCCTCTGAGGAGGGGACACCAGGCTTGCTACCTGAGTGACAAGAGCGGACCCTCTGTTTGAAGATGGAAAAGAAAGACGTTCCTGGGGGAGGGAACAGGCAGGCAGCAGGGCTGCGTTTGAGCTGGAGCAGGTCACTCTGGAAAGGGAACGGCCCCAGGGAGCATGGAGACACCCAGACAGAGGGTGCTGCGGAAACAGGTGACCTCAGACTGTTCCCCGTCTTCAGGTGGGTCAATGGCAAAAGCATTCCAACTCACTGAGAGAATGAAGTGAGTCAGGAGGGGACACCAAGGGCTCCGCCCTAAGGGGCAGGAGGCTGGGCCAGGTTCACCAGGGCTCTGCCTCCGTGGAGGGACCCCAAGGATAATAAGGTCCCCGTGCTCAGTGATACCAGAAGGTTTATCTGCCTTGTCCAAAGTCATAATGAGGTTTGGGGGTCTAGGATGTATAGGAATTCACAGGGCACCCCAAATAGTTTCCATCCTCCTGAGCCCATTTCCTCTCTTCCCTAAGGGTCACAGGTGAGAGGTTTCCTTGGGATCTGTCTCTGGGTAGGACACACGGGAGTCTGAGCAGCAGTGACTGGGACCCCGCACCCCAAATCCCTAAGTCAGAGCTCCTGGAGACGCCTCCCCCTTGCTCACACACACTTTTACCACCCATATAAGGGATCCCATATAACAGAAAGGCGCAGGCAGAGCCCTGGTCCATAATCTAAGCATCACACGCCCTCTGGTGGCCATCAGGACAATCCAAAGCTTGGAGCATCAAGCTCTGGAGCTGCTGGCGGAGCCCCCTCTAGAATGGTAGGGAGCCCTGCCTAGTGTGAGAGCCCCTGGCGCTTAGCCAGCCAGAAAAGGACATCCCCCTGGGGGGCACCGGACTTGTCCAGAGTCACACAGCGAGTGGATGTACCCAGTGGTCAAGAAGAGAATTCACTCAGTCGTTTGGTCTGCTTCCCTGAGCATCTGCTGTATGCCAGGTACTGTTGTAGGCACACAACCCAGTGGTGACCCAGACAAAGTCCTCACCCTCAGCAAGGGGAAAGGGGAAAGCCAGTAAACACTCGAACAAGCAAATAAGTAAGGCATCCAGTGGAGACGAGTTCCATAGTGAAAGATAGAAAGCAGAGCAGGAGTGCCATCTTGGATCATCTTGGAGGACAGTGGGTCCTCTAAGGAGGTGACCTTCAAAACAAGACCCATTGAAAAGAGAGGAAAATATGTGGGGAAAGCAACCCCGGCCCAGGAAGAGGACTTCTTCCCTAAAGCAGGAGGGTCCTCAGTATGTCAAGGAGCATAGAGAATGCCTGGCTGGCCTGAGCGGAGTGAGCCAGAAGAGGATGAAACGGGAGGGGCGGTAGAGGCCTTGTCACACAGGGTCCGGCTCACCATGCTAAGGGCCTTCGGCTTTATCCTAAATTTTCTCAGGAAGCCACTGGAGGGTTTGGAGCAATCATGATAGGGCTACAATTTGTAAGGGCCCACTGGCTTCTGAAGGGAAGAAAAGCAAACTATAGGGGTCTTGAGGAATGAAAGCAATTGGCTACTGCAAGAGTTCACATCAGTAATGACAGAAGCTTCCACCAGTAGGATGGGTGACCCAAGGGTCTCAGATTGGAGATCCACATGGAGGCTACTGAGGTTCTGGTACTGAACAGGAAAAGAGGATAAGAGAAAGCTGTTCACCTGGTCATCTGGGTAAGCATTCTGATATGGGGAGACAGGCAAGATTTGATAAGGGGACAACTAGGAGCTCCTGTTGGACATGGTGAGTCTGTGGTCTTAGTCACTTTTATTCCAAGTTAGATTTAGAACTCTGAAGTTCATTGACAGTAGGGCTCTCTGAGGAGGTCATTGCCATTTTGGTGGCGTTTTAAGCCACGGAGAGAGAATTCTCCTTCCATTCAAGAAGGTAGCAAAGGCCAAATTTCCCCTCTCACCCGAAGTATCGAAAATAAACCAGGCAGAACTGGATGTAGCTCCATGGTAGAGCACTTGCCTAACGTGTGTGAGCCCTGTGTTCAATCCCACGCAAGACAAGCTACGCAAAATATATGAAACAAAGGTTTTGAGATGCCAGATATCAGAAAACAAAGGATAGTGTCCCTGAGAGGAGACAAAGTGAACTCTAAAATCATCTTAGCTTACTTCCTTGGGAGTTTCCCAGGTTACATCCAAGAGTGTACTTGGCAGTCATTCAGGGCCTGGAATGATGTCTGATCTCATGATGCGTAGAAAACCTCCTAATTTATGCAGCCGTGGGTAGAGCACTCAGAGGAATTCAATCTTGTCTCAACAGTGAGGAATAATTTGATTAAATGCTTCTCTGGTCCCACCTAACAAATCTTAAAAGCAAAACCTAAAAGAAATCAAACTCTTCCCACAAATAAATTAATTGCACTCCAGAACAAACTTCAGAATAATTGTAGGAATACAAAAAGAACTAGGAAAATATAAATAGCTAATGTATATGTAATTGGAGTATGCAAAGGAATGCAGAAATACTCAAAGAGGTGAAAATAATAATGACTATCATCTAATCAAAGGTTACCAGGCATGCAAAGAAAGAAAAAATATGACCCACAATGAAAAGAACTATTAGTTAATTGAAACTGACCCAGAACTCACACACATATTAGAATTAGTATTCTAGGACATCAAAACTGTTAAAAATAGTTATTTTAACTGCATTCCATATGTTTTTTTAAAAAACCCAAATCAAACTTATAGAGATGAAAATCACAAGCTGAAGTAAAAAAAAATACACTCAATGAGATTAATGACAGATGAGACATAACAGTAGAAAAGATTCATGAACTCAAAGACGTAGCAAATAAAACACAATGAGAAAAAAAAAAAAACACAATGAGAAAAACAGAATTTTTTAAAGGGTCACTAGTGATCTGTGGGGCAACTCTAAACAACCCAACAGATGTGATTGGCATGCCCAAAGGAAGTCAGAACGGAGGCAGGGAATTAACCTACGATTCCAAACCTAGCAAAATACCTTTTAAAAATAAAGAAAAGGAAAAAAAAAAAGACTATTTCAGACACACAAAAGCTCAAAGAATTCATCACCAACAGACTTACACGACAAAAGATGTTTAAGGAAACCATTTGCAGAAGCAAATGATACCAGATAGAAATATAGACCCAAGAAATAAAAAGCACCAGAAAGGTAACTTCATAGATAAATATGTTTCATTGTATTTAGACCACTTTAAAAGATAATTGACTATTTAAACAGTAACAGTATATTGTGGGATTTATAACAAATGTGTATTGTACAAAATGTACAACAATAATACATAAGAGCTGAGAGAGGCCACATAGAAGTATTCTAGTACAAGATTCCTACAGTATACCTAAAGTGGTATAATATCATTTGAAAGTAGACTATGATAACTTAAAGTATAAGCCCTAAAACAAGCATTAAAATAATAAAATTTAAAAGTATAGCTATAAGCCAACAATGGAGATTAATCATAAACATAAAAAATGCTCATCTAATCTGAAGATGATGATGAAAAAAAGGGAATGAAGAATAGATGAGACCAATATAAAACAAATAACAAGATGATAGACTTATGCCTAACTATACCAATAATTATATTAAATGTAAATGACCCAAACATCCCAGTTAAAAGGTAGAGATTATGAGATTGGAGAAAACAATCGAGACTCAACTACATGCTGTTTCAGATATTAAATAGAGACACAAGTAGGGGAAAGTAAAATGATGTGCAACCTGCTAACCCTAAATAAAGGGAAGCTGGAGTAGCCAAACTAACATCGGACAACATTATTTCAGATCATAAAAATATTACCAGGAATAAAGAAATGCATGGCATGATGATCAAAGAAATAAGCAAGAGGACATAATTCAAAATGTTTATGTATCTAATTACAAAGCTTCCCAAGGTCTGATGCACAAGTAGAGACAAGTGCAAGAGGAAATAGACAAATCCACAACGACAGTTGGAGATTTCAATATCCATCTCTCAATAATTGATAAAATAGGCAGTTGGAAAATCACTAAAGATGTGGAAGATTCGAACAATGTTATAAAACAATCTGGCTTAATTGATAGTTTTAGAACACTTCATCCTACAGCATCTGAATACACATTATTTTCAAGTATGTGTGGAATATTTTAAAGATAGATCATTTCTGAGCCATTAAAGTGGCCTAAATAAAAATAATTCATGTACTACAAATAATGTTCTCTGACCACAATGGAATTAAATTAGGAATCAATAGCAGATATGAAAATCACCAAACACTTGGCAACTAACTAATATACTTTTAATAACCCATGAGTCAAAGAAGAAATCAAAAAAAGAAAATGAAAATTTGAACTGAATGAAAATTAAAACATAAAACTAGTGGGATGATCCATAACAGTACTTAGGAAGATATTCATAACACTAAATACCAATGTTGGGAAAAAGAAGGGCCTCAACTAATGACTTTAGCCTCTGCCTGGAGAAACTAGGAAAAAGAGCAAACTAAACCCAGAGAGTAAGGAACAGGAAGAAAAAAAAAAGCAGAATGAAGATTAGAGCAGAAATCAGTGAAACAGAAAACAGAAATATAATAGAGGAAATCAATAAAGACAAAAGCTAATTCTTTGAAGAAATCAATAAAATTGATAAACCTCTAGCTACACCTATCGGAGGAAAAAAGAGTAGACAGACATTATCAACATCAGGAATTTATCAGACATTTACCAATATCAAAGCAATTATATTAGTATGGATTCTACAGATATTAAGAAGGAATAAAGGAATATATCTATTTAATAAGCCAAATTCATAAAGTCTTCCTACAAAGATAACTTCAGAACCAGATGACTTCCACTGGGGAATGTTAGCACACACTTAAGGAAACTGTGACATGGGGAAATATATATTTGGCACACAGCTCCTAAAACCTTTGGAATCTCTGGAGTGACAAGCACATCTTTTGCATGCTTCTCAGTCCATTCAGGCTGCTACAGTGAGATACCTTAGACTGGATAATTTATAATAAAATAAATGTATTTCTAATAGTTCTGGAGGTGGGTAAGTCCAGGATCAAGGCGCTGACAGATCAGGTGTCTGGTGAAGGCTCGCCCTGCCCCTTAGATGGTGCCTCCTGCTCTGTCCTGCTGTGGCAGAAGGGGCAGAGGGGACCAGGCAGCCCACTTCAAATCATTTCAGCTCCCAAAGGCAGAGTCCTCATAGCTTGGTCACTTCCCCAAAGGCCCCATCTCTTAATCACCATCATCTTGGGGATTAGGTTTTAACACATGAATTAGGAGGGGACACCAACTCAGATCACAGCATATGCTAATGAGATGACAGGTAGCCGGCAGCCCCTAGGTAGCTTCAGGCTGGAGGACTGAGGCAGGACTTTCAGCCTGCCCCCGTCCTCTGGGAAAGGGGAAAGGGCTTCAGGTTGAGTTGATGAACAACAATTTCAGCAATCCTGCTTGCATACGAAAGCTTCAGGAAACCCTAGCACACAGGGTCTGAGTGCTGAGCTGGAGAGGTACCTGGAGGTAGTGCTTCCAGAATAGGCCAGGGAGTTCCGGGCCCCTTCTCCCCATCCCACGCCTCACGCATCTCTTCAATCTGGCTATTCATCTTCATCCCATGTAATACACCTTTATAACAAATGAGCAACCACGGAGTGTTTCCCCGAGTTCTGTGAGTTGCTCCAGCAAATTAATCAAATCCAAGGAGGGGATCGTGGCAACCCTCAGAGGAAGCTGGAAACACAGTTGGCACCCGAAGTGGGAGGAGGGTGGTCTTGTGAACCTGAGCCCTTAATCTGTGGGATCGGACAATATCTCCAGGCAGATAGTGTCAGAATTGAGTTGAATGGTGTTCCCTGGAGAATCGTTTGATGTGTGGGGAAACAGCCACCCATATCTGGTGTCAGAGACGTAGGGCACGTTATGGGACAGTATGACCATGGGCAAGTGCCATCACCCACCCTCAGCCTCCATTTCCCCATTGTAAGGGGTAATAATCTCGTCCTGCCTACGTTGTGGAGGTGGGGGGCTACTCCAAGCACAGGTCCTGGCCCAAGGAATGGGCCATCCTTCTCCCTTTCCCTTCCTGCTCTCCTTCCCAGCTCACTCCCATCTTGGGTCACCATTTGGCCCCAGAGGTCCCCAGCTCCTCTCCAGCTTCTGTCCTGTGATGGTGCTCCATGTCTGGGGCCAGCAACCCCCAGCAGCTGCAGAGGAAGCAATAGCCACCAAGGTGGTGCCTGAAATAAGAAGTGTCCCAGCATCCAGCACCTCCAGGAGCCCTTTGAGGGTGGATGGAGGGTCAAGGAGTCCTGAGCCCAAGGGATGTTTAGCAGAGCAGTTAAGACTCTACTCAGGACCTGTGCTTGAATCGGGGTTTTCCACTTATTAGCTGTGAGACCCTTGTAGGTCCCTCCACCTCCCTGAACCTCAGTTGCCTCTTCTGTAGAGTAGCATTGCACAGAGCTGATGCCACAGAGTCGCCATGAGGATTAAACGAGACAATGCGTAGAGGTACGTCACCCCATGCCTGGCCCATGGCGAGCACAGGACACATGGGCCAGTGATGCCCTTATGCTCCCACTCAGCTTCTACAAGGCTGATGCCCCCACCCACCTGGAGCCTGAGTTTCCTGTAAGCTAGGACCAGGCTCAGAGAGCCTGGGGAGCAGGAGAGGGCACTTGTGCCAGCTAATTTCCAGTTTCGTGATCTCTAGTGCTGCTCTGAGATCCTCAGTCCAGCTACTGACTCTCCCAGCTGGGCATTGGCCCTGGTGCGCTCAGCTTGGGAACAAGAGAGACCCAAAGAGGATCAGACCCCACCTCTGCCTTCCTCAGCTGGTTCATCTCAGTGCTAAGAGTGTGTGCTGCTTGGCTCTGCCTCCTCCTACCTTCATGATTTCGGGCAGGTTATTTGACCTCTCTGACCCTCAGTTTCATCATCTGTACAATGGGGTGGAGAATGGTGCCCCCTCACAGGTTCTTGTGTAGGTTAAATCAGTCAATGTATGTAAACTATTTACAATGGTCCTGGCACTCCAAAGAGCCATATGAATATCTGCTGGTCTTATTATCATTTTTATATCTTTCCAGTACCTCGCCAAGAGCAAAGTCAGCTTCAGGACACGCTCGTTGGATGAATGGATAGACAGGTGGGTTAGTTAATAAGCCAACCAAACTCTAAGGTTCCCAGTGACAGCTGATAATGATGCTGTGGGTTGTGAGCACCTACTAGATGCCAGGTGTGCGGAATCACATGAACTAACAAAATCTGCCCAGGGAAGGGTGAGTCCTTGTGCCCACAGAGAAGGAAATCGGAACTCTTAGACATTTACTTGCTCAAGATCAGTCATTTTCTCCTCCCAGTTAATTTTCTTTATTTTTTTTTTTATTTATTTTTTTTTTTTTGGAACCTGGGATTGAACTCAGGGGCACTCGGCCACTGAACCACATCCCCAGCTCTATTTTGTATTTATTTAGAGACAGGGTCTCACTGAGTTGCTTAGGGCCTCGCTAAGTTGCTGAGGCTGGCTTTGAACTCGCGATCCTCCTGACTCAGCCTCCCAAGTCGCTTGGAGTACAGGCGTGCGCCACCACACCCAGCTCCAATTAATTTTCTAATTATCCACATGATAGAATAATCACTGAAGAAAAAAAAATTTTAAAGAAAGAGGCAAAATAAAAACAATCAACGTAAAATCACCTGAGATTCCACACCTAGATATTACCATTGCTGCCCATCACCGAGACTGTCTTCATGCAAATATATTTCTTTAACAAAGATGGGCTCACATTATGCAGTCGAGGTGCTGCATTCGGGTGTGACTCTCTCCCCATGTCAATAAATATGTATCACTGGCAGCAGCTCGTATTCCATTGCAGAGCGGAATCACAATTTATTTCACCAATTTGCTGCTGGGGGCTATTTAGGCTGATCCCATTTCTCACCATTTCATGTGATGAATCACCTCCTTAGCCATACAACTTTTTGAACTTGTCCAATTATTTCCTTAGGATAAATTTCTAGAAGTGAAATTTCTGAGTCAAAGACAATACACTTATTTAGGGTTTTTCATATATACATACTGCCAAATCATCTCCCAGGAAGCTTGTACCAATTTACACTCCCACTCTTGGCAGATGAGATGTGGGCCACTAATATCGAGGATATAGGAAATAGATCAGAAAGGGGGCGTTAGTCAGGTAGGGCTGGGCCAGACTGCAGGAACAAATTAACCCCCAAGCCCTGTGGCAGGACACAGCAAAGATTTGTCTCTGTGCACATGGCAGACTCAATCTGATTGGGCAGAAGGAGAATCTCTGCTCACATAGGAAAATTTAAGGACCTAAGGCAACGAGGAGAGAGCCTGCCTGTTAACAGCTGCACCCTCCGGAACATGGGCCTCAAGGTCGCTCTGAGTTGGAAGGTGAGCACCAGGCTCTTAGATGCCTTGGCACAGAAGTAACATCTGCTACAAATAGTAAAAGTTAAGGGTCATAGAAGGTTCCTTTTGGTAGGAGAAATCCAAATTGAATTCTTTTGCAACTTGTACAAGAATAGATGTTACCCACTCCCATGTGGCTTTTCTTTAAAAAATATTACTTTGTCTCAGTGTAATGAAGACAAGAGGGAGGACCAGGCTGAGTCAGCGGTGGGCTGACCATAGTTCCTCTCTTATCTGCAAGGCAGTCCCTCTCCTGGGCTGCCCACCCATAGCCATGCAGACCCCAGAACGGCAGGGGACTGGGTGGGCTCATCCTGAAAATCTATGGGAGGCACAGAAATAGAGTCCATGAGAAATCCTGACCCTGTTGCCCACTTAGCCAGCCCCTGAGATCAGGCCACCTGCCTGCAATCAGGCCACCTCTGTGAGCCAGGTGCACACAGGAAACTGAAGATCAAGAATGACTAGAGTAGTTTGGTGTGGTGGCTCATACTTATAGTCCCAGCAACTCAGGATGCTGAGGCAGGAGGATCACAAGTTTGAGGCCAGCCTCAGCAGCTTAGGAAGACCCTGCCAAAAAATAAAAAGGACTGGGGATGTAGCTCAATGGTAAAGTGGGTTCAATCTCCAGTACCACCACCACCACCACCACCACCAAAAAAAGAATAGCTGGAGTAAGGGTTTGGAGGGGCACTGCCCATCTTCATGAACAACTGAGCCACTGACCAATTCTGTGACCCTCAGCAAGCTACCTAACCTCTGGGTGACTCTGTTTCCCTATCTCTAATGGGAATCAGGAGAAGAGCAGTCTCCCAGGGCTGGTGCAAGGCTTAAATAAGACAATATCCATCTCTTCCTTTAACCACAGATGGTGACAGATACTCTTATAGGCCCTAGGGGTGCAGAGATGAGTCAAATGAAGCCCCTGCCCTGTCTTCAGGACATCAGCAGCACATGACCAACACATAACCAATGACGAACAGCACGGTGTTCCAGGAGATAAGTGGAACACAGAAAAATGAAGCAAGGTAAAGGAAACAGACGGCGACATGAAATGCAGCTTTGTCCAGAGTATTTGCTCTGTAAATCAGCACTGGGGCAGAGATCTCAATGAAGCAAAGGAGAGAGATGAGGGGAGAAAGAAATGTCCCTGTGGAAGGAAAGGTGAGGTCAAAGGCCCTGAGGCAGGAGGATGCTTGCTGTGTTTGAGGACCAGACAAAAATCCAGTACTGGCCAGGGCAGGTGGGCAAGAAACCGAAACCCAAAAACCAAACCCGAGAGGTGCCCGTGGGCATGGAAGGGACTTGAGCACTCACAGCAGATCAGGCAGGGAGACACTGGAGGGTTTTGTGTGGTGTGTAAAATACCACACAACCGCACAGCGCCAAATGCCTGGTCTGTGGTGCTCGGTAAACACTTGCCAAAGGCCACTGTGACGGCCAAGGGCGGCGGGCTCAGGCCAGGGCTGAATGCTGGCATACGACAGAGAGGAGACAGGAGTCCAGGAGGCACAAACGTGTCCACGAAATCCGTCCCTGTCTCTCCTTCCCACACCGTCACCCATCCCTCACGGTCCTGCCTCCTAATCCCACTCCCCTACAGTGACCCTTCACACTGAAGCCTCCTGGGCCCTGGAGTTCCTGCCCCAGCTCAGTGCCCCTCCCCATCCCCCTCTGTAGCTTCCCATTCCCCTCGTCCTCCTCTTCTGCCCCCCACCTCTCCTCCCCTAAGTTAGGCAGCGGGAAAGTGGCATCTGGAGTGGCCAGCGATGCCCACCTTGTCAGATGCCTGGACTTGGCTGAGTCTGTGTCTACTAACACTGATTCCTACTGCAAAGAGTTTTTAATGTGCCCCTGCCCGGCTTTTAATGCACACGCACGTTTGTGTGTGTGCACGCACACACCTGACATGGGAGAGGCAGGAGAGTCTGCCACTGCGAGCAAAACGGCTGAGGCAGACCGCGTGGTTCAGACCCCAGCTCTGCCCTTCACTGTCACGTGACTCTGGCTGCTCCCCCATCACGGGTTGTCGGGAGGATGAAATGCCTGCATCTGCATATGGAGCAGTCCCACCACGTGGCAATCAGTGTGCCGCTGCTAGGACGCACACCAACATGGGGTCTTGTAAGGAGCAAAAGTCTAACCTGTGTGCACACCCACCGGTCTGCAGATGTGCACACAGACAGGGCTGCCATCAAAATTCAGCACACCTGCACACCCCCAAAGGAAGTTAGCAGGTGTTCCTTCTGGGCCCAGCAGGAATTGTCCCTTGTCAGCCTGCAGAGACCCAGCCTCCTAATGGCCCCTCAGCCAATACCAGTACCTGTATACCCCCTGCTCCCACCCCAGGGCCTGCCATCTGCTGCCCCTCCACTGGTAGAAGGGTTCCGGCCCAGCCACCCACACAAGGGGAAGGATGGGAGGAGACTCCTGGTGGGCTTCCTCTCAGCCCTGGCCTGGACCTTCCTCCAGCAAGGAAGGCCCCTGATCAAACTCCCTCCCTGTCCACCTGTGTGCTTCCCTCACTTGACCCGGTCACCACCTGCTCAATATTCTCCACAGGGAGAATTGTACAGCCAGTATAGCTATCCTCAACACCCCACCTCCTGTTCTCCCCACCCACCTTGACCTAATCAGTCCCTTAAGGTCAGGCTCAAAATAAAAGCACCCCAATGGAAGCTCTATTTAAAAATGCAGTCAGGAGTCACCTTCAAGCCAGGTGTGGTGGTCCACACCTGTAATCCCAACCACTAGAAAGGTTAAGGCAGGAGGATCTCAAGTTCAAGGCCAGACTCAGCAACTTAGCGAGGCCCTAAGCCACTTAGACTCAGCCTCGAAATAAAAAATAAAAAGGAACGGAGATGTGGCTCAGTGGTTAAGCCAGTACCCCAGTACCAGAAAATAAATCAAGGAAGTCACCTTCCGATTCTCAAGCCCCACAGCCCTCAGCCACCCATCTCTGTGCTCCAACCTGCCCTGGACACATCACCTACTCCTGGGCCCTAGCCTGTGATGGGGCCATGAGTCCTCAAGGTGCCCCTTGCTCCAAGGTGCCCTAGGTGCCCCTTGCAATGTGCCCCTTGCTCCAAGATCCCCAGCTGGCAGCCAGGAGGAGGTACATGATCATCATTAGTAGACAGCTGTGTGAGGAAGAAAGGAAGGAAAGAAGGGAGGAAAGACCACAGAGCCAGACCACCCCTGCCCGTCAGGAGCAGGAGCCAACACCGATGCAGAGCCCGCCCCCCATGGCCTGTCCAACGGGGCCACTGCTCTCCCACTTAGAGAAAGAAACTGAGGCACCAGAGTTTCTCTGAAGTCACCCCACTGGGGTGCGGGGGTTCAAATTCAGGAAGTTTGGTGGGAGCCTGTTATCTTTTCACACTGTTGACCACCCTGGAAAGGTGGGTTTCCTTCAAAAGACCAGAGAACTGAGACCTCCCAGCCCCCCTGCAGGACCCAAGAGGACAGCAGGTTGGTTCCCTGGGAAGATGCTCTGGGCTGAGTTGGGTCACCCAGAGGGACGCACTGCTGATGACCATGGTGAGTTTGAGGACCTGGACAGGAGGAGGAAATGACAACGGGGCCTGTGGCATCCAACCAGGCCAGGCACGTGGCTGTGCTCTGCACCTGTGTATCTGTCCCCCACCACAGAGAGCAGGCCACTATGCCTGGCTGACGCACAGCTGCCCCACCACTTGATCTACACGGGACTGAACAGACGTGGCCAGGAAGGAGGAAAGATGGCAGCAGCAGTACGAAGCCAGACGACGGGGACGCAGCCCAGGGGACTGTGCATGCAGGCTCAGGCATCAGCCATGTCGTGGATCGGGCAGTGGTGTCCAGTCAAGGGCTGCGAGTGCAGCTCCAGCTCTCCACAGGGACAGGGATTCTAGAAGCCATACCCCAGGGGCTCACAGTCCTCAGGTCCCCTGCATCACCATGACGCTTGACCAGAGGGCACACCTGCCACCCTGTAGAGACCCAGAGTGTGCTGGGGGCTTTGGGAGGAGAGACCAAGGGCTGCCTGTGGGACACCAAGGCAGTGCTGTTGGCCTCTGACGACCAGCTCACCAGAGAGAACTATTCAAACAAGGGTACAACCAACACTGTAGCCAGCCCGGTGGGAAAATCCTTCAGGATGAGGTACCCACTCTAGAAGCTTCGAGGCAGCCAGCTCACCCAGAGAAACAGTGACCTCTCCCCACTGGCTGGGAGGAAGGACGTCTCCCCACCAACATCTGGGTATAGAACTCAACAAAGAATTCCAACTGAAGGCAATCAGCCGTCCCCTTATCCCCGTTCAGGGTCAAGGGTGGAACTGAGGAGTCCATGGGAGAAGACCAAAACATAAAACAGCAGGAATGGACATTCCCTCAGAGCACAGTGGGAACCCAGATGAGAACATTAATCCCCCAAAGCCAGCAAACTCCAGGTGGAATTAGCAAAAAGGTGGATCGGAAGGATTCCTCTAAGAAGCTGTGATCGCAGCTCAAGCTGCAGCTCCCGCTGGCTCTTTCAAAGCAACCCAGGGCAGGGCCGCAAGACCCAGGTGGATAGACTGCAGAAAGTTTGAACACGGAGACCAGGAGACCACGCTCTCCTGTGGGAACTAGATTGCAAAACAGAGCGGGTGGGGAAGGAGACCTTTGACCACTGGCAAGAGCCCTGTGCCGGCATCAGGGGTGGCTCAGCTTACATGTGACCAGAAAAGGGACCCTGATTTTATCCCCATGGGAGAGGGAAATAGATGCCCACAAGAATGTAGGAGGAGCCGGGCGCGGTGGCGCACACCAGTAATCCCAGAAGCTCAGGAGGCTGAGGCAGGAGGATCACGGGTTCAAAGCCAGCCTCAGCACAGGCAAGGTGCTAAGCAACTCTAAATAAAATACAAAATAGGGCTGGGATGTGGCTCAGTGGCCGAGTGCCCCTGAGTTCAATCCCCGGTTCCAAAAAAATAGGAATGCAGGCTGCTGGGTCCAGGAAGCACGATTGGTTGTGATCATCATGTCCCCAAGGAACTGCCATTGCTGGCCTCACAGAAATCCTGGTGGGTCATGGTCTGTTGTACAGTCTGCTCTGAACAGGTTCAGCTGAGGTTATTGGCTGGCTGCACTCGATGGACAAATGCATTAGGCTGGAAAGTCAAGGATCCCACCCATGTCCGGTGTCTCAAGGCTGCTGGCCTCTCTGTCTTTCCAGGTAGTAGCTTGGGCTTCCTCACAACATGGTGGACTCAGGGTAGTCAGATTTCTTACCTTGGCAGCCAGCTTCTGAGAGTGCATGGTGCAAGCAACAGAAGTGGAAATTGCATTTGGTCTTAGAAGTTACACAGCATCATCGTTGCCATTTGTAAAATCTGTCAGAGGTCAACTGAAATTCAAGGGGAAAGAAAACATTAAAAAAAAAAAAAAATTCCACCTCTCAATGGGAAGAGTGGATCAGAGCATGTGATCACCTTTAACCCACTATAAAGATCAAGACACTTGGTGGCGCCACATTCAAAGTCCATATGACTTGTTTAAAGCCTCAACTTGGCCAGTCTAGGTGAGGAAGAAAAACTTGTGTGAAAGTTGGGATGAGGGACACCTTATCAACCACATCCACAGCTGGAGCCTTCCATAGACAGGGGGCTCAGATGGCTTCTCCTTCGCCAGATACCTAGACCACAAGAGAGGAACCAGCCACCTGTATCCCCCAGGCCACTTTCCCCAGTGCTAAACCTGGGTTTGCATTTGCATCCAGGAGGCCAGAGCTGGGGTATACAGCAGGCAGTGGTTCCCACTGGCTTTGGGACCCTTCCCAGGGCAGATCCTTCTCTGTCCAACTTTTGGGCACAACAGCATTTTAATACTTTTAGTTGTAGATGGACATAATGCCTTTATTTATTGATTTTTATGCAGTGCTAAGAATCAAACTCAGTGCCTCACACATGCCAGGCAAGCGCTCTGCCACTGAGCCACACAACCCCAGCCCCACGCAGCAGCGTTCTGAGGACCTTCATTCTCACCTCCCAGAGCCCGGAGTGGTCCCCATGGTGGTAGTTCATTTCATGTGTCAACCTGACTGGACTATGAGGTTCCCAGATATTTGGTCAAACATTATTCTGGTTTGTGTGTGCGAGGATGATTTTTTGGATGAGAGTAACATTGAACCTGATAGAGGGCTCAAGACAGGGAAAAAAGAACAGTTTTCCTCCTCACATTCTTAATGACCACACATACCTGTGGTCACCAAAACGTGTAGGACTTTCTCCCCACACACGGTCAACCCTGCGGCAGTTACCAGCGGGGTGTCCTCTAATGCAATTTAATTCTGACATTATCTGCCTAGAGATGGCTCAGCTCCCACAGGTGCAGGCTCAGTCCCACAAGACTGCCCCTCACTTCAGACACCAGTTGCAATCCCCAGGTTGTGGCCTGTGCTTCTGATGGACAGGCTATAAATCAGAGTTCCTGCAACCTCTTCCCAAGGTTTGATTAATCTGCTAGAGCGGCTTCCGGAACTCGGGGAAACACTTGACGTAGGTTTACCCATTTGTCACAAAGGATATTACTGAAGTCACTGAGGGGCAAAAGGAAACCACACACAGGGCAAGAATGGGAGCTCCAGGTGTAGAGCTTCTCCATCCTCCTGAAACAAGCTCCCTGGTGCCCACCCTCTGCCAATTCAGCTCCCCATCCCCTGACTTTGGGGATTTCCTGGGAGCTTCATTACACAGGTATGATTGATTAAATTATTGTCTATTGGTGATCAACTCAGCCTTCATCCCTCTCTCCTCCCAGGAGGTTTGAGGGTGGCCCTGGAAGTTCCAACACTCTAATCACATCCTTGGTTGCCCTGGCAACTGGCTCCCATTCCAAGGTTACCCAGGAGCCTCCAGCCACCAGATATCTCATTAGCACACAAAAGGCATGGAATTAAGAGATTCCATGTTTTTAGGAGCCAAGAAATGAGATGACAACCAAATCTATATCCACAATACCACACCGAACTAAGCTGAAGGCCCTCCCCAATGTGGGTGGGCCACATCCAATCAGTTGAAGGCCTAAAGAAAATTAAAGTGCTGCTTCTCCCATGACTAACAGGGAACAGTACCTGCCTTGGACTAGTGTCAGACTCCAACTGAAACATTGGTTTTTTTCTGTGTCTGAAACCCTGTCAAATTTCAGACTGGAACTACCCCATAAGGCTTCAAGCTCACTACAGATCTTGGGACTTCTTAGCCTCTGGAATCACACAAGTAGATTATTTGTAATGAATCTTTTTGTGCATATACACAGTTGGCTCTCCACATCTACAGATTCAGTTAACTGAGATCAAAAATATTCAGGAAAAAAGCCAAGCATGGCGCACACCTGTAACCCCAGCAGCTAGAGAGGCTGAGGCAGAAGAATTTAGTGAGACCCTAAGCAACTTAGCAAGACCTTGTTTCAAAATAAAAATAAAAAGGGCTGGGATGTGGCTCCGTGGTTAAGCAACCCTGGGTTCATCCCTGGGACCAAAAACAAATTTTTTTCAGGAAAAAAAATTGTGTCTGTCCTGAGCAGGGACAGACTTTTTACTTGCCATTACTCCCTAAATGATTCAATATAACAACTATTTACTTATCATTTACATTGTGTCAGCTGTTATAAGTAATCTTGAGATGACTCAGCGTCGTTACTTATAACAATGCTGAGTCTAGAGATGTGTGTAAGTTATATGCAAATACTAGGCTATTTTATACGAAGGACTTCAGCATCCAAGGATCTTGGTATCCACAGGAGGTCCCAGGACCAATTCCCAGCAGTTACAGAAAGACAACAATATATAGAGAGAGGTTTATTATAGAGTATTATAGAGTAATTGGTTTTATCTGCATAACCAATTGGAATCGTTGGCTCTGGTCTCTGGAGAACCAATCCCATCCAGAGTTCAATACAGTCTAGACCTCTGAAGAAGGGCCCGTTCCTCACAGCCTGACCCCTGGCCCCAGTCCCAAGTCACATCATCAGAATCACCGTCTTCTTAGTCGCACTCTGGGCCCATCCTGGGTCTTCATGTAAACCAAGATCCTTCTCTGCCTGGCGCACGGAATCCAGAGCTTCCTCCTAGAAGGACCATTCAGAACCCTGAGACCGGGGGCCACGCTGGGCGGTGGGGGTGGGGGCAGACTAGACTTTTTGCTCCTAAGTCATCTGGAGTGTGGTCCCATATGTGGCCCTGGAGATCCACTCCCACACCGAGGCCAGGCCTGGAGCTCATTCAAAGGCTCCCCAACAATACCATTTACAAAGGTGCCAGCAGCTAACAGGACCAAGGGGATGGGTGGCCCCTGGATACAGCAGGGCAGAGGAGACAGGAGGGGAGTTCGTGGTTGGGTGGGGAGCAGACAAAGGGCAGAAGGATAGAGGAACCGTGTGTGGGGCCCTCCTCCCTCCTGTGTGCCCAGCACTCTCGGTATGCCTCCTCCTGAGCGTCCTGGGCTAGAGGCTGGGGCAGGGCAGGAGTAGGCAGGCCTGTTGCAGGGTGGGGGCTGACCCCACCAATGACCCCTGTCCTCAGGCTCAGGACAGAGCACCCTCCCTGGTTCCATCCCAGGCTCCCACACCCCCTCCCTTAATGAAGTTCCCACGCTGACACCTCCTAATTCCCCAGTGATTAACTTCCAGCGGATTAGAACCAGGACAGCTATTTAATTAACACGCATGTCTGAGATTACTCAGGACTCATTAAGACCCCATGATTGACTTGTTAACATTCAAGAATTCAATTACTTGCCTGGCACTGAACTCCTGGCCCGGGCGTGAGGAAACGGGTCCCACCCTGGAGTGCACGGCCCAGCCTGGGGGTCCCAGTCTGAAGGAGGATGGTCTAGCCCTGAGGGGCCTGGTCTGCGGGAGGAGACACAGCCCTAGCCCCAGGAGAGTCCCAGTCAGGGAGGGAGAAATACCCCCTCCATCTTTGAGGGCCTCCGAGGATGCGAGGAGAGATCACCAGGCCCTTGAGCCGTTTCCAAGGATGAAGTCCTGGCTGGTGTCCCTGGCAGACCCGACTGGGGAGGCACAGCCTCTCTGCATCTCCTCATTCCTAGAGGGAACAGCCCAGGCGGAGGGCTGCCTTGTCCCTGTTGGGAAGCTGTGGCTGAGGGACACAGCCTCATCCCTGGAGGGCACAGTCTGGAGGAGGATTAGTCCAGGCTGGGGGAGGACATGTGGAACCATCCAGGGGACCCCTGAGGCCAACAGGGGCCTGGGTGAAAAGCCAGGATTTCCAAGGAGAGACGCAGCCAGAGCAGGGGCAGTGCTCCAGAGGAAAGCTTGGGAACCGCCCTCCATCCGGGACCAGGGAGTCCTCCTCAGAGGCTGAGGGGGAAGGGACAGGCAGAGGCAGGGAGGAGGACAGAGCGGGCCAACCCAGACTGCCTCCCTGCAAGCCTCTGCACCCCCACCTGTCACTGGGTCCCTGGCTGCCTTCCACCCCACACTGGGAGCCTCCGAGGCTCAGGATCTGCTGATCTCCACAGCCCCCACGTCACCCTCCCCAACCAATTGCTGACATGTGCCCTTTGAGAGGACTAATTGGAGAAATGAAAGAGAAGATGGCCCAGGAACCAAAGTCCATCAGATGAGGTGGGGATGTCCACGGTAAGGAGGATGGTGCATGTAGGAAGCAGCTCCTTGATGCTCAGTCATATGCATCATCTCAACTGTTTTTCCCACAACTGACTGAGGTCCAGAGAGGTTAAGAGACCCCTCTAAGGACACACAGCAAGGGGTGGAACCTGGCTGGAATCCATGTGGTCTCTCCCCTGAGCATGCACCCCTTTTCATTACCCTTTAGCACATTGCCCCCAAACCCCAGTAAGTCCCGGTGACCCTGACAGGCAGACTCACCCATGTTGGTGCAGTTCCTATGAATGAAAACTCTCATCTCTCTGAGACTGTTTCCTCACTGCCAGCCAGGAATGCAAGCAGCCGCTTCCTTGTGAGGCTGGTTTGGGGAGTAAACATCACACCCATGAGAGCTCACCCCCCAGCCAGCAGACAGAGCACTCTCAGCCTTTTTGCGGTCACGGTCATTTGTTAACATCACTGGAGGTGACAGAAGTCACCAGGAGCCAACAACGGTTCACTTTTAAAAGTTGTGTTCAGGCTGGGGATGTGACTCGGTGACAGAGAGCTTGCCCGACACCGCAAAGCCCTGGGTTTGATCCCCAACGCATGCTTGCACACGCACACACGGTGACATCCCCCAAAAGGACACATGGCTACCATTCCTGAGAGGATGAGGCCAAGAGGACCAAAGATATTTCAGAGAGGCATCTGACATTCTCCCAAGAGAACGTGTTGGCTTCTGTAAAATGTGGGCCGGGCACAATATTATTGTCACTCAGCCGCACCGAGTGCTGATTAAATGGTTCACGGGCGGCGTCACTGAAGGGGGTCACTGCAGACGTGCATGACAAGTGTATCTAAAGATGACAAGATGCCGCGAAGCTGGAAGGGCTGACGAGAGAATGTCAGATGACCCCAAAGTCCCACACAGTGCCTTTAGATCGCGGGGAGCAGGCGCAACAGGAAAGGTAAACGGCCGGCCCTGTGAGAAGTGGCATGAAAAAAATTCCACCATATGGTGTTTGGCAAACAAAGCAGTAAACAGCAGTGGGGGATGGAGAGAAAGGAACGTGCGGGTGTCTCCAGACATCCTCCAACCCTTCCAAATAACCTTGCACCATCTTAAAAGAGCTTAAAATAGCCTCCGAGGTCTTAAATAACTCTGGGCAGATATATAAGAAATTAACGCCTTTTTTTTTCCATCTGTGAGGAGGGGAACTGAGGCTGGAGGCCAGAGATGTGGGAGGGAATTTCTCACTGAATAACACCCTTTTTTTAATTTTTAATTTTGAACCCTGTGAATGTATTGCCTATTCAAAAATTAAATTAAAGAATGTTAACACTGGTTATCTCTGGTTGCTGGGGTGATGGGTGGTTTTACTTTCCTCTTCATATTTTCCTGTATTCTGTGCATTTTTTTTAACAGCCATGTATTACATTTTTAAATCAAGAAAAATAATAGAGCTATTAACATTTTCTTTAAAAGTCTGTCTCACTTGTACAGACTAAAGATCTGTCTGGGCCACGGCTCATGTTAACAGAAGAAATCGCAGAGGCTTGTTGCAAAGCGAAGCTGTTTAGAGATGGGAGCAGGTTTGCCCGGGGGCCGAAGAGGCCAGGAGGAGGACCAGCTGGAAGAAGGACATGCCGCAGCTCAGGGCAGCAGCCAGGAACACTTTCCTACCCGAGTCACCCCTGGAGGGGTGAGCTCCCCGTCACTGAGGTGTGCAAATGAAACCTAGCAAGCGTGTGCTGGGGAGTTACAGACAACTCACACTCAGCAAGGGGCTGGAGAGTCTAGGCGCTAGTCTCGACCTCCCTTCAGCCATGAATGATAAGCAGGAAGGTCACCTCGGAGGCCCGAGCCCATCCCTGCTGCCTGGACCCACCATTCACTACAGGTATAGCATCAGGAATTCAGATTAAAGCAAACACCAAACTCTTGATAATATGAAATAATGCACAACCACAAAAGCAGCTAATATTTATTGAGCACCTACTGTATGCCAGACACTACCCCAAGCACCTACCATAGATTAACTGGGGGTTAATTTTCAGGACAACTCTGGAAGGTGGGCAGGGTTATTTATCCTCAACTTACAGATGAGGAAACCAAAGCCAGGTTGAGTCCATGTCTTCTCTGCAAACACTCTGCTGAACGAGCTCTGTGTGTCTCCTGTCACAGGTCCAATGTGTCCCCCCAAACTCACATGTTGAATTCCTAACCCCAGCACCTTAGAACGTGACTATATTTGGAGATGGGATCTTTAAAGAGGCGATTAAAATAAGACTACTAGGGTAGGCCTTAATCCAATACGTCTGGCATCCTTACAGGAAAGGGAAATTTGCACCAGAAGTAGGTGAGGCACGCCTGTCATCCCAGCAACTTGGGAGGCTGAGGAAGGAGGATCACAGGTTGAAGTCCAGCCTCAGCAACTTAGTGAGGCCTTAAGTAATTTACTGAGACCCTGTCTCAAAATAAAAAATAAAAAAAAATAAAGGACTGGGGAGGTTGCTCAGTGGTAAAGCACCCCCCCGAGTTCAATCCCCAGTGCCAAAAACAGATAGATAGATAGATAGATAGATAGATAGATAGATGATAGATAGGTGATAGATAGATAGATAGATAGATAGATAGATAGATAAAAGGGAAATCTGTACAAAGGGAAGGCAGTGAGAAGACCCAGAGAAAAGATAGCCAAGTGCAGGACAAGGAGAGGAGCCCCAGAAACACAAACGACCCCCTAGGCCTGGGGACTGGCTCAGCGGTAGAGCACTCACCTTGCATCCTGAAAGCCCGGAGAGCCTTGAACCCAGGGCCCCGCAAGCACCAGGCAAGCTCTCTACCACCGTGTTCCATCCGCAGCCCTGCCAGCGCCTTTTTGGCCTCCAGAGCTGCGAAGATATAAAGGTCTGTTGCAGACTCCGTCTCGACCCCGGCACTCTGTTCCGCAGCCTTGTCAACTAGTAGACGGTCACCTAGGAACAGCACTTTCTTAGCCTCTGTCAGTTGTAAGGGTGCGTGCGCCAGTGCGAGCGAGCAGGAGTAAGGGTGTGGGTGGTGCCTGGGGACAGGTCGGTGAGCATCGGAGTGAAATGAAACGCAGGTGCGGCCATGCAGGGTTGCGCACCTGGACGCTCAGGTGGGCGGAGCCATCCATACACAGGTGTGCGGTTCAGCCCAGGCTCCACAGAGCCTCTCTGTTGGTTTTGTGGTGCTGGGGACCGAGCCCAGGGCCTCCACATGCTAGGCATGTGTCCACCGCTGAGCTGCACCCCCTGCCCTCAGCCCGGCCTCTGAACGGAACACAATGCGCCATGCGCACACACACCCACACGCCCGTGGCCTCCCCCGCTGTGCCCAGGACGCCTAGGCTTGTAAAGCACCTCTGCACCACCAACTCGAATACCACCCCACTGAGGGCCAGGCTGGGCACAGAGTAGGACTCACTAGGCATTGCTATGGTTACCACTATGATTTTTATCACAATTGTACAGAAGAGGAATAGGAATGGCCTGTTCCAGGTCACATGCATAAGTGCATGGTAGAAATGGGGACGGAGTTCCCAGGACCCAATTCCCAGCCAAGCGCTGTTTCCCGACACTCTGCACTTTGACATGTTAATTCGAATTTTTAGGTGTCCTGGGTGCAAACTGTGCTCCTGCTCTGGGCCTGAAGTGGCAGACATCGACAGAGTGGGAGATCCGAGCCAAGTCCCCACAGACTCATTTTAGCCGGCAGGATGAGGAAGTCCACTTTGCTACGAGGAAACTCATTTTTTAAAAACTATTTTTTAGATGTTGATAGAGCTTTATTTTATTCATTGATTGATATGTGGTGCTGAGAAACGAACCCAGTGCCTCACACATGCTAGGCAAGTACTCTACCACTGAGCCACAACCCAGCCCTGAAAACTCACTTTGAAACAACCAGTCTGCCTGGGTTATGCCCCTGCCTCCCCAGGCCTGCTCTGCATCCAAAGCCAACCTCCTGCGCCCAGCCAGAGGAGCACCATTCCACCCCACAGCAGCCAGGGCTGCTCCACTCTGAACCCAAAGCAAAGCCTACAAGATCTCTAAACAAACCTGTTGTAACTTTGGTTTTTTTTTCTTTTTTTTTTTTCTTTTTTTTGGAACCAGGGATTGAACTCAGGGGCACTCCACCACTGAGCCACATCCCCAGCCCTATTTTGTATTTTATTTAGAGACAGGGTCTCACTGAGTTGCTTAGGGTCTCGCTAAGTTGCTGAGGCTGGCTTTTTTTGAACTCGCGATCCTCCTGACTCAGCCTCCCAAGTTGCCTGGATTACAGGCGTGCGCCACCGCGCCTGGCTGTAACTTTCTCTTTTGACAACGCACATTCCCTGACATGCACCTTGATTGCATGCATACACAATCCTGGCTGTCCATCTCAAGCACAGCCATGCATGGTGTCCGTCACATAGACACACACATGTAGTGTTCTTACACAACACCTCCTCGTCACACATGCTCACCACACACCAGGCATTCATCTCATGCACACACATCAACTTGCATCACATACACAAACGTGGGGTGTCCATAGAAACACTCATGCGGAGTCCATCACACACACATCTTTCACACATAGGTATCTATCATACACACCATGTGTGGGCGTCCATACACATACACTCATACGCACAGGGTTTCCTCACATGTGAATACACAAGTGTCCATCACAACACACAAGTCGTGGCATCACATACACACGCACACAGGCATCCTTCACATACGAATGGGTATGCATGACATGCACATAGAGAGTGTCCATAACATGCACACACACAGCTGTCTGTCACATACGCACACACACCCACAAAGCATCCATCACACACACACACACACACACACACACACACACCTGAACGTAGCAATATAATTCCAGCTCAGATTTACCCAACAATGAACTCAGAATCCTGCATTGTGATCTCATTGCTTTCTCACAAAAGCCGTGTGTACTACAGAGCATTCTCACCTGGCAGACGAGGAAACTGAGGCGCAGAGAGGCTGAGTAACTTCCCCAGGTCTCCTCTCGCAGACAGAGGCCATGACGGCGCCTTAAACCCCTCGGTGCCTCCCACGGGCACCTTCCTCCTGGCATGCGCTCTGTTGAGGTATATAATTACTCATCACACAATGCTCTAATGTTAAAATGAAATTAGCGGGGACCTAGGCATGGGCAGACACTTGCACACTGGCTCCCTCCCCCAGGCTCTTCCTGAGGAAAGCCAGGGGTTCTGAACCATCAGACATCTGCATAATGGCTTCCCTTTGTTCCCATTAAATTGGCCAGAATATGCGCCTCTGTTAAGCCTAGGCCTCTAGTCTTATTTTTATACCCCTGTCTGTAAACAAGCTTGTGGCTGGGAAAGGAGAAAATGACGGTGTCCCTCTGTCTCTGATGCATGGTCTAGAATTCGGGAATTCTCAAGTTGACCTCAGGGCACCAAAGGATCACCTGATGGCCTGTTTGGAAGATGGGGAGTGGGCTAATGGCTGGGGGTGTAGCTCAGTGGCAGAGCGCTTTCCCAGCAGGTATCACGCCCTGGGTCCTACCCCAGCACTGCAAAAAATAAAAGGAAGGGTGGTCTGAAAGCCTTCAGGAGGAAGAGGTAAGTCATACCCACAATGGTCTCTCCACTGAGATGGAGATGAACCTGGGGGAAGCGAAGGCCCTGCAGGCTTACAGAGGTTGAGTGGAAACCTTCCTCTGAGTCAGGCTGACCCCAGGACTCACTGATGTTCACCCCGGCCAACAAAACCTCCAGCACAATCTGCCCACTGGGCAATTCGGTCTTCATTTTTGTCACACCACACACAAAGCCAGAAGCCATGGTGCAGAAGGATGGACGCTGGCGTCACAACACAGCCACAAAACAAGTGTGTGGGGGGCAGAGGTGATGTGCTGGGATCAGGGTGTCACTGTCCAGGGCACCTCGTGGAATTCAGGGTCTCCCGGGCTCTGTAGAAGGGGTGTCCCTCCGTCCAAGCTAGAGATGCAAGACAGACGGCAAGAGCATCCCCCGTGTGTGCAGTCCCTACACATGACATTGCGCACAGAGGCTGCAGGAGCATTCCAGAAGGGGCCTGGGAGCCAGTTCCCACTCCAGGAAGGAGAAGAGGGAGAACACCACCTCCCCTAACCCCCCGCCCCACACCTCTTTCCAACCAGCATGCACACAACCTCTAAAGATACACGGCCACCTCCCAAAAAAGAGGTGAAATCACAAAACCAAAGTGTCCCCAGGAAGCATCCAACCCAGAAGGGCCCAGCTCTTCCACAAGCAGAAGATTCCACTTGACCAGGCCAATGAACAGGCGAGCAGAAGCCATCTTTGGGGTTTGCTTTTTAAAGGTGTCCATTTGGGCCCGGGCAGAGCCTCAAGCAGTGCCGTCACTGCCTCGCTGAGCCACAGCTAATAGCAGATTGGGATTGGAACCCAGGGCTCCAAGGCCAAGGCTCAGGTGAGCTTTGTTCCTTGGTCTCCACACTTGCACAAGTGTCTGTGCATATGCAACTGGACATGCATTCACAAGTGTGCAAGCACACTCAGCGCCCAGGCAGGATGGGCCCGGGCGTGCCTGGTCTCAAAGGGACACTTTACACTCCCTTGAGGGGTTGTACAATCTCAGATGGAATGCCCTGTCCTCAGTGAGCCCCAAGGGGACCCGGAGTCACACCTGTGCCCTTGAACTCCAGTCTGAGGGGGAGGTAAGGCCTGGCCTCAGGAGCCCTGTCCAGGTGCATGAGGCAGGGGACTGGGCGTGGCCCAGCTCTGGGTTCTCCATTCTGAAGACAGCGTCCAAAGAACACAAAGGGAAAGAGCCCTGCCGGGTCACCTGTCCCCCTCCCCTCAACCAGCCCGTGAAAACGGGGCTCCCCGTCTCCCAGCTGTGGGTCAGAATGAGTGGCATCCACCCTCTGGCCTCACCAGGGAGAGCCTGGCAGATAGGCAAGGAGCCAGGCACGGGCTGTCACTCAGCACCGTGGCTCCCCAGGGGACATTTTACAACTTCACCTATTCTGCGTCGCCTGCTTGATGGAGCATCCAAAGCAATTCCAGGACTATATTTCATTGTCACATTTATTTGCAAAGGGTGTCAGTCAGCCCGGAAGTCGGCTGCCCGGCTGCTTCTCACCTTTTGTTACACACACTCACACACACACACACACACACACTCACTAGGATCCACACTCAGGTACGCCTCGAGACACACAGAGGACACCCAGGAACACAGCCACGCACACGTCATGGACACACAAACTCAGGGCGGTGGATCAGGCCGCCATGTTGCACAACTCCAGCGGCGGCACCACACCTCACCGGACATGGCTGCTTATACACACACAAGGCACGAAACACTCGCACATGCAGCAGCACACCCACCCTCACACGCGCACACACATGCACACACACACCCCTAGATAGCCAGAGCCTTCAAGCCAAGAGCACCACAACCAGGCCTAACCCAGGCAGCCCCTCCCAGGGTCTGGGAGCAGCAAGCCAGGGACAAGGAGCCGGAGAGGAGCAGGCAGCTCTCCAAAGCCTCCTCTCCACATCCCATGAGTTTCCGGAGCTCAGAGGGCTGCCTACACCCCCACACACACCCACAAACACACACGCACACCCAGCAGGAACCTCTTCAGCTGCCGAGTTGAGGCTGAACCATTAGCGCTAATTACCACACTTGTTGGGAAAGGGATTTAATTAACTCTCTGCTGGGGCTCCAAGGGGAACCGAGGCCCAGGGCCTCTTCCTCCCTCATGTGGCTCTTCGGGTGTGGGGGGAGGGTTTCTAGTGACAGAGCGGGAGGGAGTCACGTGTCTGGACACCCAGATACATGTTGACACCAATCACACACGTTCGGAAGGACGCATGCATTTACACAAACTTGCTTGGGAGTGTCTCCCCGTGTGGGGATCACACACTTGGAAACAGATGACAAATGAGTAGACGGGCAGATGATAGAAAGATAGCTAGACAGACAGACAGATAATGGGCAGCTAGGCAGACAGATGCAAGCGGGTAGATACGGTAGGTAGGTGGGTGCATGAACAAATGGAGCTGCCCGGGCCGTGCTCACTCCCTCTCCCCCTCCCTCTCCCCCTCCCCTCCTTCTGTCCCTCTCTTTCCAATGAAGGAAAGCTTCACAGAGTAGTGATTGACAAGTGACCCCTGAAGTCCAACCGCTTGGATCTGAATGCTTCTGCCATTTCACCTCTGCGTGAACTTGGACATGCCTTGAGTTCTCTGTGCCTGAGTTTCCTCATCTGCAACACCTGCACCTGGTACCACGATACAAAGTTGCTCTGGGGAGTGAAGGAGATGAAAAGTTCCTAGAACGTGAGGAGTGTCTGGAAAAGCACCTGTCCAACCTCCATGGACACTAGCTGTTGTCACTGAGGTGCAGGTTTCTCCTACAGAGAACAATCCAGAGGTCCTGGAAATATCCAGGAGCCCCAGGTTCCCAGGGAGGGAGGCTGAGCTCCCTCTTCCCTCCCCAGGGTCCCCCAGGCCCACTCTTTTTCTCTCTGACACACAGGGTTCCTGGAGACCAGGTCCTGACAGAGCCCCAAGGCAGGGAGGGAGCTCCCTGGGGGACCCCTTGGGCTGGCAATCCTGCAGAGCAGCCCTGTGTGCAAAGATGGGCGTTGTCCAAGTAAGAAACCAGGAGAGCCGGTCTCCAAGGGCCCCAGAGCCCCCAGCCCCAAACAATGATAGATATTTTCAATTTTCTCAAAGATTATATATTTTTCTCCTCCAGACGTTCATCTTGTGCTTTTTGACCAGGATAAACCACAAAATAATAGAATCCAGATGGGAAAGAGATACTCATTTGTCCTGCGCAAGACCGTGGTGCCGGCAGGAGCCCCACCCTGGGGTGAGCATCTGCAGAGCCAGTGGGTGGCAGGGGAACAAGGCCGAATGCCTCCAGGCCCCCAATGCTGCAGCCCCAAGAGGTGGGGAAGAGCCAGGTGGGAGCAGGGTACCTGGTCTTGACTCCCCGTGTGACCTCGGCTGAATCGCAACGTGTGGGAGCCTTGTTCTTCTCACCTGCAAAGTGGGGATGATCACTTCAACCGGTGGATGGAGATTTAAATGAGCCACACTCGGGAGGGCTTTGCAAGATGTGACCCCCATTCATGCGAGGCAGTGTCTGTAACCTGAAGGGCCTGGCACCCCCACACTCCCAGGGCTCTGGGCCTCAGGGCCGGGTCTCACAAATGTGCCTCCTTATCTCTTCTGCAGTTTCTTGGCAAGTTTCCCTCAACCAGCAAATCCCACACCCAGGCCCTCAAATTCTATTCCACAGCACCATCACCATCACCCCATCTAACTTAGAAAGATGCCAGGAAGGTGCTCTGGTTTCAAAAGACCACCAAAGAAGGTGAAACCACAGACTCTCAGTCAACTATTTTAGAACCCACTCATTCGGAAAGTCCTTCCTAATGTCTAACTCGAATCCACTAGCTCTCATGTACTTGTTTACTCTTATTATGGCCCAAATTGGTCAGCTAGGATTATCATTTTCTGAAAAACAAAAATCTTCCTTTGCCAATGCTCCCTTCATGGAGAGGAGACTGCTAATGAACGAAAAAGATATTGAAGTTTGGAGATCAAGCACTGACTTTGTCACTTATTGACTGTGTGACCCCATGCAAGTTACCTAACATCTCTGAGTCCTGATCTCCATAGGGCTCAAAATCCAGCATTACCTGCCTTGGGGGCTGCTGTGAGGAGACGCGGAAGCCCTGAGTAAACTGAGATTTGCAGATGTGCAGGATGCCTGGCCGGGAACCACACCCCAGCTCCAGCCTCCCTGCCAAGGGTTGGTTTGGGGAAAGGGATGCAGCAGAGGGATGGTTTTGCGGGGAGAGAAGCACTGCAACCTCTCCCTGAATAATTGGTGGCAATCCCACGGCAGGGTCTGTCGCCTCCCAGCTGCGGGGACGCTGTGGCCTCATCATCCGTCATTAGCCAGAGCCTTCTGGCGGCTCGATTGTAGAACATGATTTTAATAACCCTGGCGGGAGGGATCATTCTTCTTTTGTCACTTAACTCCCATTCTGTTGGAGAGAGACAGAGACTCGAAAAGAGAGACAGACAGGCTAACAGAGTGGCCAGGACAGACAGAGTGAGCGGGAGCTGGACAGAGCCAGGAGGGCGGGTCACCCAGACAGGCGAGGAGGGGCGAGCTGGGAGCTGCAGTGCCATTAGGAAGCAATACAGGGACCCCAGTGGGACAGCCATACCCTTGGGGCGCAGCTTCCACATAGAGTGGCCCAGGCTGCCCGCTCTGGCCCAGCCCAGGGACCTGCATGGATGGACACGGAGCCCCAACACGGGTGAGGGAGGGGGATGGTGCTTCCTGAATTCGAGGCCTTTGCCTCAGCGCGGCAAGTCTGAGGGCAGGGGTGAGGAACATCTGTGTGAGTGGCCAGCGGTGGGCTGGCAGAGTGGCCTTGCCGGCCTGCTCTGACCCTGTTCTCCTCTGCACAAGGAGCACCCACACCATACAGTTCTGCAGTGGATGATGAACTGGCAGGGGGCTCACCCAGGGCAGTGCATGGCCAGGGGGCACTGAAATGCCCAGGCCATAGGCAGACGGCCCAGGAGCTGAGTGGCTTCTCAAGACAGCAAGGAGCTAGGGACAGGGACATTCGGGCTTCTCACATCCTCACTCTGCCAGCCTTAGAGAGATCTCACCCACTAGAGACCGCCAGCTGAGGCCAGAAGGGAGCCACAAAAGGCCAGGGTTGGTGGGACCCTGGGGCCTGCAGCCCAGTCCCCAGCATAGGCAGAACTGCAGAGCCAAGACCCAAGGCCAGCAAAGTTGGGGGCACAGTGCCACCTGCTGGCCACCGGGGGAGTGAGACCAGACCTGCCAAGAGGGGAGATGGGGCTTCTCAGCCCTCAGAACTCTGGCCTCCCCTGGGGCTCTGGGCCCTTCTCTCTGTTTCAGGGTGCACCAACCTCTCCTGGTGGTGACCAGGCACAAGAGTGACAGTGATGGCAGCTCTCAGTCTGCACGTTTCCCTCCACGTCTCTGGGACCCGGTCCAGCACTGGGGAAAGAAAAAATCCTATTCAATTCAGGTCTGAAGGTCTCTTATGTGGACCTGGGGCCTTGGATAGAGGGGACTACCCCGTTCCTGACATGAGAGGCCACAATTCTGGTGGGTGACAAGGTGAAGAGGTGAAGCAGACCCCAGAGGGTGGGCTGAGGCACATGGGCCTGCAGGCGAGGAGGTCCTGGGAGGGGCAGTGGGATACCGAAGGGGGTGCCCCCCTCGTGACTGCCACTGACTCAGTGACACTTTGCTCCTCAGAGGGCCCTGCCCGTGGTCACAGTTATTCTCAGCTGACTGGTGACTGTGAATTTCATCTCCTCTTTGGGCCTCAGGGTTGCCCCATCTGTGAAATGGGTGTGATCAGATGCGGTGGAGACCCAGGTCTATGTCCTGGGCCCAGGGCTCACGAGTCAAAGGTGCCACCTCTGATTTCTGCTTTCTCACGTCCAGGAGGAAGCCACACTGCTCCGAGACCTGCCAGTAATTCCCCTGTCCCAGGAACAGTGGCCACAGGGGAAGTGAGCTCACAACCTGAGCTGGGAACCGGGTGGGTCACAAGAGGAGCCTGTATGAAGCCGCTCAGGGCAGGGGTGGGGAGGAGCTGACCAGCATGGCCTCAGCCCCAAAGGCGAGGCTCACCATATCCAGACCAGTGTGTCCTAGTCCCTGCAACTGAGGAGCATGGGTTAAGCTGTCCCAGGACCCCGAAGATTTCCCAGGACCAGCCCAAAGGCCAGGTGTATGGCCAGCGGAGGCCTTGGTCCTCAGAGTAGGACTCTACCAGGAGGCTTCGCCCTCATAGGCTGGGCCCAGCATCCCAACGACCCACCCACACACTTCCACCATGTGCAGGGCTCCTCTGGGCACCCCAGCTGCTCCGGGCTCAGGGACCTGCCTGCCTGGAAGACCACAGAGGCCTCCACGGACCCACCTGTCCCTCCCCCAGAGCCTCTCCTTTCCTTGTCGCTCCCCGGAAGCTTCTCTGAACCAGGGCATGGTGTGTGACACAGGAATTTGCCCTCAGAAAGTTCCCGTAGGATGTGGCCAGCAGCCTCACACAGGACACCTGGGATCTGGAGATCTCCTCCCATTGGACAGAGAATTTATCCCAGGTCAAAGTCCCCGACTCACATCCAACCAGTGTCCGCATCCTGCTGATTCTCCCTCATGAAGTCTCAGGCCATTTCTCTCTCATTCCTGTAGACAGGGACCTGTGGCAGCCTTTGTGCCCCCACAGTGGTGCCCTCCCACGGACATGCCCCCCTCCAGCACAAAGGACAGCACCTCTCCCAGGCCCACCAGGTCCCTGCAGTCCTGTGAGGGTTTAGGCTACCCTGCAGGATCACAGGCTTATGGTGTGTGGACTCTCCACCAGGGAGAAGAGCACCCACAAGGTTCCTCAATATGGTGCTGGGGCCCATTTTGAATCTGGACGTGGCAGGATGCACCGACACCTTAGGAATGCCTCGAGCTTGCGCTGCTGTGACACTGCCAACGGGGTCACCGAGAGTCCCAGCCCCAACCCCATCCTCCCCGCCAGTTTCCCCTCCAGGGTGGATCTCAGACCTTTTTGCCCACAGAGATCTTCCTCGTCCTTCCTGTGTCCTGTGAAACCAGGGACCCTGCTGCTGGCACGTCCCAGCTGGTCTGCTGGCTTCCGAGCATGGGGAGGCTGGAGGATGGGGAGAAGGGAGGAGCAAGGGGTTTCTCAGCCTCCCTCCCATCTGTAGCATCTGTGACAGCCACTGCGTGCCCCTCCCCGTCTCCAGCTCCCGCCTGCCAGGCCCACCTTGGGGCCCATGCAACCCTGGCGTTTAGGAGCCCTGCCTCCTCCCTGTGTCTCCTGCCTACAGGTGATCATGGCTTCAGTGATCGAGGGACAAAGTCCACTAGCCCAAGTCCCCCGCTGACCCATGGAGTTGGTGGTCTTGCTGGCCCACCTCATCCCAGCCAAGGGAAGGGTGGCAAAAGGTGAATCCAAGGCAACAGCCCATGTAGGGACAGGAAAGCTCAAACCCTACAGAAAGGGTACTTTCCTGCTGTGTCACCTCAAGTCAGCTACTTACATGGCCTTATTCATTCATAAAACAGAGATGCCACTAATAACTGCTGCACAGATTGTTCCAAAGAGTAAACGAAGCCCAGGGGCTGTGGTGCATGCCTGTCATCCCTGTGGCTCAGGAGACTGAGGCAGGAGGATCATGAGTTCAAAGCCAGCCTCAGTAACTTAGCAAGGCCCTAAGCAACTCAGTGAGACCCTGTCTCTAAATCAAATATAAAAAGGGCTGGGGGGGGCTGGGGATATAGCTCAGTTGGTAGAGTGCCTGCCTCGCATGCACAAGGCCCTGGGTTCAATCCCCAGCATTGCAAAAAAATAAATTAATTAATTAAAAAAAAAGGGGGCTGGGGATGTGGCTCAGGGGCTAAGTGCTCCTGGGTTCATTCCCATACCAAAAAAAAAAAGAGTAACCGAAGCAGGGGTGCAGGCCTGTAATCCAGCCACTCTGCAGACTGCGGCTCCTGGATTGTACATTCCAGCCCAGCCTGGGCAACTGACAAGACCCCGTCTCAAAATAAAAAATAACAAAGGGTTGGGGGTGTAGCTCAGCAGCAGGGCACACCTGGGTGAATCTCCAATACTGAAAAAAAAAAAAAAAAAAAAAAGGAGTAAAGGAGTTAATAAAGGACCGTGTTCAGTATGAACAGCGACTGACACTTTGCAAGGAATGTATGCACATGCCTGACCACAATGCTGCCCACTGGACCACTGTCCCCTCTGTTGAGGTCAAGGTGCCTGCCACACATCCATCCCGTTCCATTAGCCCTCCCGTTGGCACGTGGGCCCCCCTGGCCACTCTCGGCCCCTCTGGCAGCGAGGCCCGGCCTGCCCTCCGCCCTGGCTCCGAGCGTGGTGTGGCAACTCCTGGGACTTCAAACAGAGCTGGAGCTTGTCGTTTGTGCCCTTCTCCCTCATATCCTCCAACCTGCTTCCTGAACCAAGGAGCCACCATCGTGGATCATGAGGAAGCAGGTCACGCCCTAGGGACCAGGAACACAAGCCTTGGATGGCTCCTTCTGGACTTTTATGTGACCAGGAAAGAAGCTTCTGTCTTGTTTACACCCTCAGACAAACAGATACACTTTCCTAGTCGCCGTGGAGATGGGACAAGTGCCGGACAGGTGTTCCAGCCAGCGGGGCTTTCTCACTGTCGTCGGCTGCCTTCAAAACTCTCCCAGTTCCAGTCGATCCCAGCAGGGAACCCACGTGCAGAGGGGTGACTCTTACACACCACTGAGGCCACCGTGGATGCTTCCCAGTCCTCAGTAGGACAAGCCTGGGCTTCGCAGGCCAGTGACCGGATCCAACCACGGTTCCAACTCTCAGAGACAAGGAATAGAAGCACGTGGGCTCATCAGGCTCCCTGCACCTCGGGCTGAGCCCCTCCCTGCACTCTCAGCCCTCTGCGCCCTCAACCTGGAAGGGAAGGTGACGGGGAGGTGAGGACAGGGGCCAGCACCACAGGTGAACGCCACCACCTCTGAAACCCTCCCCCTCTCAGGGGCCCATTCTCCCTGAGGATCCCTTTAGTGGCCTGTGGACAAGTCCAGTGGGACAGAGTGGCTGCTCCCTTGTTCCTGAACCTGTTCTGACGTGTTCAAAAGCCCAGGAAACTGTTGGACTTAAAAACTGACCTTGGTCCCAGGCTGCCTGCCGTGGATGTGGGACCCATTAGTCTTCCGTGTTGGGGAACCTCACCCCCCGATGGTTCTAGAGCTACCTGAGCTACACCTTTAGGTGTGTGGTGAGTCCCTGCTTCTTCAGCTATTTGTCCTCTGCAGAGGACGCCCCCAGCAGGGCCCCCAGGCACTCACCACTACCAGCAGTCACTTGGCAGGTGGCTGTGGAGGTTCCTTGCCCATCACCCGTGCCAAGCTGTTATGCACCTGGGCAGGGGCGAGGCTGCAGGCAGCCCACGTACCCCAGGATGCAAGGCTGTCTACAACCCGTGGCCTCCCCCTTCATGTCCCCAGCATCAAACGGGCCATAGCTCTTCCCTCCCCCTCCCCCTCAAGCTGCCTCTGGTCAGAGGAGACTGGGCCAGGGATGGGCAATCTGCTGGTACAGCTCAGGGATGGGAGACAGGCGGGACAGTCCAAACTCCCACCAGAACCCTGGGAGCTGGACAGTTTGTGGAGGAAGGGGCCCCCAACCTGGTGACTCGTGGGGCTTCATGTGAGGTCGGTCAGACTACTGGCCCCACAAGCCCACCCGGGATCTATCTAACGGGATGCTGCACAAAGCAAACTACAAACTCTTCCCATCGATGCCATCCTCTTAAAAAAAGTGACTTCATTCCCAGCTGATGGAGGAAGTTTTATCAATTAATCAGAGCTGACTACTTACATGGCCTGGTGGTGGGGAGACCCCAGCACCAAGACCCGTCTGCAGCTAAATCACTCCTGCAAACCTCCTCCATCGCGTTCCCTCCTAAACTCCCTCCTGGTACTGAGAACACTTTAGGGGAGTTGAAGCCATTTTCTGTTTTCCAGTGCGTTCAAGGCCCAGTGTGTTGCTTGTCTTTTAGCTTCATTTATGTACCATCTGTCTTGGAGAAGATACTTACTTTTATGAGGTCAAACCTAACTGTTTTCCTTTACGGCCGCTGAGTTTTGAGCCTTGCTTAGAAATGCCTGCAGCACCCCAAGGAGGCCTTTTCCAAGAAACAGCACTCCAGTCCAGAGGAGGCACTTTGAACCCCATCTGGGGTAGGCAGGCTGTCAAGATACTCCTGGGGGCTGCCCTGGAACATTCTGGAGGCTGATGGACCATCTCAGGGGCCCAGCAAGGATGATTTGTTGATTGTAGCAAAATCACTCTGTGCTCAAAGCTGGTTATTGTGGAAAATTCCAAACCAAAGGGCTCTGAGCTCTTCTCTCTGCAACCTAAACTCACCAAAGAGGTTCGGGTCTGAAGCCCTCATGATACACACCCTTCCCCACGTGCCCCCTCTTAGCTTTCTGCCATGCAGGGGCTCACAGTGGTCTTCCTGCTCAGGTCCACTCTGACACTCAGCTCTTTTTCTTCTTCCCTGTGTCTCTCCCCAGAGCACCCAATCTCTGCCCTAGCAAGGACTTCTCGGGTCATTTTGTTTCCCATTTGTCACCTGTAGAAGAAAAGTCTGTCCCGTCGGCAACATGGTTGGACCCAAAGGGACTGCTGACCCCATGCTGGACTTCTCAAAGCACCCTGACTGGGTCCTGCCAGTCACAGCAGTGACCGGGGCTGGTTTTCCTGGACTCCATCTGCCATCAGACCATGAAGAACCCTCAGCAATGGGGAGGTATTGGAGGGTTAGGGTCATGGTTGTGAACAGCTCTGGCGATCCCAGCCCTGCTGGGACAGGGGCAGCATGGCTGGGCTGCGAGTTGGGGTGTCATTTTGACACAGAAGCAGAGAGATGGGCCCGGCCCCGTCAGCCCTCACCTTCCACTCCCAGTGCCAGCAATCCTTCTGAGTAAGCCAGTTCTTAAGGTTCGCAGTCTCCACCTCAGTGCTAAGCCAGGTTTGCAGGGGACCTACTGTGGGCCACATGCATGGGGGAAGGGGAGGGACACTGGGGCCACTCCCCAGACTGCCTGGAAACAACTGCTGCCCCATCACCCTCAGCGTCACTGTCCTCTGACCTTGGCAGAGCTCACTCTGCTCTGTTCCGCTCCCCAAGCCCACCCCCTCCACCCTCACCTCTGCAGATCCCAGCCAACCACTGGAAAGCTGTTGAATCCAACACAGACCCAAGACAAATGGGGCTCCAAGTGGGCCTCCCAGAGGAAGGAACCCCCCCCAATAGACTGAGGCCCACCAGGAGTCCCAGGAGGGCTGAAAGGCACAGGCTGGGAGGGACAGCTCTCTCTGAATGCCCACCCTCCCTCGGCCTGTCCAGCAGGAGCTCTGGACTTCTCTGTCCCCTCCTCTCCTCTCCCTTCCCTGCCTCAAGAGGTTGGCACCTGGCCTCCGATTCCTCCCCTCCTCCATGCCCAGGAACAGAGCCCATCTAGGTCACCTGCTCCTCACCAAAGGCTTTTTCTCCATCCTTATCCCCCTTGGCTTCCCTTCCAAACTCTCTGAACTTATGCACGTACAAGCTGAGGTTGAGAGAGGGCTAACCAGGGTTCCCTGGTTCCTCAGCTGGAGACTGGGGATTCCACTGGACTCCAGCAAGAGGACGCAGGGCAGGTGACAGGCAGAGCTAGGATGTGCGCCGAGGAGGTCTGGCCCAGAGCCCCAGCTCTGACCAGCATCCCACACAGTCTCAACTGACCATGTAGTTGTGGTAGATTTCAAACACCTAAGTGTCCTCCCAAAAAGACAGGAGATGGCTTCACCCCAGGAAAGGTTCATTCATTTATCAGATTCTTACGGCTCAAGAGAAAACCACAACCATCTTAAGGGTTGCCATGGACGCTGTGGTTGATCCTGAAATTTGGCTTTGAGCTTCCTGGAAGCCAGGGCAAAAAATGAAACACCAAGTTGTGACAGTCCCACTGTGAGAAAAGAGGAAGCAGATTGGTTCCTCCACAGGGACAAATGCTTCCAGGAACCAATTCTGAAAGAGGCTTCTCATCCAGGGCCAAGGTCGGGATATGGTATGACATCATACAATCTTCTAAGTCTTCTAAACAACTTGACCACAAGGGCAGGTAGAGGACTTTCGACACAAGTGGGGGGCACTGTGACAGGTAATGTTGGAGGTGACACGTGGATTGCCTGTTGGTTAGAGCTCAGAAAAACTAGAACTTCCCCCATGTCTCAGCAGGGGTTACACTCTGTCTTTTGAAAACACAAGACTAAAGTTGGTTTCCTGACAGGGACAGGTAGGGCAAAGACCCAGGTGTGGAAACGGGAGATGCCCAGGAAGGACTGCCCTTCCGAAAGCTGGGGTGTGTGTTCATTTGCCAGGTGTCTGTGAAGTGCCAGGTCTTACACTAGGCGGAGTGAGGATCGATGAAGGGCGTAATACGGGGATCTAACCTCCCAGAATCCAGTCATTAACAGGAAAGCCCCATATGTTTTGGGGGAACCTACCATATAGCAAGCATGGAGCTGAGTGTTTTGCATCTAGTATCTCATTTAAATTTCTGCCTAGCACAGTGGCACATGCCTGTAATCCCAGCAGCTCAGGAGGCTGATGCAGGAGGATCACGAGTTCAAAGCCAGCCTCAGCAACTTAGTGAGGCCCTAAGCAACTCAGTGAGACCCTGTCTCTAAATAAAATACAAAATAGGGCTGGGGATGTGGCTCAGTGGTCAAGCACCCCTGAGTTCAATCCCCAGATCAAAATAAAATAAAATAAAATAAAATAAAATAAAATAAAATAAAAAATAAAAAAAGAGACAGGGGTGTGGTTCAGTGGTTAAGTGACCTTGGGTCCACTTCCCAGTACCAAAAATAAATAAAAATAAAGATTAAAATATATTTATAGGGCAGGGGTTGTGGCTCAGTGGTGGAGCGCTTGCCTAGCACATGTGAGGCACTGGGGTCAATTCTCAGCACCACATAAAATAAGTAAATAAAGGTACTGTGTTCATCTATAACTAAAAATAAATTTTAAAAATATATATATATATAATATTTCTAACAAATCTATACAAATTAATATTGTTATTGCTAATCATAGCATAGGAACAGACAGCAAATAAATCCTCTCTGGAGAACAGTATCCCCAACTCAGGCACTCAGGATTCCCAAGAAATACATATATAAATCCACTCTTCAAAACTAATCACCAAACACAGAAAGAGGTGATTGTCAGCAGGAAAAACAAACAATAGATTTAGGTTTGTAAGCATGACAGAAATTGTAATTATTGTATTACAGCATATGAAATAACTTATAATTGAAGTTTTCAAAGAAATAAAATACCACCCCAGGAAAATGATAAGTAAGACGAGATCGTTAAAGACAACGATTCGATCTGGAAAAGAAGACAAGAGAATATTTAGAAAGGAGAGTGTTAGCTGTCAAAACCAAAAATCCAACCAACAGGCTAAACAGCACACGAGACACAAGACTGGGACCGAGGAAGCCAGAAGTCAAAGATCTAAAGCAAAGACCCAGCTTTCAGCAGAGACGAGCAAGCGGAAGATACGAAATAGGGGTTAAAAACTCTGGTGAGAGAATCAAAGTGCCAGGAAAAGAGTAGAAAGAGGGAGAGGAGGGAGAGGGGTGCTATTTGAAGAGACAATAGCTGAGAATCTTCCAGAACTGATGAAAAGCAGGACTTCACAGATCCCCAGAGCACAGCAGATATCTAACAAGGTAAATAAAAGGAAACTCACAGCGAGTCACAGCTTGGAGAAACTGAGTGACACCAAAGAGAGACACCTTAAAAGCAGCAACACAAAAACCTACAAAGGAGGGATAATTAGACGACACACCTCTCCAAAGCCACCCTGAAAGCTGAACACAGAGTCTCTTCAAAGCTCTGAGAGAAAATAACTGTCAGCCTGGAATTGTGAACTTGGCAAAATAATGTCTTGCCGAGGAGGCTCAGGGTGAGATGGAGACATGGGATTGTTTTCAGATGAAGAGAACCCCAAAGAGCTTATCAACAGCAAATCTTCACAAGAGGGAACTCAGAAGAAAGTGCTCCCAGGGAGACAATTCCAGAAGGGAGGGCTGGTGTGGAAGGGTGAGCACGGATACGGCTGGATGATCCTGACAGTAAATCTATACAAACATTGTGTAAGAGAAGGACAACCTGGAGTACCAGAAAGCAGAGAGTTGAAAGGCCACTCCAGAAAGCACTCGGATCTGCAGGAGACCATCAGGAGTCCCAAAGTCCTTGTAATTTGGGGGGAAACCGTTTAAAGTACTAATAACCTTAAACCTTACTAGGTATGCAGGATAGAGGGTGAAAAGCAAACGCTGGAAATAGAGAAGGAGGGTCTATAAATTGCAGATCGGTAAAGGGGGCAGGAGAGAATAGAATAAGAAAATAAATCAAATCCCCAAATCCACAGGGAGGAGAAGCAAGGGAGAAGGGGGAGAAAAGCAGGATAAGAGCGATCATAAAAATAAGTCCAAATGTGTCACTCAGGGCAACCAGCTTTAAAATTCTAAAGACACCACTTAAAAGACATACTGCTAGATCAGACTTTTAAATTCAACTCTGCTGTGTACAGTAGTGCATGGAAAACATAAAGAGAGAGATTAAAAGACCGTAAAAACACTAACAAAAGAAAGCTGGGATGGCGGCTGTAAAAATCAAACGGAAGAAACAGACTTTGAGATGCAAAGCAATATTGACAGAACAGGTCAGGGCGAAAACAAAGATTAAATTTCATTTATCCTGGAAGACATAATCATTCTAAATCTGCATGTACCTAATAAAACGCCCTCGAAAAATGATATGACTTCTGGGCAGGGGGGCGCATGCCTGTCATCCCAGCAACTCAGGAGGCTGAGGCAGGAGGATCGCAAGTTCGAGGCCAGCATCAGCAACTTAGTGAGAACCTCTGAAATTCAGCAAGATCCTGTCTCAAAATAAAAATTAAAAGGGCTGGGGTTGTAACTCAGTGGTAAAGCACCCTGGATTTAATTCCCAGCACACACAAAAAAACAAAGATAGAACTTCAGTAGAAACAAGAAAATCTCACTCTCCTGGAAATAGATCTTAATCCTCACCTGTCCATGATTGGTAGGTCAAGCAGACCGAAAATTAGTCAAAGAGGATTGGAACAATATAATTAGCAAACTTTAATAGGACTTAACAGAATCCTGCATCCAATCACTATAGAATAAAGGGTTTTTTATTTTTTTAGTTGTAATATGGACACGATACTTTTATTTTATTTATTTATCTATTGTCATGCAATGCTGCGGATCAAACCCAGTGCCTCAGATGTGCCAGGCCAACGCTTTACCACTGAGCCACAACCCCAGCCTGGAATAAAGGTTTTTTGTTGTGGTGGTTGCTTTTTTCAGTACTGGGGACTGAACCCAGGGCCTTGTGCGTGCTAGACAAGTGCTCTGTCCCTGAGCTGCATCCCCAATCACTTTCCAAATCATTTTAATCAACCACGTACTAGCTTATAAAGCAAGTCTCATTCCAAAGAATCATCACCCCACAGACCCTGTTCTCTGTGTTTAAATTAGAACTCAGTACAATCAAATTCAAAATCTATCAATTCAAAACCCACATACATTTAGAAATGCTAAGGCTTTCTTCTAAGCAATTCACAAGTCAAAGAAGAAATCATAATGGAAATTTAAAGACACAAAATGATAATGAAAATAGCTATCTATCAAAACCATGAAATTGGCTGGATGTGGTGGCGCACGCCTGTCATCCCAGTAGTTTGAGAGGCTGAGGGAGGAGGCTCTCGAGTTCAAAACCAGCTTCAGCAATTTAGCAAGACTGTCAGTAATTTAGCAAGATGTTGTCTCAAAATAAAAACTAAAAAGGGCGGGGGATATAGCCCAGTGGTAAAGTGCCCCTGGTTCAATCTCTAGTACTGTGGGGAAAAAAAAAAAATGAGACTCATAGGCGGAACCTTAAGAAGTTTATTTTCTGTAAGTAGAGAGTAGAACAGTGGTTACCGCAGCGGGGAAGGGGCGCTGGTGGGGGCCTAGAGAAAGGCTGGTTAATGGGCACAGAATATAGTGAGATGGGATTAAGAGCTAGTGTTCTCCAGCACAGCAGGGTAACTAAAGCTAATAATTTATTGTCTATTTCAAGCAGCTGGAAGAGGGGATTTTTGAATGTTCCTAATACAAAGAAATGGAAAGTTTTAACATGATGGATATGCTAATTACCCTAATTTGATCATTACACATACATGTACAAAACATCAAAGTGTACCCACAAATATGCAAAATTAGCAGTGTCAATTAAAAATGCATTAAAAACTAAGATAGAGCCAGAGTAGTATGTCTAATAAAACATAGAGCCTTTAAAGTTTAGACAAAAAAATTAATAAGCTAAGCTCCCAACTTAAGAAGCTAGACATTTCTTTAAAAAATAGAATAAACCCAGCGTAAGTAATAATCAAAGCTAAGAGAAATTAATTAAATTGAAGCAAAGAGACAATCAAAAAAATCAACAAAGTCAAAAATTGAGAAAACTAATAAAAAGACAAATGTCTGGAAGGATTGATTAAAAAAAAAGACGTCACCAAAAATTGTTATTAAAAATAAAAAAGGAATGTATTTACAGAAGAGATTAGAAAGATTAGAAAGAGATTAGAAAGATGAGAAGTAAATAGTATGAACAGCTCCGTGTCAAGGGGCAGAACATTCCAACTTACCCGGACTGACAGAGAACTGAAAAGACCATTCTGAGGTCAGTATACCCAGGATTCCAAGATCTGACAGGTAGGGTGTGAAAAGGAGAATCAGGCCGACTTCCCTCAAGAGCAGAGATCACAAGTCCCAATGACCTGCAGCCAGCAGTGTATTAAGTGATAAGACACTCAGGCCAAGTTGGGCAGAGTCTAGAATAGCAAGAATATTTTAGCTCCACAAATCTCGAAAGGATCTCGTCACATTAACAAACTCATGGAGGAAAAAACGCATTCTCTTTTCCTGTTTCCAATTATTTTACTGTAAATTGACAATTTATAATTATATTTATGGGGAAAAAAGCCTTGTGGTTTCTGAGTACCATCAAGCTGATGAACATATCCACCACCTCAATGCCAATCTTGTCTGGCTGTAAGAATATTTGATATTTGCTCTCCTAGCAGTTTAAGTGTGCCATAGCAGTTTAAGTGTGCCTAGCAGTTTAAGTGTGCCATACGCCATTATTAACTACCTTTTCAATAGATGCTGAAGTATTTGGTGTGATTTAATGCATGATTTTTTGAAAACCTGAATGATAAAGAGTAGGAGGGAGATTTCTTAAATAATGAAAGGTTATCTACCTGAAACCTCTAGAACTTTTTCTTCTTACCAGGAAATTAGCATTCCCTTTAAAATAATGGAAAGATGAAGATGCTGTCTGCCACTGCTTCTCTTCAAAGTCAGTCTGCAGTGCCAGCCAGCAAAGTGAGACAAGACACTGAAATAAACCACATAAATATTGGAAGGAAGAGCCGCAGAACTGATAATACACTATGGATAACACTCCTTCTATTAAAAGAGGATTGCAAGGGGAAAAAAAAATCCCAGAAGGAGAGAAATGTGCATCACTCACAAATTATATGTTTATTTATGTTGAAAACTCAAAAGTCTACAAGTGTTAGAATGAGAGAGTCAATAAAGTTGCTAGTATTCGAAAACATTATATAAGAGCAATGGTAAAGGCGTGGTGGTGCACACCAGTAATCCCAACAACTCGGGAGGCTGAGGCAAGAGGATTGCGAGTTTGAGGCCAGCCTCAGCAACTTAGTGAGGCCCTAAGCAACTCAGTGAGACCCTGTCTCAAAATAAAAAATTAAAGGGGCTGGGGATGTGGTTAACCACCCCTGAGTTCAATCCCTGGTACCAAAAAAAAAAGCACCAATGGAATTTAGGAGATACAATTTCAAAACACTTCACATGGAGAGAATCATAAACCTGAAAGATGGAAAATACATACATCTGAAAAAGAAAAAAATCCTTTTCATGGGTAAGGAGATTCAGTATTTGAAGACATCAGATTTCAGGCTGGGGTGTACTCCAGGGTGGAGCGCTTGCCTAGCATGCAGAAGGCCTTGGGTTCTATCCCCAGCACAGCAAAAAAATAAGCAAGTAAAAATAGATAAATGAAGTTGTTGACTTCCTCTAAATTGATTTATTATGTCAATGTGACACCCATCAAGATCAGGCCAGAACTTTAGCGGATGCAGACAAGCTAATGCTAAACTTCCTAGGAAGAACAAAAACACACAAGTAGCCAGTACTGGGGGAAAAAAAAAAAAAAAAACTAAAGCGATGGGGCGGGGTGGTGGCTCAGTGGTAGAGCGCTTGCCTGGCATGTGTGAAGCACTGGGTTCGATTCTCAGCACCACATATAAATAAATGAAAAATTAAAGGTCTATCAGCATCTAAAAAATATTTTAAAAAATAAAAATAAAAAAGACATACAAGGGTGAAGCACAGCACAAACACAGGAATGACCCGCTCAACCAAGGGAACAGAATGGAGCGTCTGAATGCCGACCAGGAATACAAGGGAATTTGCTGTCAGACCTGGGCAGCCCTGCAGATCACCGCCAAAAAGAGGACTGGTGCACCAGGGATGTGGCTCTGTGGCAGAGTGCTTGCCTAGCATGTGCAAAGTTCCACAGAAGGCACCGCAGAAGAAAAAAGGAATGAGTCACTAAGGGAGTGGCTGGAAATCCAAAATAAATTATTGTAGTTGGAATTTTTTTTTTTTTTTTTTTTGGTACTGAGGATTAAACCCTGGGGCTCTCAACCACTGAGCTACGTCCCCAGCCCTTTTTATATTTCATTTTGAGACAGGGTCTCACTAAGTTTCTTAGGGCCTTGCCAAATTGCTGAGACTAGCCTTGAACTTGTGATCCTCCTGCCTCAGCCTCCAGAGCTGCTGGGATTAAAGTGTCCTGTGGTTGGATCTTCTCCCCACATCCTAAATGGTATGTATTCCAGATGGTTTAGAGATTTCAATGTGAAAGGCAAAATTTTAAACTCAGAAGAAAGTATAGGAAAGTGTTTTGACCTCAGAACAGAAAAGGATTTCTTCAACAAGATAAAAAGCACCAACCGAAAAGAAACTATTCACAAATTACATTAAAATTATGAAATTTTCTCTACCAAGATATTATGGATAAAATGAAAAGACAAGCCACCAACTGACAGGAGTCATTTACAACACATACCACTGATCATCCAGCTGGAAACATGAGCCAAAGGCATTTCCAGAATCAGAACATGAAAAAACTTCACTGATGATCAGGAAAATGCAAATTAAGACAACATAACATATATCTTTTTTTTTTTTTTCCCAGTACTAGGGATTAAACCCAGGACTTCATGCATGCTAGGCAAGTGCTCTACCACTAATCCTCATCCCCAGCTCCTTTTGGTTTAATTTTCTTTTGTGAGACAGAGTCTTGCTAAGTCGCCCTGGCTGGCCTCAAACTTGCAAACCTCCTGCCTCAGCTTCCCCAGTGACTGAATCCACAGGCATGCATTACCACACCCGGCCCGTGAGATACAATTTTACACCAGCTAAACTGGCAAAATAAAGAAGACCGATCTCAGCAAGGCTTGAGAAGGACCTGGATCAATCAGAATTTCTACACCCAGCTGGTCGAGATGTAAATTAGTAGAAGCATTTTGGAAAACAACATGGTACCATTGGTGAGCTTGAACACGTGCTTGTCCTACCCGCTTAGCAATTCTTCCAAAGAAACTCATGAACTCATGGATGGGGAAAGACATACAGGCATGTCCGGTGTAGGGGGGAAATGGATAAAACTAATTTGGGATGTAGTTACACAATGAACTATACAGAGAAAAAAATAGATACATTTTGTCAAAAAAAAAATTAGTTCTAGATCATACTGGCTTTAATTCCAGATTCTTGAATGGTGTGGGGCAGGGGAAGACTCCATTCTGCAAAATGGAATGACAGCCCCCACTGGCCACCATAGAAGTGTGGGCTTTGTTAAGGTGGAAACAGGAAGCAGAAGAATAGGAAAGATTACCTTCTGTTACTTTTTTGTAAGGGTTAAAGCCATCAGGGCTTCCTTTTAAAATCTTATTTTTCGTGAAACAGCTTTACTGAGACATAATTCACATTATCATAAAATATACCCATTCAAAGTACACACTCCAGTGGTTTATAATATGTTCACAGGGTTGTACAACCATTTTCACAATTTTAGAACATTTCATCACCCTAAAAAGAAATTCCATAATCATTAGCAGTCATTCCCATTTCCATTTCCTTCCCATCCTCTCTCTCTGGCCCCCACATTCCTCTGCCCCAGGCAATCGCTTATCTTCTTTCTGTTCTTACATATTTGCCTGTTATAGACATTGTAAAAATATTCCTCTATCCTTTAACCAACATCTCCCCACCAGACCATGCCCCAACTCCCAAGCCCCATTCTATTCTCTACTTAGGTAAGACCAATTTTTTTAGATTCCACATATGAATCAGATTATGCACTATCTGTCTTTCTATCCCTGGTTGATTTCACATAATGCCCTCTAGGTTTATCCTTGTTATTGCAAATGACAAGATTTTGTTTCTTTTTTACAGCTGAATAGTATTCCATTCTGTGTATATAGACCACATTTTTATAATCCATTCTATCCAGTGATAGATACTTAGGTTGACTCCTTATCTTGGCTATTGTGAATAATGCTCCAATAAACATTGATATGCAGATAACTCTTCTACATGCTGATTTCACTTCCTTTGAATTTATACCCAGTGGTGAGATTGCTGATCAGAGAGGACTTCCTAATTACGCTGACTCAAGTACACTGGAATTTCCTGTTTTCAAGAAAAGCTAATCTGTTTTGGGATCTACTACCTGCTTCCTTAAAATTTCAGTTTGATTTTGTGGTATTTACCACGAATCACTCCATTTTGTTTTGTTCTTGTCTGTTGGGGCCCAGTAGAGAAGCTCAGTCCAAAACAGTAGGCTGGGGGCTGCAGATGTAGCTCAGTCGTAGAGCACTTGCCTGGCATGCGAGAGGCCCTGGGTTCACTCCCCAATGCCCAACCCCAAGAGGAAAAAAATAAATAAATAAAATTAAAAGCAGCCTCCTATGAAATTTTAATAGCTTCAATCACCCATCGCAAGACAGCAGATCTATAGTGTTTGGTGAACAAAGCAAGTTGCAAAATACCACGTGCAAAGTACAGCATTTGTATAAAGTGTGAAAACAAGCAAACCAAGCAACGTGTCGTTTACAGAAACATACAAAGGCCATCACACTATTTCGAAATGGAAAACAATGAAAAACAGAAAATTCGAGGCAGTCGTTACCTCTGGGAGCTGAGGAGGCAGAGAAGCAGACAAGGAGTTTGAGGAGGGTGGAAGGGCTGGGTGGCATCCCGGAGCGGTGCTGCCCAGCTTGCAGCCCTGAACACCTTAGAGTGAGAGTTACGTGCACTTTACAATCCAGGTCCTCAGTGGCACTAACCTCCTTCCAGGTGTTAGAGAGCTGCAGAGACGGGGCAGCCTGGCTTGGCCAGCACCGATCATGGCACGGTGCCCATCACAGAGCCCACTCTCTTCTAGACCAGAGGTGGACAGACGTGTTTTGTCAACGGCCAGATGGTGGACTTCTTGGCTCCCCTTCTCCACTCTGCTGCCATCTCCCCAAATCAGCCGCAGACAAGAGGTAAACGAGTTGACATCACCACGTTCCTAGGCTAATTCCTGATCTCTATCACTGTGCTTCGGTCATGTGTAAGATAATGACCTGGGTTACCTGTTGTCGTTTTAGTTTGGTTTTGGTGTTTGGTGGTAATGGGAATTGAACTCCAGTGCACTCTACCACTGAACTACATCCACGCCCTTTTTTATTATTATTATTATTTTTTAAATTTTGAGACAGATCTTGTGAAGTTGCTGAGGCTGGTCTCAAACTAGTGATCCTCCTGCCTCCGCCTCCCAAGCTGCTGGGATTACAGGCTGGGACACCTGTATATAGCTACCACACCCAGCTATAGATTATTCTTCAATAAAAAGTTGAAGAATCCAATCCCTGAGGCTGAGCTGGACAGGGAGATGAAGGACAGGATTGTGAAATACCAGCAGCTCAGGTAAGGGACCTCACCGGTGAGTTGGCTACAGAGGCTACAGAGGCTGATGACAGGAAGTAAAGGGATCAGGCCTCAGAGGCTTCTTGGGGCTCAGACGCGGTGTCAGTAGGAGCTGAGTGGAGGGAGTGAAAGGGGACGATTAGATGCAGGGCAAGGTCGCAGGGGTGGAGCAGATCCAGTGATGGCGAGGTCCAGGGTGTGAGCGGGGTGCCTGGTGGCTGGAGTGGAAAAGCTGCTGGAAATAACCAGGGAGGGACCGAGGAAACAGCACATGGGCACATCACCCATGCACCCATGCAGAGGGTGGCAGGGCGGTGACAGAAAGGAAGAGCAAGAGACGGAGGTGAGTGCCCCAGGGAAGAGAATGAAGCCAAGGGGCTGGGCCAGCAGAGGAGAGATGGGGGAGGTGCCGGCTGGGAGCAGGGGGTCTTGTTTTGGTTTGGTTTTTGTAACAGCATAGAACCAAGGGTGCTTAACCACTGCGCCACATCCCCAGGCCCCTTACCTCCTTTTTTTTTTTTTTTTTTTGTTAGGGTGTTGGGGGGTTGACTTTGGGGAGGGGCTTACTGAATTGCTGGGGTTGGTTCTGAATATATGATCCTCCTGCCTCAGCCTCCAGAGCCGAGGAGATTGAGGCTAGGGCAAGGTCTTAATGAAGGTCCTGGGGCCATACTAGATACAAAATGGGATGGGGCTCCTTCTCCCAAGGAAGCCCACCTTGCGGGAGAGGCTGGCCTGGCCTAGGGACTCCTTCCTCTGTCTGGCTGCCCCAACCCCATCCACTAGCCACCCACTTGCAGAAGAAGAGTTTCCTCCGGGACAAGATAAGCATCAGAGCTTTTATCTGACTTCAGCCTCTGATTCCCCCACCACCATGGCCACCAGTGGCAGGGCCAGGCTGGGAGAGCAGAGATAAGACCCTCCTGGGCAGCAGATCTCAGGGTGGGAGGGGGGCACCCAGGAGGGGAGGTCTTCCCCTTTGCCCACTCAGAACTAGAATTCTATTTCCTTTCCCAGAGAAAGTCCCCAAGAGAGGGTCTGGGCAAGTGTCCCTGCCTCTTGGCAGCCTGGGGCCCTACAATTTGCTCACTAGCATTCAGCATCAATTATGTCCTAATTAATTCATTTCTCATTTGGGGCTCCAATCAAGGGTGGAAAATCCTGCCAATCTGAGCACCAGGGAAGAGGGAGAGGGCCGTGCTGGCTGCCAGAAGGTAGACGAGACCACTCCAGACCTCTCAGCAGATGCCTGGATGCCACTGCCAACCCCCACACACACATGAGGACCCAGGCCCAACATCCAAATTGTACAGTAACTTTTTTTTTTTTTTCATGGTACTAAGTATTGAACCCAGGGGTGCTTAACCACTGAGCCACATCCCCAGCCCTTTTTATTTTTTATTTAGAGACAGGGTCTCACTAAATTGCTTAGGGCCTCACTAAGTTGCTGAGGCTGGCTTTGAACTTGCGATCCTCCTGCCTCAGCCTCCCCAGTTGCTGGGATAACAAGCGTGCGTGCATATAGCAGCTTTTCATAGACACCAAGCCTCCTGCTGGGAACTGGAGTCACAGATCCTTTCTGGCCTTCAGGGAGCAGCAGCCAGTGCAACCTGGGAAATCTGGGAAGTCGGCATTCCCGCTGGGTGTGGAGAGATGAAGGGGATTTCTTCAGACACAGAAATAAGGAGAAGAGCCTTCCAAGCAGAGGGCACAGTGCAGGGGAAAGGGCACATGACCAAACAGTGATGGGAAGTGGCACAAGTCAAGGGTCCAGCTAAGAAGAGGAAGGGGAGTTGGGGAGGGAGAATCCAGAGGTGAGGCCCCAGGGTGGGGAAGATCAGGGGTCTGGTTTTGAATGGCCTCAAAAGCTATGAGCAAGGAGTCAATGGATGGTGCCATGCCGGGACATGTGGTTTGGGAGAAGCACAGAGGAGCACAGTGAACACAGGGTCTCAGGATCGAAGGCAGGGAGACCAGGAGGCCGGGAGACCAGGAGGAAGCCACGGTGGTCATCCAGGTAAGCCATGGATGGCCGCCTGAACTTCTGCAAGGACAGAAGTTTGCAGGGAAGGGCAGAACCCAGGGGAAGGAGCACCGGGCCAGACGAGGAAGCAAGAGCAGGAAAACTTCAGAACCAGTCCCGATCTGCGTGCCCTCCACCAGGGCAAGAAAACGCAGAGGAGCTTAGCCAGGAGCGTGTTTGCCCAGGATGGCTGCCGAGTATCCAGGGGCTGCTGGACTGAGGTGCTGCTCAAAGACCCGCAGAGTCAGGGTCACCTCTGACAGGTCTTCCCCAGTGCACACACTCCCAGGCCTGGGCGAGCACCTCGACTTCTCTGACGGCCCACACACACGCTTCCCACTCCAGCCTTGAGACCCTGTTCTTGCTGTTCCCCTGACCAGCACACCCTTACCTCCAAATCCCTCAACTTCCAGCTGGAGTCCCTCCTCAGCCGGGGGCTTAGAGCCAAGGGCAAGGGTGGGTCTGAAAGAGAGCGGGTAAGTGCAGTCTGACCTAGAGCCCAGATCACCCCCAGCCAGCTGTGTGGCAGGGGAAAGTCACTTTCCCTCTCTGGGCCTGTTTCCTAACCTTTCTGGAAAGATCTTTGAAATAGGGAGTTTGTAGTCTACAAAGGTTCATAAAATCAATTATGACCAGGACATTAAAGGTGTATCTAATGCCCTGAATATGCGAAGAAGGAAAACATTATGAAGAAAGAATTAGTCATATTTTCTGAGCCTGGAAAGAAGATGGGGTGAGATTCCAACAGGCCCTCCAGGTAGAGGGGCCACCTGAGCAGAGGCTGCAGGGCAGAGAGCTCAGGGTGCGCTCAGGGCTGAATGAGCATCCAGATTCTGGTTTTTCTGAGTCAACAGCTCAAGTGCTTTTTGTAAGCAGGCCACCCAAGCCAGGCAGCCTCCAGTAAACACCTGTTTGCACAATCGAGGTCACACATTGTGTTTGCACAATGACCTGTTTGCACAATCTCAGCCGACTACTGTATTCCAGCCAAAGCAAGGCCTGGCAGGCGAGCACAGCCTCCACTTCCGGACACTCACGCTGACTAGCCCACCCAGCCCCGCCCCAGGTGCCCCTGGAACGTGCTGCTTTTGGACCTACCCAGAAGTCCCGCACAACTCAGGCAATAACAGGAACAGTGAGGACCTTAGCAGCTGGGCTGCTGAGGACAGGACTCCTTTGCAGGGTTCCCTGGTGGGAAATTCCAACCCATAGGCCTAGTCTGGTGCAGGAGGGGGCAGGGGCAGGTCATCCAGAGAAGGAAGTATCCGCAAAGCAGGTCCTGAGTGCCCGTGGAAAGGATGACTCCTCATCTGTCTTGTGCTCTTCAGTTCATCACAGTAAACACTTATTAAGCATCTACTGTATGCCTGGCTCTGTTCCACGAGCCTTACATTTCACGGATTTCTCTCCAGAATCCCAAGAAGCAGGGACTATGATCCCCATTTTAAAGATGGCAAAACCAAGGCTCAGAGAGGTTCCATGACTTGTCCATAGTCAAACAGGTATTAATGCCCAAACCAAGCAGTGTGACTCCTCAGCCCATGCTCTTAACCTCTTTACACTCCAGCGCCTCTCCGCAAAAGAAAGTTCTTCCCTAAATCCAACTTTCATTTCTTAAAACATATTTTCATTTCAGATGTTTCAGTTTCATTTCATGGTGCAGGTCCTCAAGAGTAGAGCACCAATGAGAACAGAAAAATCTTGCTCCAAAATATTGAAATGTGCAGAGAGAGACAAGGAAAGCAATTTTATTGAGCAGCTACTTTGTGCTGGTTACCGAGCTAGACATTGCACTTCTGAGAAGTCATTTAATCCTCACAAAAACCCTGGGAGGAGTCATATCACTGAGACAGAAAAGGAAACAGAGGCTTGGAGAGGGGAAGCCACTTCTCCAAGATCTTGCACCCCGTGGATAACCATTCAGTCTCCTCTTGTACCCGACACTGTGCTGAGCTGGGAAAGCAGAGACAAGAACGCCATTTCTGCCCACAGAGCTAAAGTCTCATAGAGCAGGTGCAAAGCCAATGGTCCACTGCCATGAGCAGGGAGCACCTGACACAGCTTGGCCAAGGTGCAGAAGAAGCCCAAGCTGGGTGAGGCATAGGGCCCAGCCAGCAGAGGTGATGGGGGTGGGCAAGGGCAAAGGCACAGAGGTGTCGCAGGGAAAGAGCAAATTCAGCGTCACTAGGGCATGAGGCAGTGCCTCTGGGGAAGTGGAGCCCAGGAGGCAGGGCTGGGAGTAGGGGTGTCTCGCTTGTGCTGTTGAGGAGTTAGGATGAGATGGAGTCTGAAGAAAGGGCAGAGAAGAGAGGAGCTGCGGAACTGCTGACCAGTGGAGGCAGGAGGTGCGCGTGGGCAAGAACGGGAGCCGCCCTAGCTCCCGCCTGCGGCAGCCCTGCACCCACTCAGGAAGCACTGCTTCCAACGACAAGCCAGGACCCTTCCCCAGGAACACCTGAGGGGGAGAAGGGACCCGGCAGAGACAGTGGAAGGAATGATCGCTGGGGTCCTGGGGTGGGTGACCTGGAGGAGGAGGGGATGGGGACTAATTCACCAATTGGGGCATGCAGGAATTGGGGACAGAGTTAATGAAGCGGGGAAAATTCATCCGTTCAATCACTCATTCAATAAACATGTACTGAGGTCTCACTGTGTGATGGGCAGTGTCATAGAAGCCAGAGGTAAAGTTTTAACAACACAAATGACCATTACTCTTAAGGAACTTCCCTTCTAGGCTGGGTAGGGAAAGCTACTATCAGATGATAAAAGGGGCTATAGAGGAAAAGAGAGATGGGGAATTGGGGAGAAGATTTGAGTCAAGATTTGATGAAGGGGAGGGAGTGACCCCATGAAGCTATCGAGGGGAAAGAATCTGGGGGTCAAAGAAATAGCAAGTGCAAAGGCCCTGGGGCAAGAAGAGGTAGCCTAACAAAGTTCAAGAAATAATAGGGTAAACAGTGGCTGGGACGAATCAGCAAGAGGGACAGTAATAGGAGAGGGGCCAGGCAGAAAGCGGAGGTGCCTTGCAGACATTGAAAGCGCTTTGACTCTGAGAAGTGGGAGCCACCAGAGGGTTGGGGCAGAGGGTGACATGACCTGACTCCTGTTTGATCACCATCACGATGGCTGCTGGAGGAAGAGCAGACAGGTGCAGAGAAGGGTGAAAGGACACAGGGGACCATGATCTGGACAAGAGGGAAGAGTGGCTGGGGCCTTTCCAGCCTTGGCACGAGTGCTATTTATGTTTTCCAACATGTTATGGTGAGAATATTCAAACGCAGAGCCGAGCTGAATTCTAGCTTGAGCCCCTGCATGCCCACGAGTCTAGCTATTTTCTGAAAGAAGAGCCATGGGATTTGGGGAGCACACGGAGCCTGTGAAATGTCCCAGGGAGATTGCGGCAGGCAGCCGGGTACTTGGACCAGAACCAGCCTGACACCTAGGACTGCACCGTGACACAGCCTCAGAAGCCCACCTCCCTGAAGGACACCCTACAGTCAGCATCTGTGAACAGCTGCAGAGGGTGGGTGGACACGGACAGTGAGAACCACAAAATGCCGTTTACTTCCCTCAACTTGAAACTGAGCAGGGTGACATCGTGAGCGACCGTTAGTAATTTTTAATGAGTTTTTGAAGACCCCAGGCCACCAGGACACACCCGTCCTGTCCCCAGAGCCTCCATTTCTCCATCTGCCTGGCCACGGACAACCGCAGAGGGAGTGAAGAGGGGGCCGAGCTGTCTTGCTATCAGCTCCCTTCAACCCGGAGGACGCCCCTCTGAGGGTCACAAGGATGGGGTCCTGGGACACGTGTGGAGGATGGAGCCTCTGAGCCTGGTCTGTCCCCCTCCCGGTGTTGTGGTTTGGTGGTGACACCCTCCTGGTGTTGTGGTTTGGAGGTGAGGCGTCCCCTGAAAGCTCGCGTGTGAGACGATGCGAGAAGTGATGGGTTATAAGAGACCTAACCTTGTCCATGAGTTGATCCCCTGATGGGATCAACTGAGTGGTGACTGGAGGCCGGTGGGGTGTGGCCAGAGGAGGTGGCATGGGCGTGCCTTTGGGGTGTACATTTTGTCCCTGGTGAGTGGAGTCTCCCTCTCTGCTTCCGATCCTCACGTGAGCTGCTGTCTTCAACCACATTGTTCTGCCTCCCCTCGAGCCCACAGGAATGGAGTCTGCCGTCTGCGGATTGAGACCTCTGAGACTGTGAGCCCCAAAACAAACTTTTCCTCCTCTAAAATGGTTCTTGTCAGGACTTTTAGTCACAGCAGCCAAAAGCTGATGCAAACCCCCCGGGTGGGGCCCAGGGATGCGCTCAGGCCGGCTGCACCCTGGGTCCTGCCTGACCTCCGGGCTCTGAGCTCAGGAAATCCGGAGGTAGGAGAGGGGGACAAGGTTGCCACATACCCCGGTCCTTAAGACCCCTGAGGCAGGAAGGCTGTCTGGCCTCACTAGTTGCCCTGGCAGGCGCCTTCCTGGGAGGAAGGGGCTGCCTGTGCCCGCAAAGGCACAGGGGAGGGACAGAGGAGGCCAGGAGGGTGTCGCAATCCCCAGGCCCCCAGCCTGTCATTAACGACAGGGCTGGAGCAAGAAGCCCGACTGTGGCCATTTCAGGAACTTGCCTTGACGAGCGAGCGGAGAGCAGGAGGCCGGGCACACCTGCCACGGCTCCAGTGTGAGTAGGGGACACCCGGAGAGGGCTGAGTCCCGGGTCCACTCCCCCAGCTCTGCCAGGTGCCAGGGACCGTGGGCCTGGGCCAGGCTGCTGTCTTTGGGGTCGGTCCCTGGGAACCAGGTGTCTCTCTGGGGATTGCATCAGGGAAGTTGCACATAGCTGAATTTCTCTGTGACAGGGAGCTGGACCCAGGGATGGCCATAGTCTCCCGCTCCCGTGTCCACAGGCTCCAGACTGCCTGGCTCCCTGTCTCCATCTCTGTCACTCTCAGTTCCCATCTTCTCTCCTCAGCCCCTCTCAGGTGTGTTTCTCCCTCTCTGAGTCTCTTGTGCTTCTGTCTCTTAACCTCAAACTTAAGATATCAGGCTATTTTCTTGACCTCTGAGGCCTCTCTGGGTCTCTGGGACTCTTTTTCTGTCTCTTGGAGTCTCTCCTGCCTCTTTTTTTTTGTACTGGAGATTGAACCCAGGGGTGCTCTACCTTTGATTTATATCCCCAGTCCTTTTTTATTTTTCTTTTGAGCCAGGGTGTCACTAAATTGCTGAGAATGGCCTTGAATTTGCCTTCCTCCTGCCTCGGCCTCCCGAGTGGCTGGGATTACAGGGGTGTGCCCCTGCGCCTGGCTTCTCCAACCCCAGTCCTTATCTCTATAGGTCTCCCCCATTTCCCACTGTGCCTATCTCGGTCCTTCTATCTTGCTTTGTTACTCTGTCTGCCTCTCTCTCTCTCTGACTGAATCACATTTGGGAAGCCCTGTCCTTTGATTCATTCCCAGTCTCCTCCCTCCTTCTCTCTTCCACAGAAAGGATTTCAAAAGAGCAGGGACACAGAAGGAAGCAGAGGGGAGAAGCAGAGTGTGCGGGGAGGAAGGGAGAGGAGAGCAGAAAGAGGGTGTGACAGCAGCGACTGCCGGTAGCAGGCAGCAGGCGAGCTGGGCACCGAGGGGCCAGGCAGCTGCAGAGCCCAGGAGTGGCTGGAGTGGCAGGCACAGGGGACAGGGAGCTAGAAGGGGAAACCCAGAAGGGAGCTTTGAAATCGTGCAGTGTGATACAGACAAGAACAAGGTGGCAGTCCTAGGAGGCTGTGACCCCTCAGCCAGAGGACAGGGGAGGAATCCATGCTGGGTTCCACGAGATGACATCCAGCTTCGTGGCTCATAGGAACCCCCTGGGGTCACTGAGAGCTCATTTCACTGCCACAGCAACACTGAGAAGTGGGCACTATTGTTACCCCTTTTCACAGATGGGGAAACTGAGGCTCCAAAGAGTGAAGTAACCTGTCCCGGGTCACAGAGCTGGTAAGTGGTAGAGCCAGAGGCCAGAGCAGGTGAACTGGGCTCCCAGCTTCTCTGCATCCTGGCTCTCTGGAGAGTAAGACCAAGCTCTAGAAGTTGCCAGCTCCCACTGCCCCAGGGTGCCCAGGACTGCTGTGGGGACCAGGGACGAATGCCAAAAATGTCCACAGTCAGCAACCCGGGAGGAGGAAGCCAGGGCCTCTCAGGGTTGACCACCCACTCTGGACAGGAGCCAGTAGGTACCCTACTAAGCATAGGCTGGGACTGATGCTGACCCTTGCTAGGGTCAGGGAATGACCAGCCCTGCACGGAGAGGGGAACCAGCATTCCCAAATTTGCATCTAAGAGGCTAAATCTTCCCCAATCATTGAGTGGCGGGGTGTTACCCACCACTGAGGAGTGCTCCAGGCAGTTGTGCGAGTTTCTCAGTGCACAAAGTTGCCTGGGTAAGGGGCAATTGAAATCCAGCCTGTCCCCCAGTGGCCAGGTCCTAGCATGAGGCTGCATCTGTCCAGAAGGAGGGTGCTTTTTATCTGATTTGCACAAAGGTAACTTTGGGGCTAGCAGCTATCAGGTTCCTGATACTGCAGTAGAGAATGGATAAGCTGGGGTTCAGGTAAGGTCCCTACGAGCAGGAACAGTCCATCAGGTCGTTCTTATTCAGTCCTCTAAGAGAAAGAGATTCCCCTAGCTTCCTCCCTGCAGAGCACAGGGGATCTTCTAGGACACCACGTGTGTACATACACACAGGTCAGAGCACTGAGTGATCACACACCCAGAGCACCAACGAGTGCTGGAGGATCAGGCACAAGACCCCAGTGGCAGCAGGGTTGCAGGCCAGGTTAGACACCCACCCCAGTGGCAAAAATATTTGCATACTCCCTAAACCTGGAGCCAAAGCTCCCTCCATTTAGACACTGTGGCAGTGACTACAGAAGTCTATGCCCAGAACTGGGGCACATGGACCTCTTGCATGCCCCTTTTAATCCCCTCTCAGTCTGCTTTTCCTGTAGCCATTGCCAGGCAGCCAGCTTCCTGCAGGAGAGACCTGCAGCCTGACCTCAGCCACTCTGTGGAGCTCTCCCAGGGGGTCTGGGATGACCTGGCATGGCTCACTACAAGAACCTACTGGTACCTGGATGGCCAGGAAGTCAACACCTAAGGGGCATCTCTTGACCAATGAACAGGAAGGCAGGAGTCAGTGGAGAGAGGTTTCTGTCCTGCCTTCCTTCCAAGGGATGATAAACTGTCCCCTGGGTGGACAGTGTGGAGGAGTGTTCCACAGGGCTCCTTGGTCGGTTCGGGAGGATCAACTGCAGTTGTCCAGAGAGTTGACCAGTCCACCCTGCAGCCCTAAGTTGGCCTGCCCTCCTTCCCTGTTTCAATCTCCCCAATCCCTCACCTGCTTCTGGGATCTTCCCAAATACACTCCCTGCACGAAGCCCTTGCATGAGGCTTTCTGGAGATGCCCGGTTTAGATAGGAGGGGAGGGGAAGAGGTCACGTCTCCCTGCTCCCTTCCCTGCCCATTCCCGGAAGGCAGGTATAATAACAACTATGGTGGTCACAGAGTCATTTCCTATGACCACCAAGGTGCAAAGCCCTTGTCTTTTATCATTTTGTGTCTTCTTTCCAAAGTCCTGTGCAGTATAGGCTGCTGTTACCTTCATTTTGCAAAGAAACTGAGGCTCAGAGAGGTCAAGGAACTTGGTCAAAACTGCACTGTAGCAGAGTGAGAATTAAGCCAGCTCTGACTCCAAGTCCTTCATCTTGACTGCCCCCCTCTGCCTCCAGGTGAGCACCAAGTTGGCGCTATGGCAGGGCTGGGAGCCTGCAGCCTGATCAAAGCTGCCCTGATCGTCCTGCTGCTGCCCAGAAGTGAGTGTGGTGGGGAGGAGGGGGGTGGACGATGAGGCAGGGGAGTTAGAGGAGCCATAGGTGGGATGGCTATGTGCCCACCCACAGGCCTCGCCCACCAAGAGGAATGGTGAGCGGGCCTGGGATGGTCAGCCTGGGGCAGGTGGGGGTCATACAGGTCTTACCTGTACATCTCTACCAGGCTGACAGACAGAACCTCTGGGTCTATGCAGCCTTGGTAAGCTGCCAGGAGAAGCCACAGGAGCCAGGTTTCAGCCTAAAAGGAGAAAGCTCAGGGAGAGTTCTCCAGACACTGAGGCTCTGTCTTGAGAGGTAGAGAGCTTCACGTCTCTGGGGGTATGCAAGCTGGGACCAGGACTGGCAGGGGTCAGCAGATTTCGGCAGTAACGTTTAGGTTTTTCAGGCCACGTGCAGTCTCTGATGCTCTTGTTTGGTTTTTACTTTGTTTTTATCCCTTTAAAAATATAGAAATGTTTCTTAGCCAGAAGGCCACACAAAAACAGGTCGCCCTGTAGAGGACACAGTATGGGGGGTATTTTGAAGTAGACGGCATCATAAAGTCCTTTGCAGCCTGAAATCTGGAAATCTGGAAGCTTCATCAAGTCCTTTCCAGTCTGTGGAGCAGTGAGAGCCCCACGTTGAGAATCGAGAACTTCCCTGTCACCCTGGCAAACTGCTCCTCCTCTTAAGGCCCCATCAGCATTCCCAGAGGAGAGAGGCATCGTGGCCAGGTGCCTGTTCACTCACTGATTCAAGAAACAGTGCCCAGGGGCCTACTCTGTGCCCAGAGTGTAGCAATGAGCAAAACGGCCAAGGTCTCTGGCCTCACAGAACATAAGAGTCTTAGTGAGCCGGGCGCTGTGGCGCATGCCTGTAATCCCAGCGACTTGGGAGGCTGAGGCAGGAGGATCACAAGTTCAGAGCCAGTCTCAACAACTTAGTGAGGCCCTAAGCAACTCAGTGAGATCCTGTCTCTAAATAAAATATAAAAAAGGGTTGGGGATGTGGCTCAGTGGTTAAGCATCCCTGGGTTCAATCCCTGGTACAAAATATATATAGTCTGAGCTGGAACAGAGCGAGTGAGGCAGAGACGGGGTCACAGGACTGGCGAAGGATCCCGATCTTTATCCTAACATTAGTGCAAGCACTTACATCCCAGCCACTGTTCCGGGTGCCTTACATGTTACCACATCTGTTTCTTCCAGTGACACTAAGGTAGGGACCATTTTTATCACCATTTTTCAGACCGGAAAGGTGAGGCACAGAAAACCTCAGTGACAAACATGAGAGTCACATCATTCGCAAGCAACAGATCCGGGATCTGAACCTGGGCAGTCTTGCTGCAATGTCCAGGCTCGTCCCCCTCACGCCACGCCATCTTGCAGAGCATGTGCCTTTCGAGGCTGTGACGGAGATGGGCTCACAGTCGCTTTGCATCCTGAGGAGACCACTGTGTCTGCAGGGTTCTCATCCCTCTAAACATTGTTCCCATCATACATGCGGAGGGGAGGAGGGGACTCCTGCAGAGCTGCAGCTGGCTTGCAAGAATTGACTGTGCCCATCCCTTCCCTGCTCTGAATTCAGGGAGGACACAGTAGTTGGACCTCAGTCGTGATGACAGCACTTACACCATGGGAAGCAGCACATGCTACAAATCAGGGTCTACAGAGCCGGTTGAGCATCACTGACCAGCACCCCTTTTAGCCTCAGCAATCCCTATCCCCACCCTCCCCTCCCCAGGGCCCATGTCTAAGGGGTAAGGCAGGAAGATGAGAGCCCTGAATCTCGGAGCACCAAAGACCTAGACCTAGCGCAGATCTGCCGGGCAGAGTCCTTCTTGACCCGCTCTCCTCCACTCCAGGCCGGGAGGAGTGTGGGCACATCAGCCTCTCAGCCCCCATTGTCCGCCTGGGGGACCCTGTCACGGCCTCCTGCATCATCAGCCAGAATTGCAGCCTCCTGGACCCAGAACCACAGATTCTCTGGAAACTGGGAGCAGAGCTGCAGCCTGGAGGGAGGCAGCAGCGCCTGCCTGATGGAACCCAGAAGTCCACCATCACCCTGCTCCACCTCAACCACAGTCAGGCCTTCCTTTCCTGCTGTCTGCACTGGGGCAACAGCCTGCAGGTCCTGGACCAAGCCGAGCTACGGGCAGGCCGTAAGTCCCTGCAGCCATCCAGCTGCTCTGCCCCCAGTACTCTCCTGCCAACACCAATAGAAGCAGTTACCCAGGAGCTCTTGCCAAACAAGCACTTCATGGGTCTGAACTTAGGGAACTGTCCTTCTCAGTGGGTAATACCATTTAGCCCCATTTTGCAGATAAGAAAACTGACATTTGGGAAGAGTAAGTGACTTGCCAAAGGTCACACACTAACAAGGTTGGAACAAGATTCATACCAGGCAGTGTGGCATTCAAGTCAGGGTGGTGACCACTATTCCTCTACGTGGCCCCTATGTGGATAGGCCTCAATCCTAATGGGGGTCCAGAGAGGGCGGCCTCACCCACCAGGCTCACGCCCAGTCTCTCCTCCATCCCGGCCTCAGCCTCCTTTCAAGTTGAGCAGGATGGAATCAAGCTGAGGCATAAAGGAAAAAAAAAGATCAAGGTTCTTGTTTAAGAATCAGTAATTGCCGGGTGCGGTGGCGCACGCCTGTAATCTCAGCACTTGGGAGGTTGAGGCAGGAGGATCGCGAGTTCAAAGCCAGCCTCAGCAACTTAGCAAGGCCCTAAGCAACTCAGTGAGACCCTGTCTCTAAATAAAATACAAAATAGGGCTGGGGATGTGGCTCAGTGGTGGAGTGCCCCTGTGTTCAATTCCCAGTACCAAAAAAAAAAAAAAAAGAATCAGCAATAGCAGCTGGACAGGGTGGCTCACGCCTGTAATCCCAGTGGCTCAGGAGGTTGAGCAAGAGAATTCCAAGTTCATGGCTAGCCCCTAAGCAACTTAGCAAGACCCTGTCTCAAAATAAAAATTGAAAAAAGGGCTGGGGATGTGGCTCAGTGGCTAAGGGCCCCTGAGTTCAATCCCTGGCCCCCCCCCCAAAAAAAGAATCAGTAATAGCAATTAACAGGTATGTAGCACTCCATGATGGAAGGTACTCAGTCCTCACGATACCCAATAGCCCTCCTTGACAGATAAGGAAACCGAAGCACACAGCAGCTAAGTAACATCGAGATCACATGGCTGATGAGTGGCAGAGCCGGAATGAAACCCAGACACTAGGCTACCACAGGCAAAGGGAGCTGAGGCTAGGGGGAGGGCTAGACACAGGGACCACTAGCTTGATGGGGGCCTACAATGCATACCCTTGTATATGTCTGCAACTTGGCGTCCCAGAGACACCACTTCGTGGTCACACTGCAGGGAGACTCAGGGATAAACAAGGTGACCCCAGAGAGACTGACCAAGGCAAGGAACAAGGCTAGCAGGAGCTTTCTGAGTGGTCCCACCCAAAGCCTCACATTGTCCCCACTCTGTGCACAGACCCTCCTGCCGCACCCTCCAACCTGTCCTGCTTCATGAACCTCACCACCAACAGCCTCACCTGCCAGTGGGAGCCAGGACCCAACACCCACCTGCCCACCAAGTTCACCCTGAAGAGCTTCAAGTGAGCAGGGGCCCTCGCCTAGCCCCCTTCCTGTGGATCCTGGGTGGAGCCTGAGTGGGGCCATGGGGACGGGAAGCCAGTGGCCAAGATGGGAGGGAGCAGGGAGCACCGTTCCCCTCCTCTGCTTGGCACCCAAGCCTGGCCTGTTGGCAGGAGCCGGGGCAACTGTCAGACCCAGGAGGACTCCATCCCGGACTGCATGCCTGAGGACGGGCAGAGCTACTGCTCCATCCCCCGCAAACACCTGCTCTTGTACCAGAATATGGTCATCCACGTGCAGGCAGAGAATGCGCTGGGGACCAGCATGTCCCCACAGCTGTGCCTTGATCCCATGGATGTTGGTGGGTGATGCTGGGTGCAGGGGAGGAGAGAGGTCCCCCAAATAGGCAGACCCAGAGAGGCACCGAGAAAGAAGCACAGACCCGAGGACAGACAAGGAGCCCTGAAAGACCCAGAGAGAGTGGCAGAGGACAGAGACCAAAAGGGTACAGCCGGAGACAGGAATGGGGACACAGGCTAGGAAACACATTCATGCTTTCTTTCTTTCAGCTACTTTCTTGAAGTGCCTGCTGAATGCCTGGCACCGTTTGAGGTCCTGGAGATGGAGCAGTGAAAAGTCATCAAAAATCTCACCCTCAGAATGTTACATTCTGGTGGGCCAAATAAATAAAACAGAATGTCAGATGAGCAAGAAGGTGACAACTAAGTAGATCATTAGAGGAGCCGAGGTTAGCAAGCCACTGGATAATCGGGGAGGAAAGTATTCCAAGCAGAAGTGACCATCAGTGCAAAGGCCGTGGGGTAGGAGTGTGAAACCAAGACCTAGAGATGAAACTACAGGAACATGGTAAGGGATATGAAAACATGGACAGATATGAAAAGACAGAAACAAAGACAAAGACACAGGGACCATGTGGATGGAGACCCAGGAAAGAAAGCGGAACCATGGACAGGGAGATAAAAGAGAGCTAAGGCAGAGCTCTATAGGCGAGGCAGGGAGAGGTCTGAGCGCCCCACTCCTTGCAGTGAAGCTGGAGCCCCCCACACTGTGGTCGGTGGTCTCACGCCAGCCAGACTGCCTGTGGCTCCACTGGAGGCCGTGGAAGCCTAGCCTGTTCATGCACCAGAAGTGCGAGCTCCGCCTCCGGCTGCAGCGCAAAGAGGCCAACTGGACACAGGTGAGCGGGGTGACCTCGGGGCCTGAGGCAGGGCTGAGGGAAGGACGTGGGACCTAGACCCAGACTCCCGCCCCCAGGTGGCCACACTCCCCTCCAGCATCCTCCAGCACGAGCTCTGCGGACTGCCTCCCGCCACAGCCTTCGCCCTGCAGATGCGCTGCATCCGCTCGCCCCTGCCCGGCCACTGGAGCCCCTGGAGCCCCAGCCTGGAGCTGAGAACTGCTGAGCTGGGTGAGTGGGTGAGGAGGGGTCGGGAGCAAGCATCGGAACCCAGGGCAGGCCCCAGGGCCCTGCCTGACCAGACCCCCTCCTCTGGCTCCACCCCAGCCCCCGTCGTCAGACTGGACACGTGGTGGAGGCACAGGCAGCTGGACCCCGGGACAAAGGGCGTGCAGCTGTTCTGGAAGGTGAGTCCCTCTGAAGGCCACCCCTCCAACCCAGGCAGACCCCTAAAGCTGAGGCTCAGGACTCCAACAGGTCTGGGAGGCTTGGGTGCATTAACAGGTGACCTGCGATCTGCATGTGCCTAGGGAACCAAGTGGTGACCTTCAGAGAGGCTGTGACACAGGCCCCACCTGTGCCTCGTTCAATGAGTCATTAAGGGCCTGGCATGGGCACTGGCCTCTCCCTTCCCTGCCTCCTAGATCCCAGCACAGGGAAGGGGGAAGGAGGGAGGGACGAAGTTGGCAGCCTGGCTTCCAGCCGGGGCTCAGCTCCTGTGACCTGTCCACCCACCTAGAGGCTCTTCCCCACTCACAACAAGCTGTATGCCCCCCTTTCTATTTTCTCCTCTGCCCGCCACAGTCAACACCCCTGAAGGAAGACAGCGGGCAGATCCAGGGGTACCTGCTCTCCTGGAGACCCTCGGGCCAGTCTGGGCCAGCCCTGCCTCTCTGCAACACCACAGATCTTAACTGCACCTTCCGCCTGCCTGCAGAAGCCCAGGAGGTGACCCTGGTGGCCTACAACACAGCTGGGACCTCTCATCCAACCCCAGTGGACTTCCTGGAGGGCGAAGGTAAAGGGAGCGGGCAGCCAGAAGAACACAGTGCAGGGCAGGGTGGGTAAATTTGGAGGCTAGACTACCTGGGTGAAATCTAGTCCTCCAACTCACTGACAGTAGGACCCAGGCAAGTCACTCCCTTCCCTGGCCTGTCTACTCAAGATCTAGCAAATGGGGATGAAACTGCCTTCTGAGGGTACTGATAATACAGGCATCAGCCAGAACCCGGGTGAGCTGGTGGTGGTGCCTACACACACACACACACACACAAACACACACACACACACACACACACACACACACACAGTGGCTCTGCCCAGAAAGGTGAGAGATAAAGCCCTGAGCGTTTCCAACTATAGCATGGTCCATGAGTTAAGTGCTCACCCACCACCACCCCCAGCATCCCTAAACATGGGCTGTCGTAAGGTGGGACACATAATCACAATAACGATAATGGCTAAGGGGTTGGGGTTGTGTCCCAGTGGTAGAGCACTTGCCTAGCATGTGTGAGGCACTGGGTTCAATCCTCAGCACCACATATAAATAGGTAAAATAAAGGTCCATTGACAACTAAAAAATATTTTAAATAATAATAATAATAGCTACATTCCCACTTAGAACTGTGTGACCTTCAATAAATTATTCAACCTCTCTATGTCTCTCGATTTTCTCATTGACAAAATGGGGACAATAGTAGTACCTCCCTGGTGTGACAATTAGAAGACTCAGTGAATTAACACATGTCAACAATTGTGCCTGGCCCAGGACTATAAATATGGTGTTCACGTGGTCATCAAGTACTGCTCTGCACTCGGCACTATGCTGAGCTGGTTGTGCACACCGTCTCATTTAATCTGCATCAAGACCCTACAAAGCAGAAAAAGTTATCATCACTTCCACTTTACAGATGAGGAAACTGAGGCTCAGAGGTTGACCTACCCAAGGTGTCCCAGTCAGTAGGCAGCAAAGGTAGGATTTGAAACCAGGCTTCGGGTTCCGGTGCCTGTGTTCTTCTCACCTTCATGCCACCATGTCCACTCTGTCTCCAGGTGCACCCCTCGCCAGACTCCAGGCCACAGCCCAAGACCCTCATAGCCTCTGGGTGCACTGGGAGCCCCCCATCCCTCGACCTCAGGGCTATTTGATTGAGTGGGCCCTGGGTCCTCCCAGCCCCAGTGGCAGCAATATGACCTGGAAGATGGAACTCGACGAGAACATCACGGGGACTCTGCTGCAGGGTGAGGCAGGCCGGGGAGGCAGGGCAGGTGGGCACTGATTGACAGTAGCAAGGGCAGCCTCAACTGCCCTAGAGACAGAGTCCCCAGCCTCACCTGAGCCCTCCTCCTTCTCACCTCACATCCTCACTATCAGGAAGTTCTTCCTGCAGTCCAACCTGATCCTTTCTCTACAGCCCTCACTCTGTCATTCATCTAGCTCTCTCTTGCACTTTCCCTCCCTAACCCCATCAAATGATCTAAAGAAGAGATTGTGAAGGTGAACCCTGCATCCCAACCTCTGCATCACGAGGCCAGGTTAGCCCTAACCACAGGTCTAAGGTTAGATCCTCGTCCTCAGCAGAGGATAGCCCCCAACCCAAGTGCCTGCCCCATTTTCTCTCTACAGAGAACATCAGGCCCTTTCAGCTCTATGAAATCACTGTGACGCCCCTGTACCAAGGCACCATGGGACCCTCCAAGCGAATCTACGCCTACTCCCAAGAGATGGGTTCGTCAGACATCAGGCCCTTCCCCAGAATCCTTCTCTTCTCTCCTCCAAGGCCTGCGTGGCCCCACCAATCACCAATATGAGGGAACATTTCCTTCCTCCCTGACTTCTGGCCCTTGAGAGGGTCACTCCCAGTCCTAAGATTACCCCTGGTTTACATCAGACCCCTGCAGCTGAATGAAATCAGGTGGTGGGCTAATAGTAATTGGGCAATGACTTGGCAAAATTCAGAGATGGAGTCTCACAAAATCAATCAATGGCCCTGCAGAAACCAGGGGCCACATCTGACAGATTCAGAGAGTGAGTGGCAGGAAATCAGACAGTGAGTCAGGCAAAACCAGGCCTGGCAGCAATCAGGGAGTGAGGATTTAAAGTCAAACTGAACTGGGTTCAAATCCTGGCTCAGCTGCCCATTAGCAGACAAAATCCTTGGGAAGTCAGGCACAGTGGGGCACGCCTGCAATCCAGCAACTCAGTAGGCTGAGGCAGGAGGATCCCAGGTTCCAGGTCAGCCTGGGCAACTTAGTGAGATCCTCTCTCAAAATAAAAATAAACAGGGTTGGGGGTGTAGCTCAGCGGTAGAGCACCCCTGGGTTCAATCTCAGCACTGGGGTCAGGGAGATGAGGCTTAGACAGACGTCCCTTTTCTTTTCTCACCCATCCACAGTATGTCCCAGTCCCTGGGTCCAGGGAGCCACAGGAGTCCAATCAGCTTCTCTGCCCTGACCCCTTCCTTGTATTGTCTTCCCACAGCCCCTTCCCGTGCCCCAAAGCTACATCTAAAGCACATTGGCAAGACCTGGGCACAGCTGGAGTGGGTGCCTGAGCCCCCTGAGCTGGGGAAGAGCCCCCTCACCCACTACACCATCTTCTGGACCAATTCCCAAGACCAGTCCTCTTGTGAGTCTCTCCTCAACCTCCCACTGTCCCAGAAGGCCCAGGAGGGGGTGCTCAGCAGCCACAGAGGCAGCCCAGCACCCCAGCCTAAGCTGGCCGTGTGCCCCATCCCAGCCGCCCTTCTGAATGCCTCCTCCCGTGGCTTCACCCTCCACCACCTGGAACCCGCCAGTTTGTACCACGTCCACCTCATGGCTGCCAGCCAGGCTGGGGCCACCAACGGTACAGGCCTCACCCTGATGACCTTGGCCCTAGGTAAGGAGAAAGTGGGACTGGGCAGTGGAAGGGTACCACTCGAAGGGTCCTGATTTTGAAGTAGACCTGGTCCTGCCATGGACCCCAGCCCGGGGGAGGAGCCCCACACCGCCTCAGGGGTCCTCACTGCTCTGGCTTCCCCTCATCCCAGGGGAGTCTGAGCTCTATATCTTCCTGTGCCTGTTCGGCCTCCTGGCTTTGTTCATCTGCCTCTGTAGAACTGCCTGGGTCTTCTGCAGCCACAGGTGAGTCCTTTGAGAGGAGTGACACCCAGCTACCCCTACCCACAGGGCACTGCAGGCCAGTGGGTCAGGCTAAGGCCCAACCTGCCTACCTCTCAGGGCCTGGCCCCCTACCTCCTCCTCTCTGCACTAAGGGGAAGGTGCCCATCCTCAGTTGCTGGGGTGAGTGGGACAAAGGATGGAAAGCGGGAGGGCACGCCTGACCCTGCCTTCACATGCCCCCTTCTCCAGCAGGAAGAATCCCCTCTGGCCAAGTGTGCCAGACCCAGCCCACAGCAGCCTGGGCTCCTGGGTGCCCACCATCATGGCAGAGGTGAGGAACGGGGGCTGGAGATGTGGGCCCAGGCTCAATCTCCAGAAAGGGATACCTTCTTCCCTGTGGAGTGAAGCCTACCTGAGTTTGAATCCCAACTTGACCAACTTGGAGGGGTCAGTCTGTCCCCTCACTGTGAGATGGGAATTTTCACAGTGTTGAGTCTGAGCAGCACATTGCTGCCCAGGTCAGAAGCAGGTCAGAAATGTACAGGTGCCTTGCAAATACAATCCTTTGTGTTCCACCAGACAGCAGCAGGGATGTCCCTACAGCTGCCCCAATTCAGGAAGGGACAGTGGCTGGGGCAGACATCTGAAATGAACAATGTCCTTACTCCATGTCCTTGTGTCCAGGAGACCTTCCAGCTGCCCGGCCTTTGGGACCCTGGTGTGCCACCCATCACCAAGATCACAGTGCTAGAAGAGGAGGAGAAGAAGTCAGGGCCCTGGGAGTCCAGTGACAGCTCAGAGACCTGTGGCCTCCCCACCCTGGTCCAGGCCTATGTGCTCCAGGGAAACCCAAGAGCAGTTTCCACACAGCCCCAGCCCCAGTCTGGCACCAGTGACCAGGTCCTTTATGGGCAGGTGCTGGACAGTCCCACCAGTCCAGAGCCTGGCCACTACCTCCGCTGCGACTCCACTCAGCCTCTCTTGGGAGGCCTCACCCCCAGCCCTAAGTCCTATGAGAATCTTTGGTTCCAGAACAGCCCCCTGGGGACTCCAGTGTCCCCACCCCAAAGCCAGGAGAATGACTGTGTCTTTGGGCCATTGGTTGATTTTCCCCTCTTGCAGGGGCTCCAGGTCCATGGGGTAGAAGGACCTGAGGGCTTTTAGGGCCCCACCTGGGCCTGCCTCTTGAAGGGCCTGGACTATCCGGAGGAGGGAGTTAATAAATCCATTCATCCCTAAAAACCACCTAGCCCCAGGAAAGGCCCCCAGTCTCTTTCCCCCCAGTCTCCATGGGCTGGGCCTCCCAGGCTACCTGCATACTTTAAAAGCCAGATACACTCTGTTCACCCCCACCCTCTAGCCTTTTGTGCTTGTTTCCTGTAATTGTGGTCTCTTAAACTGCTTTTTTTAAATTTCGGATTTTGTTATCATTTTTAGAAACTCTTGAGTGTACCTGAGTCTCTGCTTCTTTTCAGGGCCCTAGCAGCCGGGATTATGTCTCGGAATCATCTTTTCTTCCTTCCTTCCTTTCCTTCCTCCCTCCCTCCTTCCTCCCTCCCTCCTTCCTCTCTCCATCCCTCCTTCCTTCCTCCCTTTCTCCTCTCTCCCTCCCTCCCTTCTTCCCTTCCTCCCTTCCTTCCTTCCTTCCTTCCTTCCTTCCTTCCTTCCTTCCTTCCTTCCTCCCTTTCTTCCTTCCTTCCGCCAGCTCTCACCCAGCATCTAGACCCTGTGCTGCAGCAGGAATTAAAAAATGGCTCAGCTCACTCACTCTCAGAGGGCTCCCATTCTCATGATAGAGAATCAAAACTGATCACTGAGGAACAGCAGCAAGTCTTGTGTGCAGGGAGTCACAGAGCACTGTGGGGAGTCACGAAGAGACCTTGGGAAAGACTAACCCCTATTGGGTATCTATAATTGAAAACAAAATCTCCTACCAACCCAGAAACCCCCTCTGCGAGGGCAAAAGAACAAGAAAACCGTTTTATTATTGAATAAGAACGTGGTGTGCAGGGCAAGCAATCCACTAAAAAGACGGTAAAGAAGGAAAGAAATGTTACCATTTTATATAACCAAGTGGATACAACTCATGAACATACTTTTTAAAGATGAACAACAAACTTAAAGGGGGATACTTAAAGAGATAGATAATGCTCAAGTAAGAGGACCGCACCATTTGTCACACATGGTTCATTCTAAATTCACCTGGTAAATGGGGTAGTTACCTGGGTTTGCTAATTGCCTCTGTCTGAAGTATAAAGAAAATTCTCTTGTCTTTACCACAGAAAGGTTTGCAACTGGGAGCCAGGCATCTGCTGAAGTGAAGATCCTACCCTCCCTAAGAAACTGGGAGGGAGATGGGGCACTATCATCTTTCAGGATAACATATCAAAGAGATGGCTCCTGGGTCCTTGAGAAAAACCTTCCTGGGTTCTAAAACTGGCAAGAGGTTTATTTAGCTTGTAAAAACATTTCCATGCATCTCAAAAGAGTACAGAAAGAATTCACAATTTAAAGTTTTCTAAAGAAAATGCTTGAAGAAAAGTGAGGGGAGGAGAGTCTTTTCGCACGAGCGAAAATTAAATTTAAATTTTTATTTTTAATTTACATTTGCCCTCATACTCCTCATTTCACAGATACTGTCACAGCTAATAATTATTGAATGTTTACTATTTAATCGAGTGTTTTCCATACAACTGCCTCAGTTAATCCTCTCAAGAACCTGAAAGGCAGATGTTACTACCCTTCCCTCCACATGGATGGCTCAGAAAGGTTAAGTGACTTGCTCACAGAGTCACCCAGCGACCTTCCATAACCAGCAATCTTGGTCACCAGGCTACCAGGCTGCATGAAAGGAGTCTGAGCCCCATTGGTTCTTACAGGGTCGCATCGCGGACCTTGGGGGAGGAAAGGCAGAGCGAGAAGGGGAAGAAGGTTACGGCTATTCTGCTGGAAGCCCCACAATAACCGGAGCACGAGGCCAGGGATGTAAGAGAGGGATTAAGGCGGCACTTTTGGGTCTGCACAGCGCGCACAACACTGCCCACGGGGCCATGCCCCCCAATCTGGCCAATGCTCCACGGAATCACCGAGTCCTGCCCGCCAATCCATTCTCTCGGTGCTCGTCTGCTCCGGTCGAGCCGCTGCCTCGATTGGTCGAGCCTGAGCCATCATGGCGGCACCCCTGTAGCCCGGTCCGTACAACGAAGGGGACGGTGGCTGCGGCGCGGGCCGGCGGGGGTCAGAAGTCACCATGCTGAGGGCCGCGTGGAGGGCCCTGAGTTCGGTTCGAACCCAGGCAGTGGCCCAGGCCCCAGTCTCTGGCCTGCTGCGGAGAAGGAGCGCCAGGCTTCCCTCCGAGCAGTGGGGCCTGCAGCCTCAGAGTGAGGAGCTGAGAAACGGGCCGGCGGGAGTCGGGAGTGGGGGCCGGCGGGGATGGAGGGTACCCGGGAACCGCGACGGGGCAGAAGAGCGGCGGCGGGATGAGGGAGAAAGTGTGGTGGCCGGGGAAGAAGTGAGACAAGGCGGGGGAGACTTGGGGCAGGGGGCTGGAGGAGAAACGGGCGACCGTGGAGGAAGGGTAAGGCGAAGGGCGCAGGAAGGAATCAAGGCTGGACAGTTTTAGGAAATGGGTCTCAGCACTCTCTGTTCTGCGTAGGTCTCCTGCAGGCCGCCCGTGGATACGCCATCCAAAAACCAGGTAGGCGAACTTGGGGCTGAAGAGAGACTGCCTGGAAGCTTTGGGGTGGTCAAAGGGACCGAGAGAGCGAGTTAGAGCTATTTGATGGGGCGGGCAAAGGGGTGGAACCAGAGGTCCTGAGCAGAAGACCACATCCACATTATATAGATCCCTAAGCCAGAACCTTCATGAGTGTGGGGAAGAAGGATATGAGCAAGAGACGTCAAAGGGTGTATGCCTGAAAATGAGCTAGCCAGCGTGGTTGCAAGGCTGGCACCATCCGGGCCTTCCTAGAATATAGCACTTTGTGTCTCCCTTTGCATAACCGTTCAGCTCTCCCTTACTAGGTAAGTAAGTTGTTTGGGGCAAGTTCTTTTCTCTCTCTGAGTCTCATTTCTAAAATGAATGTAAAAGCATCCATTGGAGAGCTTTGTTGTTAGGATTCCATGATAACACATGAAAAGCATCACTGTGCTTA
>JAJEJO010000299.1:695549-807716 GCA_020662805.1 Glaucomys volans
TGTTGTTAGGATTCCATGATAACACATGAAAAGCATCACTGTGCTTAATAAATAGTAGTATATATTAAGACTTATTGCTATTAGTGTTGTTTGCAGAGCAGAGTCTGACTGAAGAGGACAAGTAGATCTACCCTTGTAGATGGTAAGGGAGGGACACACCTCCCTCCCTCACCTCCAAGGGACAGCAGGGATGCAAACACCAAAGCTTAGCTTTTCCTGTACTCTATACTTGATGCTTACATTTCAGCTGTCCTTCCTCAACCCCCTTATTTAATTCTTGAATCAGCCAGCAAGTGATTGTTGAATGCTTATTCTAGGCTGGGTCATGGACCCAACTGTTGGGGAGAGTGTGAGCAGTCCAAAAGAGCATCAAACTCAGTCCTGTCCACAGGAGAACCCAAGCTAGTGGGGAATCTGGTAACTATAGAACCAGGCAGGTATATGAGAGGTGCAGGCACAGGGATGTGGTCTTGGGAAAGACCAACTACTTGGAGAATGAAATATCAAAGCAGGGTTTGCAGAGGAGAAACTAAGTCCAGAGATATCCAGTGCCTTCTCTGAGACCCTGGATGTCTCTGATAGAGTTGGGGAGTATGTGAGAAGGAGTAGTTAGAGTTGACTCTGGGTGTTTTCCATCCTATACTTGACAGTTCAGCCCAAGCAAGACGATGACCCACCCCCTTCCACGCTGCTCAAAGACTACCAGAACATCCCTGGAATTGAGAAGTAAGGAAGAAATCCACTTGAGAAGTCAGGGAACATTGGTGGGGAGTGGGGAAAGAGTGACCTTGAGACTTGATCCACTGCATCTTGATTATAGAATGATTATAGAATATATAGCTTGATTATAGAATGTGAAAGAGAGCTATAGAGACCCAGGTTTAGTGAGGGTGAATGGGCAGCAAGGACAGATGGGACTCATGGAGCTCACCCACTTGCCTTTTTTATGTTGTTATACTCTGAGAAATCTACTAGATTCCAAAGAGCTAACATGCCTCTATGTCTTTGTAGAAATGTCCCATCTCTAGATCCTCACAAAAGCCCTGTGGGAAGAAATCATGTCCCTGTTTTAAAGAACATTAAGCTACCCCATGTCATATGTCTCCTAAGGGGCAGAGCTGGGGTTTGAATCCAGCGCTGACAGACACCAAAGCCTCAGGTCCTCCTCAGTGGAAGCAGGGCTGTCCTACTGTCTCACTCAATGTGCAGTTTTGTCTTGAAGTGTCTCAAGACAGATTGACCAAGTCATAGCTGAAATGGAACTCCTCCCTGTGCCCTTCCTGTGATAAGACTAGAACACTCAAACCAATAGCCGCACTTTTCTATAATTATCACATCACTCCATGTTCTCAGCCCAGCAGGCCAGAGCCGTGCAGACTTTTAAGCCCTGGAAAATGACTCCCCACCTCCAGAGAGCCTTATTTGTTGTAGAAGGAATTTTCAATCATCATTGCTTTTAAAACTAAAATGAAAACAGCATTTATCTCCCTCCCCACTCCTCCCACACTTGTCACTCATTGCTCTGGATTTTCCACAGGGTTGATGATGTTGTGAAAAGACTCTTGTCTTTGGAAATGGCCAACCAGGTGAGTACCTGTGCCAAACCTCGGCCTTGACCTCCCTAGGACTCCCTCCTACCCTGGTTAGCACCCATGTTTCTCCAAGCATAGCATGCATCCCACCTTCACTCTGTGTTTACATGTCAGTGCCCCCAGACTGAACACCTCAAAGGAAGGGACAGTTTTGTTTCCCCATTGTACCCCTAACACCTGACACAGTAGGTACTGGATAAAGATGTGTGCACAAATCAGCAAACTTTGTGGACATTCATCCGATAAGCCATGTCTTTTATCAGTGGCTTTGGCCTTGGGTTCATCCAGATGTGGATAGCCATGTTGTTTGACCAAGGCCATGGTGAGCACAGTGAAGTCCAGCCCTGAGCCTTATGGGCCTAGTTGCTATAACTTCAGGTACAGCCTTGCATGCAGAAGGACTAGTTCTTAAGGCATAGCAGACTGCACAGATTTTCTTAATCTTTGTCTCCAACAGAAAGAGAAGCTAAAAATCAAGCAAGAACAATTGATGAACAGAGTCGTGGCAAACCCTGAGGACACCAGATCCCTGGAGGCTCGAAGTTGGTCCGAGGGCTCTTGGGAAGTGGGGGTGCAGGGGAGTCTTCTAGCTGGTACCTGATCTAGGGCTCATCTACAAGTACACTTAGATATGGCTTGGGAAAAGGAGATATAAGGACCAAGGGCAATGAAAACTGGATCCCAAGCTGTGTGTGCTGGAGTCAGCACCTAGGTCCTGCCTTGTACTTCTGTGAGCTTAGACAAGTCCTCAAGTCCTCTCGGAGCCTATTCCCTAGTCTGAATAACCGGAAAGTTGCCAGGCAGGGTAGAGTTACTGCTGTCTACCTCATGGCAGGATTGAGAAGCTAGAGCGTGTAAACACACCTTGGAAACTAAAGCTCATGGTCTCTGATAAGAAAAGTAAGACACATCTACAGAGCCCTCATGCCAGACACTGAGCACTCCCAAGGGCATAATGTTCCTACTGAGATTTCCAGCTGGAATTGGCAGTAGTCCCCATTAGATGTGTTTGAAAAGCCCCACCACTCCCCTGCTTTTGGTGCTATTGATCTTCATTGACCACCAGGAGCAGCAAGGTAGATTGGTGAACCTACGTGGGATCCACAGATTTCCTCCCCCTTGCCTTCGGACTGTATTACAGCCTCTGCTTCCTCCTCCCGACCCCTGCTTTTATTCTTTTCTTCTCCCTTGCCAGACTAAAGTCTGGTGAGTTCTTCTTGGCCAATAGCCAAGGCTAGACACCATGGAGAGGGTCTGTAGGCCCAACTCCTGGTCCTTGATAGCCCCTTTGGAAAAGGTAAGTTTCCATGTCCCCTCAGCCTCCCCGAACCTGACTGGCTTGGGGACCGTCTCATCCACAGAAGGGCTGCTTGTCTCACCTTGCCTGTTTCTGCATGATCACTGCTGAAATCTCCCAGGTTGACAGGAACAGATAGGCTATTTATCAAGACGTCAGTGAGGTGATCACTAGGGTCCTCTTTACCACAAGCATCAGTGCTGTATTACCCAGTTTTCTGAAGGCCAGCACTTTTGGCATAGTGTCTGCTCTGAAGATGCCTCAGTCTCTTTCTGTTCTGTAGCTGAGGTGGTGTGTAGGGCCATGTGGTCAGAGCCAGGGTTCCCACTGCACTCCCTGCCGTGCACCCAGAACTCATGTGTCTTGGGAAGCGCCCATTGAGGGACAGCCTCTTTTTGGAGCCAACTTCTGCTTTTGCCGCCATCTTTGCAGTTACATCAAGTAAGATGCCTGAAGCGGGTGTAGTCTAGGGCCTTGGGAGACAAGGGGAAGCTGACAATCCTGGAAACTCAGTAGTGAAAGCACAGAAATAAGGACTTCAGCTGGAAGAGGACAGGCAAAAAGTAGGCCCTGACAGTCCTGGAATTCTCCGCTGCATTGGCTGAACCTCTAGTACAGGATCAAATCATGAGTAGCCATGAGAGCATGCTAGGCTCATTTTTTAATTTAATGAGAACACTGAAGTTTTACCATGAAGAATGCTACTTACTGTGATTTTCTTTTATAAGATTAAAGAATTTCCCTTCGATGGAATTTTCTTTTTAGAGGAGAGACAATGCAAAGTCTTTTGAGATCTTGTAATTTAAAGTGTTTTGGGATCATAGAGAGCAGTACAAGAGCATTGGTGATTGTTATTCCTTCATTTCGTAAAACATAATGCAGGCCTGGGCCCTTCCTTCCTCTGTGCCCAGCTCTCATCCTCTGTGGTTTGTGGTTTCAGTTGTTGCTTTGACCATCAAGATCCGCAATTATGAAGCACACATGCAGAAACATCGAAAGGTAAATCCTGAACACCATTCACAGTTAAACAGCAGCAGCAGGGGTGGGGAAGGAGTCTGGGAGGCGAAGGGCTCTGGGTCCTGAGAAGCCAGTGGCTGTGACACCATGGTGCTCTCATTAGCTTCAGTGGGAAAAACACAGAGTTGTTTTTGTTTTTGTTTGTGGAACCGGGGATTGCACTCAGGGACACTCGACCACTGAGCCACATCCCCAGCCCTATTTTGTATTTTATTTAGAGACAGGGTCTCACTGAGTTGCTTAGCGCCTTGACCTTACTAAGGCTGGCTTTGAACTCACTATCCTCCTGCCTCAGCCTCCTGAGCCACTGGGATTTTTACCCAGCTCACAGGGTATTTTTGGTGGGAGCCTTACAGGGCTACAACAAGTCACTAGTGGTTAAAAACACTAAATTTAGAGAATGGTCACTGGGTCTGGCATATGGTGGGTCCTGAATGAATATTTGTGGAGTGCATAAATGGAGTCAGATTGCCCTATTCAAATCTCAGCTCTGCCACTTCCATTAAACTAGCTGTGAGACTTTGGGGAAGTTACAGGTCTGAGCCTTGGTCTCTTATCTGTAAGGTGGGAATCATAGAAGTACCTGCTCACAGTATTGCCTGGTTTACCTGAAATAATAATAGCAGCCAGCATGATGCATAGAAAAGTCTCAGACCCCAGGCTAAGCTCTACATGCATCATCTCATTTAACTCTATAACTCTTCTTCTTTCCCATTTTACAGAGGGATAGTCTAGTCATGGAGGGATTACATTTTTCCTCAAGGCACACTACTAGGGAAGTGATGGTCCAGACTTGAAACCAGTCAGTATTGCTGCAGATGCCACGTGCTTATCCACTAAGCCACATCTCAGCACAGTGTCTGGCACAGAGCTGCTGTAATTGGCAAATTAAGCAGTTGTGATTATTTTTAATAAAATATACTGGCCCCTTGGTGCTTTCTGGAGCTATTTGAGCATGCTCCTTGGAGATCAGTTTCCTTCATTTGAGGTGTAGAATACCAGCCCCACTGCAGAGGTCCCTCAGAGAGCAGCCCCCAGCCATGGGTGTGGATCTCCAGGAAGAGCACAGGGCCTTCCCCCCTCTCTACCCCAGCTAACAGTTTGCTAGCTGTGGAGAGACTGAACAGGTGGTGTAGGGGAAAGAGCATGAGATTTGGAGTTAGATGAGTAGTCCCAGATTCAAGACCGTACTTTAGTACCCATGTTTTGAGGATCTTTTGTGAATCATAACATCTTTGAACCTTTATTTTCCATCTGTAAAATGCAACCAACAATAACATTGCCTCCTTCAGAACTGTGCTAACATATGTCAGAACAGTGACAGAATATTAAAACTAATACAGATTTTCCTGCAGGATAAAGCACACAAACGCTATCTACTGATGAGCATTGACCAGAGGAAAAAGATGCTAAAAAACCTCCGTAAGACCAACTATGATGTCTTTGAGAAGACATGCAGGGAGCTAGGAATTGAATACACCTTTCCCCCTCTCTATTACCGAACTGCTCACCGCCGCTTCTTGGCCAAGAAGGCTCTGTGCCTCCGGGTATGAGTCAAAATTGCTCCTTTGGTCAGAGTTACCAGGACTGTGATGGAGGGTGCAGAAGGGATGGGTAACCTGTCTTTGTTAGAAGCCTAGAACTGGCCCCCAGGGAAGTCACAGGTCACCAAGCCTATGGAGGAAGGCTGGGCTTACCATCTGGGGGAGATGGTTCCCACCTGACCTCCAAGACAGGTTTCCCATATGATTACAAAGTTTTCCTGCCTTCTTCCAACCCCCAGGTTTTCCAGGAGGCACAAAAGCTGAAGAAACAAAAAAGGATCTTAAAAGCTGCAGCCATGGCAGCCCCAAAGCAAGACAACCAGGGGAAGCCAGAGAGCCCTTCCAAAGCCTGCACAGAAGCACTCAAAGAAAACCAATAAAGACTGTTTTTAAATTATTTATTTCTGCCTTGAGTGATAGGAGAGAAGATGGCATTCTTTTTGTCCCAAGAAAGAAGAGGAGGAACTTATTTTCTCATTCAGCTCTAGGATCTCAGAGGTGTCTGAGTCCCTGCCCTCACCCACCAGAGAACACAGGCATGTAAACAACTACCTGTCATCCAGGTGGCATGTATTTCAGTGCAGGCAAAGCTGAGCACAGGGCAGCACGGAAGAAGGGTGGCTGGCTGGGTGGGAGGGACAGCATCCAGGCAGAAGAAACAACCTGTACACAGAGAGGCTTTTGAGAAGCCAGAAAGTACAGACAAGTCTAGAAGTGCATGCTGTGTTCAAGAGCAGTGCCAGGCAAGCTGGGCTAGAAGCTTACACGCTGTCCTCTAGGGAGCGGTGAGGGGCTTAAAGTCTTAAAACCAAGAGAGTGATGCCAAGGGCGGGCCTCCGTTTTTAGTAATTAAGCAGCAGCTGTGTGGGGGGTAAATCGGAAGAGAAATTCATTATTTGGGGGATGGGGTTATTGGTGTTCACATTGAAAATCTGATTTATAAAACAAAAGCTATTAGTTCTAGCTGGGTGCCGCATGGCACGCCTGTAATCCCAGCTACCCGGCCAGGAAAATCACAAGTTCAAAGCCAGCCTGGGCAACTAACAAAACCCTGTCTTAAAATAAAAAAGGCTGGGAATGTAGCTCAGTGGTAAAGTACCCCTGCGTTCAATCTCCAGAACTCAAAAACAAAAAAAAAAACTCTTAGTCCTATCCCCAGGAAACTAAACTATGCATAAGCAGACACTGCCTATAAGATCTAACTGTGTTGGGAGGGAGGTTTATAAATAACTCCTTCCCCATGAATCCCACCCACTTACACCAAGTGCCCGGGCCTTGGGGCCTGAGCATACTTAATGTTCGAAGAACTCAAAGAAGACAATGTGTCAAACTAAGTGAGCAAAGAAGAGCAAGAAGATGAGGTCAGAAGGATAAGCAGACATCAGATACAGAACCTTCTGGGTATGAAAATCTGCTCAGGCTGCCAAAACAAAGTACCACGGGCTAGGTGGATTAAACAAAAGAAACTTGTTTTCTCATGGTTCTGAAGGTCGTGAAATCTAAGAAATTGCCCAGTACTATGCAATTTCATTTCTGGTAAGGGCTCTCTTCCTAGCTTGCAGAGGCACCTTCTCATGTCTTCATATAGCCTTTCCTTGGTTTGTACACTGGAAGGGATGAAGAAAAGGCCATTTCTCTCTTCCCCTTCTATTTTTTATTTTTTTTTTTTTTATTTTTTATTGGAACCGGGGATTGAACTCAGGGACACTCGGCCACTGAGCCATATCCCCAGCCCTATTTTGTATTTTATTTAGAGACAGGGTCTCACTGAGTTGCTTAGGGCCTCGCTAAGTTGCCGAGGCTGGCTTTGAACTTGCAATCCTCCTGACTCAGCCTCCCAAATCACTTGGATTACAGGCGTGCACCACCACGCCCGGCCTCTCTTCCCCTTCTAATCCCATCAAGAAGGCCCTGCCCTCGTCACTTAACCCCAAAAGCCCCATTTGTAATAGTAAAGTCAGCTTCAACATATTAATGGGGGAGAGAGGAACATAAAATTAAGTCAGTAACTGGAGAAAAGACTTTGGACTTCTGAGAAGCCAGAAGAAAGCCAAAAAGGGAGAAAGATGGGTTAAAGCACTATCCAAACAGAAGTTTAGATCCCAGACTCGGTAGGGAGGTCAGAACCAGAGCACCTTGGAAGTTGCTAGGGTGATTGAAGCCATGGGTGTGAGTGAAATTGCCTAGGGAGGGGGTGCAAGAGAAAAAGAGCCAGGTTAGCATTGAAAGGATGATCCTCAGGGCACAGCCTGAGTCAGGAAGAACAGCTCAAGTCGAGAGGAAGGTATGGGTAGAATAGAGAGCCTGGGATTCTGCAGAATCAGAAGTGAGACATAAACTCTGAACAGAAAGTGAGCTGTTCACAATTCACCTCCAGGAATAGTAGGGAAGGCCTTTACAGCCAGGACTTCCAAGTGAACAAACTACTAAGAGGTCCTATGCTAGAGGCCAGGCACCAATATTTCAGGGGGCTAGTAGCGGGGAAAGGAGGGAAAAAGGAATATATTAATGGATCAGGTTATACAGGAAAGACACCACTTTTCGTGCTGCCTTGAGCATGTTATCTTACCTACTAGTCAAAGCCATCTTTATGCCCCACATTGTGGCTGATTGTTCACATTTTACCATGAGAAAACTAAGGCTCAGGGAGATTAGGTAATGTGTCCAAGTTTAGACTGCTGGCTAGAAACAGGTCTAGGATTCAAACCCAGCTGTCTTGACTCCAAAGATCATATTCTGTCCCCTATAACATACTGCATAGGTGCTGAAAAAAAGTCTGAGAAGCTAAGAGAAGAGCCTGCACTATGGCAAACAAATGCCTTTAGGAGCCAAGTTGGTAACAAATGCATGAAGGTAATGATGCTGTTTAGTCTATTCCTGTCCTAGTTCTATTTCTTTTAACACAGTGCACAGACAGGGCAAAATGACCAAATCAAAGATGGGCTGGCAGCTTTGAACAAATTATAGTCCTGATGTTGATGTGTTAGTTAAGAGAAGGTCCAAATAGTGTTCCAGGTGAGGCAGTCTCAGTGAGGTGGAAGAGCTTAATCCCAAGTACCATGAGGTGGGGAACAAAGATGTTAAGGAAGCTCTGATTGCAAGTGCAAACTATTTCAAAAAATTTGACTGGGAAGGGAAGGAAAGGAAAAATAACTAGAGAGGGTGTGGAATAGAGAGAGAATATTAATATGGGAAGGACTTGAGCTTGACCTTCCTCAGGACAAGACTTTCCAATGGCATGGTTATGAGGAAGAGGAGGGGGGCAAATTGCCCAAAGGGGTAACTTGCTGATGAGAAGAATTCTAAGGCTAGATGGGGGCAAGGTGGTGCAGATGACTCTGGAAAGGTAGTGGGGTGCCAGAGAGCCCCGAATGCCATGCCAAGGCATCTACACTATGGTTGGCCAAACAGCAAGAGATGTGTCATATTAGAAGTCATGTCTTCTGGAATTTAGCCTAGCAAACAGTGCAGCCGCGTGGAGGAGAGAAAAAAGCAGGAAGGTGGAGGAACATAGTAATGCAGAAAGAAAAGATAATTAAGGAATAAATGAAAATGATTTTAGAAGAAAAAGCAGAATTTGATGACGGATAATTAATAGAACCAAAGGAAAAAAATTTGGGAACAAAGGCCTGTTGCAGGTCTGCCAGTATCTGAAGGAAAAAACGATGAGTAGGTTTTTAGAAGTATTGAGATTTACAGGAACAATGGTTCATCAAAGTGAAAATGTACAGTAGGTGGCCAGGTGATCCTGGAGCTCAAGATGCAGGTGAAGAAGAAGATCATTGCCCTGAAAGCAGAGAAACTTTTAGGAGGCCTGCTTCACAGGGCGGAGAACGCCCGAGTTGAGGCAGACAGAAGAGCCTGACTTGCTTCACGGAGTGTGAAACCAGGTGGGTCGTCGCTTCAGGTAGACTTCAAGGAGGAAATGCAAATGAGTTAAGAGCATCGGTTTCTTCCCCACTTAAAAGAAAAATCGGTAACGATTTCATTGAGTGCTTTCGTGGCATTTTCCATGACCTCACAACCCTGCCCGAAGTCACACAAGGAGACCGGGACCGACTGCAACCCTGGTCGGTCCGACCCGAGTCTGCTCGCCAGACATTTTGCTTCGGGTTCTCCTCGTTCACCGACCGGCAAGGCCGGAGGGGCGAAGCTCGCCTGGAGCGAGCTGTACGGGCCGAAGCCCGCCGCCGGACCCTGCTGCGGCCAACGCCCCAACCACCGCCGCTTAAGAAAATCAAAACCAGCGCTCCCCAAAGTAGGCCGACCTCCCTTGAGCGTCCGGGCTCCAGCCAATCCCCAGGACGGTCCCTGCCGCGCTACCCAATGAGCGTCCACCCTCAGGGCACCTCCCACCAAACTGTCTTCTGATTGGCTTGCCCTTCCCGTCCGCGGCGTCGTCCTAGCAACCAGGCTACTGGACGCGAAGGGGCCTCTAGGCCACTGTCTACAGAGCCCCAGGGCTACTCACCTGCCCTGCTGGTTTCCAGCACCATGTCGGTGCGGACGCTACCTCTGCTTTTTTTGAACTTGGGCGGGGAGATGCTTTACATCCTGGACCAGCGGCTGCGGGCCCAGAACATCCCTGGAGACAAAGCCCGCAAAGGTGAGAGGCGCCGGACCACACACCCAGACCCGCACCCGGGTTCCCTCGCCCCTGCTCTATCACCCACAGCCAGACCTGCACCCTTCAGCCCAACTCCTCAACCAAGCCAACACCCCTTGCACACTGCACCCTTATAGTCAGAGACCTTTCTTACAAGACACAACTCCCATCCAGCTGGAGACCCTCGGAAGTCAAATTCTCCAAAAGATACTTCCATTGGAATTTAACACCCCCATTGGCTATAATTAGAGTACCTGATTCTGCCTAATTTCCTTATTCCTCCAAATTCTACCAATTTCCCTTGAAAATAGGTCCCTTCCAAAAGTGGGAGTCCCAGCTGCTTACCACCTGGCAACATAACCTGTGCCAGACCAAGCATCCTCTACCCTCCAGGAATAGGTTCTGATTCTCCATTCCTCTATGTAGTACCCTCCCGTGTAAGCAAGAAATGAATTTTGCTCATTTCAGAAGCTGTTTCTAGAAATGTAAGGTTCTAAGCCCAGTGCAATGGCCCATGTCTGCCACAGGGGAGGGTGAGACTGGAAAATTGCAGGTTAGAGGCCAGTCTCTGCAACTTATTGGGACCCTGTCTCAAAATAAAAAAAATGAAAAGGGCTGGGAATGTAGCTCAATCCCAGTACCAAAAACAGAAAGAAAACAAAACTGGGCTCAATCCCAATACCAAAAACAGAAAGAAAGAGAAAAAAGGAAAGAAGAGTAAAAGAAGAATGAAAAGTAAGAGAGAAGAAAAAGAAAGGTAGGGTTCTAAAATAGTGAAGATAAGTAAGAAAACATAAGAAGTCATGTCTTTGCCTTAACAGTGTTGGAGGGGAATGCATTTGTGAAATTTTTTTACTATAGTTTCTAAAATACAGAATCTGGTGTCCATATATACCACATGTAATTCACATAGCAGTGACAATCCAGAACTCTCTGCCACTCTTTTCTGCTCTCTTTTCCTCACTTCTCAGCAAACAACTGTTTTCACCAGATTTCCTCAGATTAAGTAAGAAGGAAATATTAAAATTCAAGGTAGAGGAGGAAAAGTTGATATCAAAGCAATTGTCATGGCCACTGATTAAAACATTTATTCTTATTAACATTAATTGGGTCTTTACCCAATTAATGTTAAATATACATCTTTAGATATTAATTATTGTATTTGTGTGATTACTTCTAAGTTCATGCATAAAAATATAAGAGAACTCCCTAGAGCACACCCTCTCCATTTATTCTGTACACTACTGCCAGTGGGCTTTCTGGATTTTATCCAGATTTTATTCAGATCTGTCCAGACTTCCCCCTGCTTAAAACCCTTTGTCACACGTGGCAAGTTCAAAACCAGCCTCAGCCATTTAGCAAGGCCCTAAGTAACTTAGCAAGACCTCATCTCAAAATAAAAGATAAAAAGAGCTGGGTATATGGCTCAGTGGTTGAGCACCCCTGGGTTCAATCCCCAGTACCAAATAAAGTAAAATAAAACCCTTTTTCAGTTTTCTCCTGCTGCCTCAGTGGAGGCCAAGTCCCTATGCAGCACATTTTGGGGCCCTTCCAAATCTGATCTCCCACTTCTGCCTGCCTCCTACTTTATATCCCAGTAACACCAAACTACTTGTAGGTCTCCATTGAAGCCATGTTCCTTCACTTCTCCATGCTTGTAATCCCCACATCTCCATTCTTCCTCTTCCATCCTGCATCATTCAGCTGAAGAATAATCTTTCTTCAGGAGGCCTCCCCACAAGGACCTGCCTATGAAGCGCCTTAGCGCTCCACACCTGCTTCTGCCGTATTAGTTGGCCATCTTATGTGGGAAGGATCTGTGTCCCCCACCTGACTTTCTTATTCATCCTTGCACTTGCCTAGCATAATGCCTGGACCAGAATAAATCAGTGCTCAGTAAATGTTGAACCAATAATCTAAATTGGCAGTTTTATATGGCATTGTAATTTTTTTCTCAAGAGGGTTGTTTTCTTCGTGCCTGTGTGATGTGATTTCATTCAGGTTAATGGCACCAGTGAGGTAACAGGCCAGGGTTTTCTATTAGTAGTCTGCATCTTGGAAGACAGTGTAAATTAGCAATTAAGAGAATATTCTTTGGAGTCACTTGGATCTGGGTCCCAGTGCCAGCTTTGCTCTTTAACTAGTTGCATGACCTTGGGATGTAACCTCTATAAGCCTCTTCCTAAAAAAAAAAAAAAAAAAAGGTATTAATAATACATACCTGAAAACAAAGCTGTAAAGATTGAATGAGACATGTATTTTAGTGAATAATAAGTGTTATCTTGCAAGAGGAGGTCTGCATAAGGCCCTGTGAATAAAGGGAACTGGTATTATCTTTAAGAGCTGCAGTCCCTCTGGTTTTTCTAGGTTCAATTTTAGGGAGTTTCAACCTTCTTTAGTAGCTCACTGTCACACATTCATTCTCCACAAACATTCTCAGTGTTTGACTGAGTGTCAAACTGTGTGAGATGCTGGGTGGAACCTGATCCAGCCCTTCTATGCTTTCCCTGGAGGTAGGGCTATTGGCCATTCAGTCCCAGTAACTGATTCTGAAGCTGGGGGATATATCTTCCTAATGAATGGTAAGACAATTTTTTTTTTCGGTGCTGGGGATTGAACCCACGGCCTTGTGCCTGCAAGGCAAGCACTTTACCCACTGAGCTATATCCCCAGCCCAATAAGACAATTTTTAAGTGAAGATTTTACCATTTACCAACAACTCCTCTTAAACACCTTAGTGCCCACACTGTTCTACACATAGGTAACATTATATCCCCGATTTGTAGATGGGGAAACTAAAGCTACTTTGCCCATGTTTACATAATTGGTAAGAGCAAGAGTAACGGATTTGGGGCATCAGGCTTCAGAGCTCTACTCCTAACCTCTGTGCCCTTAATTGCTGCACTGTGCTGCCATACTAGGGGGGATATATCAGAACCTTTGTGTGGTTTGTTAGGTCAGGAGGAAAGGGGAAGCTTTGAAAAAAGATATCCAATATACCCACTGATCTTATAAAAGAAATAACAGAAAATATTTAGCCATTGGAATTTGTAGACAATAGAGAAAGCCAGGTAGAGAGCGTAGGATTCAAAAAGCTGAAAAACACTCATCTATTTCACTGTCAGCACTGGTGTGACTGCAGGAACCAGAGCCTCTTCCCGGATGCTGTACGCAGGTCTATAAAACACCAAACACAGTAAACTAGTCCTTGTGGAAGCTTTGAATGGAAATCGTATTTCTTCTAGATGTTTTCATTATCTTACACAACTAATTGGTCTCCTGGAGGCCATCCCTGTTCCCGCAAGGCCCATGCTGATGTTGCCTTTCCCCCCACGAGGCTGCTGTAGTTTAGCATTCAGCGGGCAACTCCGAGCGCTGCATGTGGAATGGGGTCCCACATTTGAAGCAATAGCAAGAACAATAAAAGCCACCTCTGCCTCACTCCTGGCCTCTTAAAGACACTCACAAATAAGATCCTGTTGCACTTTGTTTACATTCCTTGCTTGACAGGCATGGGAGCCAGGAAGCAATTTTTTTCAAGACATGCAGATGCCAATGGAGCAGCCAAATGGGGGTGAGGTTCTGTTTCTGTATTTCTAGCTCCAATTTCACAGCCAGCCCTCGATAGCCTTCGGTCTGCCTCCCACTCAAACATAAGTGGAATTGTCACAAATGAGTCATCTGGAGAAGTAATAGAAAACTGGGGCATGGCATACCTTGCCTGGATCCCCAGAAGGAAGGGTGCTGGGGGCTCACGGCCCTGCAGAGCCCTCTGCTGGCCGGAGCCTCATTACCAACAGGAGTGTCCCCAGGCGCCACAGCATGCACTGTCCCGTTCCATCTCCTTTTCAGCAGAATGTCCCTAACCCTGAGAGAAGGTGGGCCCCTTGCAGTGCCACTGTTCCCAAACAGACCTTCAAGAGAATCAAAGCTACCTTTCTCAAAATACCTGTGCTAGACTACCTGTGGAATAAATGCCACAGAAAGGTGGAGATGTGGACATTATGCCTAAGAAACCAGATTTGCTTTAAGGCTTGGTGCTGTTTACCCAATGTTTTCTCTCCAAGAGCCTATGATTTGGGGGTGGGAGGAGATGGTGACTTTTCCCAGGAGAGTCTGACCCTTTGTACCCAAAGGGGCATGGCCCTGGGTGGGCTTGCAGACTGGTTTTGGAGGAGCTCTTGGTGTTGCGTCCAGAAGCCATGCCAGTGTGTACTGAAGGCATGTCTATGCTTAAGTGTAACTTCAGAAATCAGTGTTTCCAAAAGACACCATTAATTACAACATGTTTTTAAAATGTGGATCTGTGTAGAATTCTGTTTATTTGGGGGTGGTTTTTCTAAATGGAAATCTCCCCCAAAACGATAAGGAAGGAAAAAAGTCATCCTTGAGTGGAATCCAAAGACCTTCAGCAGAAAAAAAAAAAGATGGAATTAGAAAAGAATCTAGTCAAGAGTTTGAGTGTATCACCCATTTATCACCCAGCAACCCTATGAGGCACGTGCTCTGTGATCCCTATTGCAGGAAACTGAAGTTAAACAGCTGCTTGAAGTGTAGACCGCTAGTCAGTGGTAGGGCCAGGTCTCACCCCACAGAAGGGCTTCATTCTCACAGATCTTTCTAATCAAGTACATTTTTCCTAATTTGGTCTCGTCTTGGCCTCTCCCTGACTGCCTTAGTCCTCAGGAGCTTTCTTTGTAGTGATCACATCTTTAGTTTCTTCTTCTTACATGAAGATCATGCATCCATACATAAAAAAGAAAACTGAAACAAATATTAACGTAATTTCCTTTTAATTCACATTTCATGTTTTCCGAACAGTTCCATCTGTACTCCAGAAGAGGAAATTTTACATTAATAAAAAAAATCAGACTGTATACAAAGCAATCCCTTTTCCTTCCTGTTCTTGGATTATTCTTCCTTGGAGGGTTAGTGTTATTAAAAGCCTGCTTTGGGTGATGTGTGTTCTTGAAGCTTTGGGGAAGATGACACAGAACTTTCAAGGTGAGCCTGGAGGTAACTGGCCCTCCTGAGCTTCCTCTTGGGCTGGAAAGCTCTCCATGAGCCCTAGCCTTTCTTGGGATTGTTTGTTTTTGGATATTGTTATTTATCCAATTTTTAAAACTTTTTAAAAATTTCAAATGGAAGATAGCATTTACATTGGACATTAAATACAAACATGAAAGATAAAGTTTTGTAGATGAGATAATTGGATTGGTATTTGCAAAGCCTCCATGAAAATAATGTTCTTGCTTCATGAACTGGTGTTTTCTTTTTATATGCTTCATGTAGATGCATGGACAGAGGTGGACAGAAAACGAGGTATGCTATCTCTGGGCTGCATGTATTCAGTCTGTATCCACAGGTTCACCCAGTCTGTTATCAGTGGGGCTTAAAGTGGGACCACTCCAAATATTTCTAAGTTAAGAAAATAGGCATGAGTTTCTCTTTAGGTGAGACATTGGGTGGGTGAACACTTGAATCTTTTACTTAAGAGGAATAAACACATTGCATAAGATGAAAACTAAGCAAACTTTGGCAAAAGGGCCACTCTGCACCTAAAAGAACTTTCTCCTATTTTTAGTTACAAGCATAGTAGGGCCAGCTGGGGCCCTGGCTCCATTCCTGGGTGGGGTATCCTACGTGGTAGTCCTAAAACAACATTATAGTATAGTATCATATAACCAAAGAGTTGTGCTTCAACATGAGTGACCCTCCCCCAGCCATTTTTTAAAATATTTTTTTAGTTGTAAATGGACACAATACCTTTATTTTATTTATTTTTTTTATGTGGTGCTGAGGGTCGAACCCAGTGCCTCACACATGCTAGGAGAGTGCTCTATCCTAAACCACAACCCCAGCCCACCGAGCCATTCTTATTACACAGAGATATCTGTTGAGCAACAGAGAATCGTGGAAGCTTGTGACTGCATGGCTGCCAGGATCGTGGGCACATGGGGTGACATCATGACTGCAGTAGACTTATTATCATGCTCAATCCTCCATTTCCCCTTCACACACAACTAGCAGCAAATCTGAAAAGGCTGTCAGCTGCTCAGAATAAAACTTTAGCTTTTCTCAGCCTTGATATATCCGATACCTTTACATCATTTAACACTTGGATGTGGTTTAACCTGTCATCAGACATCTTCCTCAATGCTTAAGCTCTTATCACACCAATATGCTAGGGAGATAATGTATAATGCCTAAGAGCAAAGGCATTAGAATAAACAGACCCCATTCTAATTTCAACTCCACCACCAACTGTGTGACCTTGGATTTTAATTTGTGTGTGTGTTTGTGTGTGTGTGTGTGTGTGTGTGTGCATGGTGCTGGGGGTTGAACCCAGGGCCTCACTCATGCATGGCAGACCAGCAGCTTTACCACTGAGCCACATCCGCAGTCTTGGATTTTAAACTAAGAATCAATTTTCCTCCTCGATAGAATGAGGATAATAATCAGAATTGTCCTGGAGTTTAAATGAGATAATGTATATAAAGTTCTAAGCCAAGTGCTGAAAGATCATAATGATTCAAAACCGAGTAACTATCCAGCAGAGTTTCATAACTTCTTTTAGGCTTAGCTCCAAATTGCATGTTCCCATAAACAAGTGAATTTAGAGCAGAGGTAATTGATTAAAAATTCTATTGCTTTCATCTAGATAATTATTTCATCAGACTAGGCTTAAAGAGAAGCCCAATTGAAGTACTTGATATGCTTTTATTATATTTCATAACCATCTTTTGACACTGCTCTTAAGCAATTTTTGGCTCATCCCTTGAGGCATGGCAGAATTTTAGGTGCAAAGTATAGATCTTGACAGTTTTCATATACATAATTTAATCACTAGAATTTATTTTAATTAAGTGTTCAAAAATAATAAACTGACTTCATGATTTGATCATAAGACTAGAATCTTGATGACTTGTTTTGTTATTATTGTCATTACAGTACTGGGGGTTGAACCCAGGATCATTCTACCATATCCCCAGCCATTTGTATTTTTATTTTATTTTATTTTATTTTATTTTATTTTATTTTATTTTATTTTATTTTATTTTTTGTGGTACTGGGGATTGAACCCATGGGCACTATACCACTAATCTACATCCCCAGTCCCTTTTATTTTTTATTTTGAGATAGGACCTCACTAAATCACCCAGGCTGGCCTTGAACTTATAATCCTCCTGCCTCAGCCTTCTGAATAGCTGGGATTACAGGTATGTGCTACTGTGCCAAGCTAGAAGTTCAGTATATTGAGAGCCCTGTTGCCACCCTTCTGATATATTTGTGAAAAACCCCTTCCTTCCCCTGCCTTAGCCTCTTCCTGATGAGCTCAGGTTCCCAGTGAGTTCCTGCCTTATGAGAAATGTGCAAAGTTCATATGAGTGCCAAAAATAACCAAGACAGTGTTGGAGTTGTAGCTCAGTGCTGGAGTGTTTGCCTCACACATGAAGGCACTGGGTTCGATCCTCAGTACCACATAAAAATAAATAAAGTTATTGTGTCCATCTATAACTAAAAATTAAAAAAAAAAAACTAACCAAGACAAACTAAGAGTTTGATTAGAACTGTTGTTCCACAATAGCCAAGTTATGAAACCAGCCAGGTGCCCATCAACAATAGATAAAGATGATGTGGGATATAAACTCAATGGTATTTTATTTGGCCATAAACAACTAAATTATGGCCAGTGCTGTGGGGCATGCCTGTAGTCCCACAGACTCAGGAGGCTAAGGCAGGAGGATCCCAAGTTCAAGACCAGACTCAGCAACTTAGCAAGGCCCTAAGCAACTTAGCAAGACCCTGTCTCAAAATAAAAATAAAAAGTGCTGGGAATGTGGTTCAGTCCTCAGTACCAAAACAAAAAGAACTAAAGTATGTCATTTGCAGAAAAATGGATGGAACTTGAAAGCATTACTTTAAGCAAAATGAGTCAGACTCAGAAAATCAAGGGTTGTATATTTTCTCCCAAATGTGGAAGCTGGAGAGAAAAAAGCTGGGGAAAGCAGGAGGGAGGGTAGGAGGAGGTATCTATAGACGCAGAAGGAAGACCAGTAGAGTGGAGGAACGCAACAGAGGAAGAAAAGGGGAGGTACTGGGAAATTCTGTGCATGTGTGAATACATCACAAACTAATCCCTCCAGAATGTATTATAGGATGATTATAATGTGCCAGTAGAAAATTAATTTTAAAAAAGAAGAAAGCTCAAAGCAAAAAATGAAAAAAAGAACTATGCTCAGGGGCAAATATGGTGTGCAGTCATGGCTAAGGCAGGGCTAATGTCCTCTCCTCTGTGTGCCCATGGTGTTTACCTCAGTGTCTGGCACGTGGTAGGCTTCCTCAGTCAACTGCCAGGGAAGGCAAATCACGAGAAGAAAACACATTAATGTGTGCCTCCACATTGCTTCCGGAGGTGAAATGTGAGGTGGGTCCCAGGGCCCGACCATAACCCTCCCTTCCCTCCTTGAGGGCGTGTGCATGCACCGCTCTGCCCGCAGGGACAGACCCGCTGTCCTCTCTCCTCAGTGGGTGAATCTTCTGCAGCTCTGGTGCAGGGAGCTATGGGGATGCAGAGCTTCTTCACCTCCCCCGGGAAAGGCTTCAGTCTTTTTGTTTTGCCCAAGTAGCTAGCAATCACCTTGGGGTTTTCTTTCTTTTAAACTCTGTTTGGGCTGAGCTGTTTTCCTAGATGGTGAAAGAGCTCAAAGACCCTAGAGAAATGACTCAGCTCTTTGTAAGCACTAACCCAACCCCAGCCCACAGGAGGCTTTAACTCTCTTCTGAGGATATATGTATGGCTTTTCAGTTGGACCTGTTTCCTCACAAATTCTGCTTTTTGGGTTTTTTTTGGTGTGTGTGTGGTTTTTGTTGTTGTTGTGGTGGGGTTTTTTTTTTGGGGGGGGGGGGGTAGCAGGGATGGAACCCAGGAATGCTTAACCACTGGGCCACATTCCCAGCCTTTTTTTTTTTTTTTTAATTTTTTTTTTTTATGTTGAGACAGGGTATCACTAAATTGCTGAAGCTGTCCTTGACCTTGTGATCCTCCTGTCTCAGCCTCTTGAGCCACTGGGATTACAGGGGTGTGCCACTGCACCCAACAAATTCTGCATTTTATATATAGGCTGTGGTAAGAAGTTAGAAAATCCAGTTCACTGCAGCTCCTTGCTTGTTTTGGCCTAGGGGACACAGCCAGGCCTGAGGCAAAGCCAGAAGGGCTCCGGTGTCTCCTCACTGCCTACCCTGGAGCACCCTTCACCTGCATGTGAAGGGTGAGACGTGGTGGGTTGAAATTGTCAGACTGGTAATGGACCTGTTTCCTCCTCTCTGAGTAACAGGCTGGAGTCTAGAGTAAAAGCCAAAGGTCAAGTGTCAGGTCAGCACTGCTATAAGGAGTCACAGTTGGTCAGTCCTTTGTGTCCATTTGGGGGAAATGTGTCTCCTCTCCCCTCTCCCTGAAGCCATTCCATTTAAGATTTAAGTACAGCCAGCCCCCAGCTTCTCTTTCTCCAGAAAATGCCTTGAGATGCTTCCCAGTGATGCTTCCCAGTGATGAGCCCCTGGGGCCTTCTGTTGGTTCCTGCAGGTAGAGGGCACCTGAAATGATTAGCCCTGCTCTGCCTCGCCTTCACTCTACAGACGACGGCCACCACCAGTCACTGGCATGTCCCAGGTGTTCAGCCAAAGAAGGAAGAGTTTCTCTCTTTCAGAAATAATCACTCATGACTCATGTTGAATAATCGAGTTTGTATAATTATTTTAAACAACCCAGTTTTCTTTCAGATTTTAATTACTATGAATGTATTTTCTTGACATCTACATACTCTCACCTTTAGGCCAGAACAACTGGCTTAATTAAGAATAATCTAGTAGTGAAAATATCTAAATGAATGAATATAAGAAATTATAGCACTTTGGTTTACACATTCCTTTTACTCTCACCACATGGAAATTTTTATTTGAACAACAGTATGAGATATTTGACTATAGTATAAAATCAATATTATAGACCACAACATCTCAAAGTACATTTCCTACAGAAATGTGAGAAATGTTTTAATCTACAGCATTTCCATAAAATATTTTTTTAAAAAATCAATTATCATTATCTGTCCCATTTTTATGAAATTTAATTTTAAGTAAAAATGTTTAGATTTGCTTTTTAAAAAATATGCTATTTCCCATTTCAAGGAATAGCTCTAATCTAAAATGCTACAGGAATTTTTTTTCAAGGAAAGAAGAAACATTCCCCTCATTACCAAGTCAGATAATGTTTGTGAAATTGGTTTGTAACCTCTGAAGTGCAACCCACTTGTATATTGTCATCTTGGATGTTTGCCTGAAATGGTGTCACAAAGCACTCTCCAGTTCTCCTTCCTCCTGGGTCCCTGGGTGAACGGACCTCACCAAGCACACAACAACCCAGCTCCACATACACTAAGCTCCCCACTTGATACCCAGAGAGCATTTCTGAATAAAGCTCCCTCTGGTACCTTCCTTGCTCAGCTGTATTCTCTCTTATCTCTGCAGTACTGAATGACATCATTTCGACCATGTTCAACAGAAAGTTTATGGAGGAATTATTCAAACCCCAAGAGCTCTACTCCAAGAAGGCCCTAAGAACTGTCTACAACCGCCTGGCTCATGCCTCCATTATGAGACTGAACCAGGCCAGCATGGATAAGGTGAGAGTCAGCCACTGTCATCTTAGCTGCATGTCTTGCACCTTTCACAGATGATCATAGACTGGGGTCAGATGAGATGATATATGCAATGGTGCCTTGCAAAAGAAAATAGGTACTTAGAAATATTAGCAGTAATTGCTGAGTTTTAGAATTGGGAAGAACCTCAGAAGTCATCCACACCAGCCTCTCATTGGTTTATAGCATTCCACCAGCCAAAAGAGAGTACTGGTTTTCATTCCCATAGTTATGATCCCTGAATACATGCCTAACCCAAAACAAGCACACAACCTTCAAAACTTTAATTCGTCTCATTTATAATAAATTTCAGCTCTGCAGTGAGGAAACTAGGCATCTTTTGAAGCAAATTAAGCCGGGTGTGAGGCTTCACATCTGTAATCCCAGCAACTCAGAAGGCTGAGGCAGGAGGATTGCAAATTCAAGGCCATCCTGTGCAATTTAGCAAGACCCTGTCTCATGCTGTGCATGGTGGCATATGCCTGTAATCCCAGCAGCTCGGGAGGCTGAAGCAGGAGGATTGCAAATTCAAAGCCTACCTCAGCAATTTGTCAAGACCCTCAACAACTCAGTGAGACCCTGTCTCTAAATATAATACAAAAAGGGCTGGGGATGTGGTTCAGTGGTTGAGTACCTCTGGGTTCAATCCCCAGTACCCACCCCCCCCCAAAAAAAAAAAAAAAAAAAACCATATCTCAAAATAAAAAATAAAAAGGGTTCAGTGGTAAAGCACCCTCGATTCAGTCCTCAGTACCACAATCAATCAATCAATCAATGAAACAGGACAAATTAAAAACCATGCAGTCTTTACTTATAGCATGAGACCAGCTATTTGGGAAACAAATCAGGCACTCTGGGTATTGCTTTTGTTTTTGTTTTTGTTTTTTCTCAGTACTGGGGATGGAACCCAGGATGCTCTACCACTGAGCTACATCCCAACCCTCTTTTTATTTTATTTTGAGACATGAGTTTCACTGTGCTTGAACTTACCATCCTCCTGCCTCAGCCTCCCAAGTAGCTGATTTTTAAAATACCAATATCACATAAATAAATGGCAGAGGATGGACAGCTCTGTTCAGAATAATTCCAAATGTTTTACCAAGATATTCTACCCTCAGGGAGGGAGAGTATGGGCTGCACTGAGTGACTTCCTTTCAAAGAGTAAAGTATGAAAAAAAGGAGAAAACAATGAGTTTTATAGTACAAAAACCTTACAAATGACCTCACTCAGTGGGTCAAGTTTCATGTGAGAAGTGATGAGTCATGTTGATGGTGTGCACCCTGACATGTGGGATGAAAATGGTGCCTCACCTCTGTAGTCTTCCTCCCCAAACCCACAGTCCCAATCTAAGTATAAGAAAAACATCAATCAGATGTCACTGTTATGATAGAAATACCTGACCAGTATTCAAAATGTCAAGGTTACCAAAAACAAGAAAGTCAGAAAAACTGTCATAACCAACAAGATCCCAAGAAGACCTGATAACTAAACATAATCTGGTATCCTGGATGGGATTCTGAAACAGAATAGGATATTAGAGGGAAACTTGTGAAATTTCATTTAAAAAAAGTCCTTTTTAATATCTTCCTTTATGTGCATTTTTTTAAATCATGAGGATTGACAACCAGTAGTAGGTGTACAAAATCAATTTGCTTATTCCTGGTACCTTGAAGAAGCCTCAGATGGACAGAATACCTTTAACTACACCTCTCACCTCCTGCTGCTTTCCTGTGGAAAGTCACTTTATCTCCCTGAACCTGTTCTCTCACTGTGAAGTGAGGGTAGCACCTTCCTCTTCCTCTGCCTGCTAAAGCAGGGGGCAGCTATCTCCTACTCAGCATCATGGCCACCCTCAGACCTCTCACAAATCCCAAGATCATCAAAGAGGACCAAGAAGTTCATCCAGGACCAATCAGTCCAGATTTGGGGGTGGGGAGCAAGTGCTCTACCACTGAGCCACACCTCCAGCCTAAGGGTCCAGATCTTGGTGCCCAGCATGGATTATAGGAAAAAGAAGAAGCAAAGCACATGTGGCCCCATGTCTTCTGGAAGCTCCCAGGCCACAGGGAGCCAGAAGTGCTGCTGATGTGCAGCACATCTAACTACGCTGGGATTGCTCAGTGTTTCCCCCAAGAACCGCAACACTGTCAGGGAAAGAGCAGCTCAGCTGGCCATCAGAGTCGCCAATCCCAGTGCCAGGCTGCTCAGTGAAGAAAATGAATAGATAGCTCATGTGTCCATTTATTTAAATAAAACCATAAAAAATGCATTTTAAAAATGAGGATAGTAATAGCTACTTGATCAGTTATTAGAAGTTAAAGTTATTGTTCATCTCTCTCTGCCTTGGAGAAGGTTTAGAAACAACATAGCATTTGGAATAAAAAATATCCTAAAAGTCAGGTGTGGTGGCGCACGCCTGTAATCCCTGCTGCTCAGGAGGCTGAGGCAGAAGGATCATAGGTTCAAAGCCAGCCTCAGCAACTTAGCGAGGCCCTGAGCAACTCATTGAGACCCTGTTCTAAATCAAATGTATTAAAAGGGCTGGGGATATGGCTAATGGTTAAGTACCCCTGGGTTCAACCCCCAGTACAAATTTAAAAAAAAAAAATCCTAGTTTAAAGTCTTAGCTGTGAGACCAAATTTACTGAAGTTTACTAATTCTGAACTTTTACTTCTTCATGATATATGTGAACTTAGACAAGTTTCCTTTTTTTTTGGAACTGGGATAAAATGCACCTCATAGAGTTCGTATGAATATTAAGTGGTATCAAATGAAGGAATATATATATATATGTGTGTGTGTGTGTGTGTGTGTGTGTGTGTGTGTGTGTGTGTGTTTGGCACAACATTCAGATGGTAATAGTGTATATTTTCAATCCTGCCCCAGCCATGTCCATTCTGGACTGGTCATCTTCTCCCCTGGCTCCTCTAGTCCCCCACCTACCTCTCATCCATTAGAAGCACCATCCTTCTCCCCGGTGCTGGGCTGGAAATGCTGCAGTCCATTTGGACCACCCTCACTGTCATCGCCAAGTCTAGCCACACTGTCACCATACACTGACAGCTTTTCCTTCTCAATGTGACATGATCTCCAATCCCACCAGCTCTTGTCCAGCCTTAAGTCTGGATTACACCAGCGACATTTCTTTCATGTGTCTAACCAGTAGATCTCCATTAACACCTATTAGGAGCCAGGTATTAACAGGCCTCCATAACTCCAGCCCCTCCCTTCTCTCTCTCTCTCTCTCTCTCTTTTTTTTTTTTTTTGGTGCTGGGGTTTGAACCCAGGCCCTTGTGCATGCAAGGCAAGCACTCTACCAACTGAGCTATATCCCCAGCCTGTCCCTTCTCTTTATCAAATTACCAGGGGGACTAATCTTATTTAATCACCACTTTGATTTTGTCAGCTCAGAAAACTTCAGTAATCTCCTAGTTCCCACCATTGTTACTCTAAATTATTTTGCCTGCCTTTCCAAAACTTTTAATATTCTAACCTTGCCATACTTCCCAACTTTATTTCCCACCATCCCCAACATGAACTGTCCTGGGGCCGTTCGCCTCTTCCGCCTAGGAAAATGACATACTTGTGCCTCCAGACCCTCACACACTGCTATTCCCTCAACTGGGTTGCCCGACCTCTCCCTTTGGCCAGTCTGAACCCTGACGCTGCCTCAAGGTCCATTCAAGCCACTTGTGCTGCAGAGCCTATCCCGACCACCTTGATCAGCACCAGTTTCTCCCCTGGTCCTCCCTGGATGTTGGTGCCACAGCTGGAGCATGGTGCTGGCTCGGTGTTTACCATGTAGGAATGTGCTTGTATAGTTTTAGAACTTCCCACTTGCCACTTTGACATGTATCGTCTCATTCCTTTCAGCAGCCCACAATGTTGGGAAATTAGGTAGTAGTTTTTGCAGATAAGAAAATTCAGGCTCCGAGAGAATAAGACAGCTGGCCAGGGCTGGGGTGTAGCTCAGTGGTGAAATGCATGCGTGGCATGTGCAAGATCCTCCCTTCAATCCCCAGGACCTCAAAAAAAGAAAAAGGAAATTGGTCAAGGCCATACAAAATATCAGCAACAAAGGAGCACTTGAATTCAGGTTTCTTTCCTTCAAGTCCAGGACCAGTCCAGGACTCCACAGCTGCCAATATTGTTTCATATGTGTCCCATCAACAGTGCACATCACATGACCAGAAATTCTGGTTTTCCCAGGAATGCCCCACGTTACTCCTGTTGTTCTGGTGGCTAAATTACTAATATCACCCCATTTTACTCTCAGAAGCACCTTGGCTTGAACAATATGGTCACTTGAGCTGTGTGCTAAGCCCAGAGTTGATTTTCAGTAAATGCTTGACTGAATCATTGCATGAGATCCTGACATCTGCTTTTATGATCCTATTTATTTTGTTTGTCTATGGGTTGACAGCTCTATGACCTGATGACTATGGCTTTCAAATATCAAGTATTGCTGTGTCCCCGTCCCAAGGATGTGCTGCTGGTCACTTTCAATCATTTAGATGCCATCAAGGGATTTATCCAAGACTCCCCAACCATTCTGCATCAAGTGGATGAGACTTTCCGCCAGCTGACAGAAGTAAGAATATCATCAGTTTATCACCTCTTAGCCCCAAAACTTGTCCTCATTGCTCTGTCAGAGAGAACAGGGTAAGGAACAACAAAGGCAGCCACCCTTCCAGAACATTCCATAAATCTATAAGCATCCATTTTATTCAGTAAGCATTATCATCTTACGCCCTCCACTGTCACCTTCATAAGTGGAAAAGCAGCAGTACAGAGAACAGCCTTTTCTAACTTTGTTGAAAGGGAGTTGGTTTCATTTTGCTAAACCTGCAAGATCAGGCTCTCCAGGCGTGGAAAATGGGAGAGACAAAACAAGTCCCTGCTCTGATGTGGTATAATAGGGTTTTTCCACTGGGGAGAGAGGGAGCTGGCACTCCTGCGGCCCCCTCCTTGCTTATCTATCTCCCATCCCTGAGCAACCCCTACCCTCGCCTAGCCACACTGCTCATCTCCTTGTGAAAGTGAAGCACCTCTTTCTATTTTGCCTTTGGCAGACATACGTGGCTCTCTCTGCTGGGGAGTTCCAACTGATCCGGCAGACGCTCCTCGTCTTCTTCCAAGACCTGCACATCAGAGTAAGTGAGCAGGCAGCAGGGAACCCTGCAGCTCTGACCTTAGGAAAAATGGGTCATCAGGGCAGACAAGGGCCAAGAGTTTGCCCAGTTAGTGATATCTATCATGGTTTGAATCCATGGTAATATACATTCTGATAATCTGATCATACACAATCTGATGAGAAACAGTTTTTAAATGGACCAAGGAAAGGTGGACGCAGTGGCATATGCAGCAGCTTGAGAGGCTGAGGCAGAAGGATTCTTGCAAGTTCAGGCCAGCCTCAGCAACTTCGTACAACCTTGTTAAAAAAACAAATGTAAACATAAAAATATATTTAAAAACTTTAAAGATAAAAATATGTATAAAATTTTAAAAATAAAATGATGGAATGTAGCTCAGCAGTAGAGCATCCCTAGGTTCAATCCCCAGTACTGCAAAAAAAAAAAAAAAAAAAAGGACCAAGGAAGACAATGATGCCACTTCCCAGTTATGAGTTTCTTTGAAATACATTCTGAGGCAGAAGGATCACAAATTCGAGGCCAGCCTAGGCAATTTAATGAGACACTATCTCAAAATAGAAATTAGAAAAGGGCTCAGGATGTAGCTCAGTGGTAGCTCAGTGGTGTCCCTGTGTTCGATCTCCAGAACCGAAAAAAGAAAGAAAGAAATATGGTTTTGTCTCTCGCTTCTCTAGAGGAAGTTTGCTTTCAAGGCACCTCAGTTGCAGCCTGACCTCAATTCTAGAGCTCCTCTCCATCCTTATCATCCTCAACTTCTTCAGCACCAAACACTGTCAAGAGTTCCTGCCCATTCCATGACACTATATCTTCCCTGCCCTTCCATGCTCTTCCTCATCCTGGCCTTCCTTTCCCTTGCCCATCTCAAGGCCTCTCACTCCTTCCTCTCCCTGTACCTGTCTCCAATCTGCTTCCTTCTGCCTCTGCCAACCCTCTGCTCTTTAGGGATCTCCCACCCCAGTTTGTCTACCAGCTCCTTAATCTGTGACTCTGAGTCTAACCTCTACTCTATCCCTTCCCACCACTGTCCCCCCACCAACAGACCCACAGCTCCACCTGCATCCAGAAACTGTCCTTAAGGATGCCCCCAGGGCCAACAACTCAAGGTCTCTGACCAAATTCACATCTGCAGTTCAAATGCTGTCTCAACTTTCTGATTTCTTTTAAGGTCACCACCATTGCCCCACTCCTTGACTTAGAACCAGAGACCACCATTGACTCCCCTTCCCTGATCTTCTTCCCATTGCTTCTCAGGCTCCCCAAGCCTGCCTTCCACAGCCACCTCCTCCCTTGTGTCCCTGTTGGCCCAGCCTAGCTCAGGTTCTCATTCTTCCTGCTGGCTGTTGCCTCCCAGCTCCCTCTCCCCTGCACACAGTCCTACATCCTAACTTTCAAAAATGTATCTCTGTTTGTGAATTTTTGGCCTGTCTTTCCTGAACCTAATTTTGTTCCTTTCCATAATTTGCAAACTGAGATGAGAAAGATGGTATGATATAGCAGAACAAGCCCAGGCTTTGGAATTAGACACATTTGTTTTTTTCTTTTCTTGGTACTGGGGATTGAACCCAGAGACATTCTACTACTGAATTATATCCCAGTCCTTTTTATTTTTTATTTGAGACAGGGTCTCACTAAGTTGCCCAGGTTGAACTCAAACTCGTGATCCTCCTGCCTCAGCCTCCTGAGTAGCTGGGATTATAGGTAAGCACCACCATGCCTGGATGGAATTAGATACACCACTAGCACTAGTTCCATGATCTCAGGCAAATTATTTCACTTGGGGCTTAGTTTCTTCATCTGAAAAATGGAATTACACTAACCAATTTCGTTTGTAGGGAGGAAACAACATGTGTAATAGGTGTGTATTTGCTGATGATGGTGTAGAGTGCTTCTAGAAGGATATGCAAGAAACCGGTCACAGCAGTTGCCTCTTGGGAGTATCAAACTGAAAAGAGGACAGTCGCAGAGAAACTTACTTTCCATTATATATACCCTTTTGAACCTTTTGACTTCACACCTGTGCATGCATAATTTATTCACAAAATAAAATTTAAAAAAGAAAGAAGAAATAGAGTATGTTTAGTGCCTTATTGTATTTCCCTTCTATGAACCAGGAAAGACAAATAGATTTCAACTCTACTGCCAATTTTATTTTTAGCCCTCATGAACAATTTTGCTGTATTTGCTATGGATGGATAATAACAACATCAATATAAATTAAGATCTCTAATAGTCATTGATTAAAACAGAAAAATATGAAAGTACAAATAAGATTAAGTTTTGCACCAAATTTAAAATCAATTTTAAAATATTGAAAATTCCACATAGTATTGTTATCAAGACCATGCACATTTAGGCATATTTTATGGATCACAATAATACAAATAGCCATACTGATTTCTCAATTCTGACAAGATAAAATTCATAATAATGAAAAAACTTGCCTAATAACAATTTTATAGCAAAATCATTAAAATGTATTAAACCACAAAATATATATTAAGCTTTAATTGTTAAATGGATGGGCAATGAAACATCAGAATGTTTGTCAAGAAAAATAGGAATCACACATCTTGGTAATAGTCTGCCACTGATCTGTAACATCTGGGCTGTTTTCCATGTCTGGTCTTTAATGGTATTTCTGCTCAGCTGCTATTTGTGATTGCCTATACAGATTTTCTGTTTTCAAATGGTCTTGATGGTTTTTAGATTTGTAAACAAAACAACTAAGTCAGGAAAACACAGCTCTGCTCTAATAGTACCTTGCTTATTGTTTAACCAAAGCAAATACAAAACTACTCATTCAATATCTAAGCTTTCTGTGATAGCACCAAGTAACATGAAATGGACTTAATGTGCCTAAGGCCCTGACCTGTGTACTAGAGCCCGGATAGAGACACACTACAACCAATTCCATTTGGAACCCTAGGCAGAGGGCACTGACTCAGTTATGCACCAAGGCTCGTGACTGCCCGGCATGGGAGAGGAGAGGTGCCAGTAATTTGAGTGTGTGGAATCCAGGATTCAGGAACTTGGCTGCACAGAGGGACAGGGCCAGCTGCACGCGATCTAGCAGCAGCAGATAGCTGGTGAACAATTTTAAGTAGGAGTAGGACGTGATGACATACAAGTGTAGAGGGTGTCTTTCACAGCAGAATGGAGGATGCATTAAAACAGGAGGGAGGAAGGCGAGGAGACAGTAGGAGGCTCCTACTTTCCAGCAGACGACAAAGGCCTGCAGTAGGGATGGAGAGGAAGGGTCCAATACAAGGGATGGTTATTAGATTGACAGGGCATGGCAGCTGCATAGATCAGGGGAGGTGATGGGAGTGGGGCTCAGATTGCTAACTTGGTGATCTGGTGGTGTCATTGGCTGAGACTGGGAGTTCTGGAGGACCAGCTTGGGGAAGACAAAGGTGAGTCTCCCTGAGCAGTGTGAATCTCGAGGTGCATTCAGTGGAAACTTTAGGTGGACATGTCTAACAGGCAGGTGTGCAAGAAAGGATGCTGAGTAGGCGCTTGAGGTGTGGAAGCCATCAGCACAGAGGTGAGCCCTGGAGTATGGGAGTAGATGAGATCACTGGGGAAAGGAAGGGTGGCGTGCAAGAGCCACACCTACAGCAGATGCCTGCAGAGGGGCTGCGCCTCTGCGCAAGCACAGACCCAGCGGTCCTGTCGAGCCCCCATGCTCTGCTTTTAATACATTATCTGGTTTAAATGTCCCACTAATCCATTGATCAGACTCTATTAATGCTCCCAGTTTACCAACAAGAAAATATGCACACAAAGATTATGTCACTTACAAAAGAAAACAAGAACAGGGCAGAGCGTGGGCCGAAAGCACATTGCTTATCATGTTTGAGGCCCTGGGTTCAACTCCCAGAATCAAAAGAAGGGAAAAAAAAAAAAAAAAACCCAGAGCCAAGAAGGGGCCCACGGATATTTGAGCCCAGACAGTCTAGTAATCAGTGTGCCAAACTGCCAGTCTACAAAGCTTAGTACCATGTATTTCACTGCCTTGCACCCAACAGAGGCTTATTCTTGATATCACTAATAGAAACTTGCAGAACTGGAAGGGGACTTCAGGTTTATCTCTCATTTTACAGATGAGAAAGCTAAGACCCAATAAAACTGATTAACTGCCACAATCTTTATTGGAGTTTAAACTGTGAATGGGTAACAGCTCAACACAGAATAACAAACAGGGAGTGGAAATGCATAATGTGTTTTCAGCCATGAAAAAGACCTGGATCCACCCCGCTCCAGCCTGCACTTCTCAGCAGGCTAAGTGGATAAGAGCTCAGGATCCAGTCAGAAACAGGAGAGCTGGAATCCTCAGCTCTGCCCTTTAGGAGCTTAACCTCTGAATGCCAGTTCCGCCTCTATAAAATGGTGATATTGAGGTTCTTACAACACAAAGCTCATAGCTTCATGCAAAATGAGCAGGGAACCAAGGAATGGGCGCAGAATTTGGAGTCAGCCTTTGTTTTGAATCCCAGCCCGACCTCTTCGTGCTCTCTTTGGGCAAGTCACTTTACTCTGAACCTCAGCTTCCTCATCTTTAAAATGGGTAATAAGACTCACCTGGAAGGTTTACTCTACCGTTCAAAAGTAGTTCTACTTATAAAACCATTATACTTGTGCATGTTTTTTATAGGAGTTCTCAGTGTTATAAACTCCTAGGGTAACATCCTCAAACCATTACACACTTTTCATCCCCATAATGTTTATGTCCATGAAAATATACTCATAAAAATGACACTAAATATATTTTTTCCAGGTGTCCATATTTCTAAAGGACAAAGTTCAAAATTCTAATGGTCGCTTTGTGTTGCCAGTGTCAGGACCTGTTCCCTGGGGAACTGAAGTTCCTGGACTCATCAGGTGAATTCTCAACAGTAATTACCCACAACACTAGAGGTGCCAGGAAACCAGAAGGTGGGCCCCACATAGAATGTGGCACTGCTGAGCCCCTCAGGCTCTGCTCACCCTGCCCTTCCTTCAGGAAAGCATAGCTATTAAGGAGATCAGGCCAGGCACCATGGCACATGCCTATAATTCCAACGACTCAGGAGACTGAGGCAGGAGAATTGCAAGTTGGAGGCCAGCCTCCACAAGTTAGTGAGACTGTGTCTCAAAATAAAAGATAAAAAGGATTGGGGCTGGGGTTCAGTGGTAGAGCACCCCTGGGTTCAATTCCCAGTATCACAAAATAAACAGGTTAGGATCTAATCTTAGCCTTCCTCCTTAGCAAAAGAGCTTTAGGCAAGACACCCAGTTCCCCAGGATTCATTTCCTCATCTTAAAGGGCTGCTATGAGGACGGATAAGATAATCATGCTCTAAAGTGCTTACACAGCATTTGGCACATAATATATGTTCAATGAATATTTCTGTTACTATATTATGTTTATTTTGAAGAAGTACATAAATTCATTTTTGTCCCATAGTAAAAAGAATAAGAATGGTGTGACTTTACATGGTGTACAGCCAGAGAAATGAAAAGTTGTACTCCGTTTGTGTACAATGAATCCAAGTGCATTCTGCTGTGGTGCATAACTAAATAGAACAAACAATAAAAAAAAGAAGAAGGAAGTCTCCAGGACTACCCAAGCGGCCGAACATTCATTATATCATACTTTGTATTTCAGAATGTTCAACAACAAAGGTGAAGAAGTGAAGAAGATAGAATTCAAGCATGGTGGAAACTATGTCTCTGCACCCAAAGAAGGTTCTTTTGAACTTTATGGAGACCGAGTCTTGAAACTGGGAACTAACATGTAAGCAAGTTCTCCTTCCTAAATGAACTCCAGTGCAAGGGAGGTCACTTAAAACATCAACCTGACTTCTGCTATGCAAATCCCTGCTGACAATTGTGGTAATTTCCCCAGATAAGTGCATGCAGGGCCCTGGTTTTTCCTAAGGCCATTCACAAGTTTCAATCAACAGGTCAAAAAGACATATATATTTAAATAGTCATGGAAAAGAAGAGCCAAAGTCTCCCTTCCTATGGAAATCCAGAAACACAATACATGAAGATGAGCCAGGCACGGTGGCACACGCCTATAATCCCAGCACTTGGGAGGCTGAGGCAGGAGGATCGTGAGTTCAAAGCCAGCCTCAGCAACTTGGTGAGGCCCTAAGCAACTCAGTGAGACCCTGTCTCTAAATAAAATACAAATTCCAGAGTGCCCCTGGAACATCCCCAGTACCAAAAAAATAAATAAATACATGAAGATGTAATGTTACATTGTTACATGTCTTTTTTGTTGTTGTTTTTTTCCATTTGGTACCAGGGTTTGAACCCAGGGGCACTTACCCACTGAGCCCCAGCCCCAGCCCTTTTTATTTTTCATTTTGAGATAGGGTCTCACTAATTTGCTTAGGGCCTCCCTAAATTTCTGAGGCTGGCTTTGAACTTGAGATCCTCCTGCATCAGCCTCATAAGCCACTGGGATTACAGGTGTGCACCACACCCCCAGTGCTACATGTCTTCAGTGATACAAGAGGAAGCATTTCCACACAGCTTCCCCAGTATTTTTCTTTGGAACAAAGTGAAATCTGAGTGACTAGCACTAGGTTGTGTTCTGCACTCATAGCACCTTTCTGAATGCCATTTAATGTCTCAAAAGTTATGCCTAGGGAGGCTGAGGCAGGAGGATCTCAGGTTCAAAACCAGCCTCTGCAATTTAGTGAGGGCATAAGCAACTGAGCAAGACCCTGTCTCAAAATTAAAAACAAAAAAAGCTGGGGATGTGCCCAGTAGTAGGGCACCCCTGAGTTCAATCCCCAGTACCAAAATAAAAAATAAATAAATAAAAGCTATGAACTCTATTTCCCAGTTAGAAGGAAGTCAGTGAAAAGGGACTGGATAACATCACTATTTTCCGTTGCCAACAGGTACAGTGTAAGCCGGCCTATGGAAACCCATATGTCCGCAGCACCAAAGGACTTACCCTCTCAGACACAGGTGAGCTTCTGCCTCCTTCCCTCACTCTCCTGCTTCTTTCTAGGTTCAGAAGTCAGCATGGGAGAAGGGTGGGAACTCTGGAGATTTTAAAACCAGCCAGCGTTTCCCTCCGTGTTTGCAATCTTCTCCACGCAGCCTTACGAGCACACAGGTTTTTAATTGTAGCTGTTCGCGGAGCCTTCCAGTGATCTGACTAATTAGCTAATTTTCGGCTTGGTTCAACCACCATAATTAAGCAGGAACAACACACCAGGACATGTGAAATAGCATTGTGCCAGTGTCTCTAGGTGCGCGGTCACAGAGTCCAGCACTGTATGTATGCTAATCATTAGAACACCCCTTTTCAGGGCTTCTCTGTGTAATGACGTGGTAGCTAAGTTCAAAATGGGGTTTTTGTTTCTCTGAATTCCATCTTTACAAATTTTCTCTAATTAGATATCAGTTAGGTAAAGGACAAATCATGGAGTAGTCAATTCTTTTTTTTTTTTTTTTTGTATTAGGGATTGAACCCAGGGGCACTCCACCACTGAGCCACATCCCCAGCTCTATTTTGTATTTTATTTAGAGACAGGGTCTCACTGAGTTGCTTAGGGCCTCACTAAGTTGCTGAGGCTAGCTTTGAAGTCTCGATCCTCCTGCCTCAGCCTCCCAAGTGCTGGGATTACAGGCGTGCGCCACCGCGCCCGGATGGAATAGTCAATTCTTAAGTGAACATTTATTGAACTCCTCTGTGGGCTGGGGACCCAGGAATATAAAGCTGACATCAATGTGGTCCCATCCTGAGGGAGCTCATGGTTCAGTTCCCTGGGAAAGACAGTAACAGGAACAAATAACTATAATGAGGGGGGAGACGAGCTTGCTGGGTATTCTGTGCAAGAACATGTGTTCAGAGGAGGAGAAATGGTCATGCAGCTGGTGACAGGATGAGTGATAGCACAGAGGAGCAGAAGAGCATCCTGTGTGGGGGAAGCAGGGAGGCAGCTGTCTCCACTGTGGCTAGATCAGCGCAGTCCTGAGCAGGGGCAGAGATTGCACTAGATGGGGACAACAGGGCCTGATTAGGGAGGATCTTGAATAAGTTGGCTTTGTTCTTTAAACAGGAGTCAGAGGGGTTTTTTCAGGCAAGTGACAAATGAGACAGGAACTGTATTTTAAATAACTGATGACCATGGATCAGAGATTGCCCAAGTCGGGTAGGCTGAAGTCTGGTAAGGACAGTGAGAAAACGGAATGGCCTCAAGGGTGTGTTCCTGACTCTCACCATCAGAGGGCAGTGTGGGAGCTCCTCAAGATTGGTGCCCTTGAAGTTGAAGACTTGGGAGCTACTTGTGATACTGAGGGAAGTAGGTGGACTTTAAGAGGAAGCAGTGTCCTTCTCTCCTCCAAGGAGTAAGAGAGTCTGAGGAGAAGTATTGATCTGTGGGAACTTGAACTCATCTTGAAAGCATGAACATTTCTGGTTTGCTGCATGGTTAGATTTCCTCTACTCCTGACATGGATTAATTTTCTTTTGGTTAACTCTGCTTTGTTTGCTTTTAGTTGGACCCAGGAATAAACAGTTTTTTAAATTATTTTATAATACCTCCATGGGTCGGGCTGGAGATATAGCTCAGTTGGTAGAGTGCTTGCCTCGCAAGCACAAGGCCCTGGGTTTGATCCCCAGCACAGCAAAAAAAAAAAAATAAGAAGAATATTATATATATGTATATATATATACACACACATATATTTATACACACCTCCATGGGTCTTTGGGGCCTACACAGGAAATGTGATCACCATCATGTGCCTACAAACCATGCGATTTTTTCTGCAGGAAAGCATCACTCCAAACCCTCTTGCTAAAGAAGAGCTGAATTTCCTGGCCAGGCTGATGGGAGGGATGGAGATTAAGAAACCCAGCGGCCCAGAGCCAGGATTCCGGCTGAATCTCTTTACCACTGATGAAGAGGAGGAGTATGTTTTGAACCTGATCTTTACAGACATCTAAAAATCCCAAGTGTGATAGCATGTGATAACATGACAGTTATAAGCTAAAGACACATATAAATACAGATATAAAGATACCAAATGAAATAACCAACAAATTCAAAACCTAGTTAAAGGATTAAATGGCCTGAACCTTCTGGAATATTTGAGAAAAAAAGAGAGTGTTAATGTTTTACTTCAAGAGCATGGCTAAACAAGAAATAACAGAAGCCAAAATGATCATAATAAGAAACGTTTGTTAAGAAACTAGAGAAGTTGAATGTCTTTGAGATTCGACAGCCTCACCCAAACCAATAGCAGTAGAGATTCTCCAGGATTTGTACAGTGCATTTCAGTTGACAAAGCACGTGAGATAGAGGCTGCCTTCTCCTTCTCTGTTCACTGAAGTAACTTCCTTCATTTACTTCTGTGTGATAGGCACTCTGTTAAGTGTTGGGATCACAAAGTTGAAGGGTCAAACCTAGAGCCTTTCCTCAGGACACTCCCAATTTAAAGGGGAAAATGAAGCTAATGTCATTTCAGTGCCATGTCATGAATGCTCTCATTGAGGACACAGTGACTGTTTTGGCACCAGCGTATTGAAGGGGTTGGAGTTTGCCAAGCAGAGGGAGAGGGAAAACATTCTTGGCAGAGTTTAGGGTATGCAGCGGCTCAAAGACATAAAAGGACTTTCTGGGGTATAAGGAACATTGGTTGGAGATGGAGTGGAAAGGTAAAGAGAAATGGTAGAAAACAGACAAAAAATAGTTTGCCAAATTATCAAGATTCAGTTTGCAATGCTAGCAGGAAGACAACCCTGACCTTGGACTCTTCTTTACCATCCCATTTAGACACGCAGCACTATCCAGGCCCGAAGAGTTATCCTATGAAATTATCAACATACAAGCTATGCAGGTGAGTACAGGGGATTTCACAGGGTCGAATCTTATTCCCCTCCTCATCTTTAACCTTGAACTTCAAAGACCCCTTTTTTCTCTCTAATCAGACTGTAACTAAAGTCCCCATTCTGACAAATAGTTGGGCAACTGAAATGCATACCAATGGTGGGACTAAGAATTAAGTACCTACTGCCCAAAGAGGCAGCCATGCCCACACATCTTTTCATCCCTCTCACCTTGTTTCTCTAACAGGACCAGCAACGAAAGGAAGAGCTGGCTCGGATCATGGGAGAGTTTGAAATCACAGAGCAACCAAGGCAGAGCTCCAGCAAGGGGGATGATTTGCTCGCCATGATGGATGAGCTATAGCTGTGCTGATCAGGTACAGCCCTCCCACCTCCTCTGGGGAGAACTTCCTGATGAAGACCCCTGGGAAAGAAGGCTCCAGGGTCCAAAATGATGCTGCTAGTTTTTCACTAAAGGAGGCTGTTACCTCTAGTTCCTGTCTATGTTGTAACGGACTGTGCAGATCTCTCTCAGAGAGCAGCACCCTCTCCTAAAGGCATACATACACGTATCTTCAGCAAAATATATTCTGGTTTTGAAACCAGATCTTTCCCTTTTATTTCTAATTCTGTGGCAACCATGCAAAGCATCCTGGGCCAGAGGTTAAGCCCCAGAATCAGTAAGGGGTCACTCCCGTGATCATTTTCAGGTTTATGACCTCACCTTTCCTATAGGACTCAACATCTCACAGATGCTTGGAAGTTATAACAAAAACATCAGCATTTTCTGGGATGTATTCTGCCTTATAGACGGATTGAAATAAGAGGAAAAAGGCAGTTGCCTCAATCCATGGGGCCCAGTGCAGGCAGCCTTCCTCACCTGGCTCACTAGGAACTGTCACCTCCAAGACAGGGTGAGGCAGGCCGTGGAAGTGTCCCTCAGCCAGGCCTCAGGCAGGGCACATGGGGGGCCTGTGCCTCTCTGCACATCTGCTTGTGCCTGTGGCTGTGTCCCTGGAGGTGTGCACCAAGAGGAGCTTTGCCTTTTAACATCGCTATGTACTCGTTACCCCCAGAGGCGGCCTCAGCCACTTGGTGTGCTTGCCCTCTAAAGATTTCAGCCTGATGCGCAGTGACCATCAGTCAGACGGTGAGTCAGCCTCAGGCTGGTGCTTGGGAGGCGCATGTGGTGCCACTTTCCCTTCTGTGGACCCGCAGAGCCTCTTCCCTTGGGATCTGCATGCACGATCTCAGGCCAGGCCTCCATGCTCCAGCAGGGAGCAGCAGCAGCGCACCAACGGCTCCTTCCCAGCGCTGGGGAACAGTGGTCCAGGGCCAGGCAGTATCAGGGGCCTTCATTCCTAGGGAAGGGATTTCCACGGTGGCAGAGGGTAGTATAGAAACTAAGCTGAACTGGACGTTGCCTGAGATGGGGCCACCTGCAGGGATGACTGTGGTCCACACACTGGGAAAAATGGGAGTGACCTTAGTCCTGAAGTGTGAGAGCAGGGAAGCTGCCCCTCGACTGCCCCAAACATAGGGTTTGGATACAGAAGGATAAATCACCAGATAAATTGTTTTGAGGGGGCACTGGGGCACTTAACCCCTGAGCCTCATCCCCAGCCCTTTTATTTTCTGTTTTTTAGTTTGAGACAGGGTCTCACTAAGTTGCTCAGGATCTCGCTAAGTTGCTGAGGCTGGCTTTGAACTTGTTATCCTCCTGCCTTGGCCTCCCAAGCTGCCGGAATGACAGGCATGCTCCACCATGCCTGGCTACCAGATCAATTTAAATTGCTTCCCACCCATTAAAGTTACACTTCCTTATCTATAAAGATATGACATCCCCCACCCCCCGACATAGTTCTGTTGGGAGGAGAAGACTCTTGCTGTAACACCCGTGCTGCTCATGTTCCTGGTGCCTTTTGATTAGTCTCCTTGAAGCAATCTGGCCTGACTGGGTGACAGGTGAAAGGAGAAGTTCTGTCCTGTTCTGAGCCTGGCTCCCTCCACACTGCCACAATTGTGAACCCCGCTGTCTGCTCCGAGCACATCCTGGACCTTGGAGGTGGGTCACAAGCTGCCCAGAGCAGCAGCCTCCTCCCTCTATCCCAGAGCAGTACTGGTGGTTTCAAATGTATCCATCCTCTCAGTAAATAAACAAGATACAGATCTCTGGTGAGGCAGATGTCTGGTGAGGCAATCTTTGAGTTTCATATCTCTAGACTTGCACAGATATTGAGAAAAACAAGTTTATTTGCATGGTGATTCAGGGCAACCATGGAAAGCACAAGAGTCAGGAGGAGGCAAGAAGGAAGAAGACGGGCTGAGCCGTAGCTCAGAGGTGGAGAGTTGGGCTTCCATTCCCAATACTTCAAAGAACCAAAACAAAACAAAAAGGTAGGGATTCCTCTACCTAAAATGTGGGTAAGTACTCACACACCAGTCAGTGTTCATTTAAACTCAGGCCAGTGGGGTGCAAGGGTCTTATGCAACAGTGCCCAGTATACTTTAGGGAAGGCTCTTTGGTCAAAATCAGGACACAGCACTCTGGGCCCATCCCCATTCCCGCCTCACATTCACCATGTTGTCTTGAGTCAGTTAGCTTCACTGAACCCCAATCCTCTCAGCCACCAGAAAGAAAAAGACCTAGCTCAATGGCTCCACTCCAGTTGGCCAGGTGAATTAGTGAGTGTACAGAATCCGGGCCCTGCCCTAGAGGGGACCTGGGAGTTAGAACTTCCTTTCAGCTCTCCTGTGACTACAACTTCTTCCCAACTAAGTTACAAATCGTTCCACTCATCCTGAGAGGGTTAGAAGGCCCTGGAGGTTTTGTGAGGCAAAGTTGTAGAAAAGCCCAACGACTTGAATGGCTCCCAAAGTACATAGTAATAAAAACAGAGTGAAGGAGGTAGGAAAAAGGAGAAATGTATTAACCCCTCAATTCAAAGAGAAGTCAAATTGAGTCCACATACATAGCTACCAACTTTTAGCCAGGGACAGTGGCACACACCTGTAGCCCAGCGACTCAGAAGGCTGAGGGAGGAGGATCACAAATTCCAGACTAAGTTGGGCAAACTAGCAAGACCCTGTCTGAAAATAAAAAGTAAAAAAGGCTGGGGATGTAACTCACTAGTAAAAAACCCATGGGCTCAATCCCCAATACTGCAAAAAATTTAAAAAAAAAAAATTTAAAGGTAAAACTCACTTTTTTTCTTGGAGGTCTATCCTGAAAAGAGAGAAACAGATTTTAGCATGACAGCCAGACCCCAGAGGTGCCAGCTGTACACAGGATCAAATGCCCTCAGGCACATGTCTCTGCTCTGTAGCCATCTGCTTTGTCACTCTGGTTTATGTCCAGCATGGAGTCACACTGTTCAAGAAACAAACCATAGAAAGACAAATGCAAATTTTAGAAAAAATATATATATATACTTAGCACAACACCTGATCTTAAAAACCTAAATTAAAATCTGAAAAGTAAAAAACCTTTACCCGCCCCTTTCTCCCTTTAAATTTGCCCTGGCAAACTGCTGCTCAAAAACTACTCCTGGATAGCCCACAGGGGGTGGAGTTAGGGGCAGGGACTGGGATAGGGAAACCCCGCCCCAGTAGGCTTTTCCCAGCATAGCTTGAGACTGGACATGGAGGAAATTCTCAGACCCTATGAACCTGCTTTTTGAGTGAGAAGGCAGGAAGCAGTCCAAGGGCCAATGGACAGGAGTTGGGACTCTTTGGCTACCTTAACACTCCCCACCATTGCCACCTCCATGCTTCCACACTGGATTCTTTTGGTTTCTGGCCAGTGTTGCCTCTGATGAAAAAATAACATTTCCAGGCAGATGTGATTCCAGATTGCATTGCCCAGACACTAACACAGTCCCAGCAGAGCAGGGGCCAGATCCCAGGCCTCGCCTGTGGAGATCACTCTGCCCTTTACCCTCACCAGGCTCCCTGACTTGCCCCTGAAGTGTTGAGCCAGCAGGGTTTCTAGGGGAAGCCATGCTGTCAGCTAAGGACCCAGGGTTTCTGGAAATCCTGAACACTCCTCGGCTGAAGCGCCAACAGAACAGGAGATAATACCCGTTTTGTGTGCTCTCCCTCATCTCCTCCTCCACCCAAACTGCTCCCACCACCCCCTACGCCTCTACTTCTCCATGGAGGCTTCTCTCCATCTTGACTCCTCTGGCTGTTTACCTGTTCCTCTCCAGCACTCCACACTCACCTGCTGCCATACCTGCCCTCCCATCTCAACCCCTCCCACTTCTGTTACTGCACAGGTCTCATCCCCATTCCACTTGGCCTTCTGAAAGCTGTTGGCCTTGCTTAATACTTTTCTGCCTAAAACTCTCTCAGCCTTTGGCTCTCCTGGTTCTAATCATGTTGTTTTCTGACCACACCTCCTCTCTCTCCTCGGTGCCTTCTGATTGAGGGTTGTCTTTTGTGATAAAGAGTGTGATGCGACCATTTGAAAAGGTGTCAGAATGAGGGCTTGGGAATGTGACTCTGATGGAGCTGCCTGAGGCCCCAGGTGCAATCCCCAGCACCAAAACAGTAAATGAAAATAATAAATGACCAGGTCCATATTCAAATGATCTTTATTTCATTTCTGGCCTTTTCTGTTCCATACCTTAGCTCCCATTCCCACCCCCTTCTCACTCTCTCCCTGTTCCTTATTCTCACCCTTTCACTGATCCTAGAGTTTGATGACACCTACAATGCTTAGTTTGCAATCTTCTGCAAATTGTTTTGCATCACTCTTTTCTTTTGGTATCAGAGATTGAACCCAGGGGTGTTAAATCACTGAGCCACATCCCAACCCTTTTTATTTTTTACTTTAAGACAGGTCTCAATGACTTGCTTAGGGCCTCACTAAGTTGCTAAGGCTGGCCTTGAACCTGCAATCCTCCTGTCTCAGCCTCCTGAGTTGCTGGGATTACAGGCATCTGACACCTTGCTCGGCCTTTGCATTACTTTTTCTCACAGCTGCCTTCACCTTCAGTTACTGCCTCTGCACTCACCCATGCTGCAGGCTTGTTTCCCTGATGTTCCACAACACTTGGCACTTCAGTGGCTAAACTGAAGTCATTTTTATTTTACTTCACCTTCAAAAGGCATAAAGAAGCCTGATGCAGTGGTACATACCTGTAGTCCCAGCATCAAAGCGAGGGAGAAGGATCATGTTAACCCAGGAGTTCAAGGTTAGCCTGAGCAACATAGCTGGACATTATAAACACACACACACACACAAACACTCACACACATGTACAAACAGGTGTGGGGGGGTGGTACTGGGAATTGAACCCAGGGTTGCTCTACCACTAAACTACATTCCCAGCCCTTTTTTTAAAATTTGAGACAGGGTCTTGCTAAATTGCAGAGGCTGGGCTGGCCTCAAACTTGCAATCCCCCTGCCTCAGTCTCCTGAATAGCTGGGATTACAGAAGAAAGTTTTCAAATTAAATATAATACAAAAAAAGTAGCTCAACTGGCAAAGCAGTAAGTGGTAAGTTCCTGGAGTGGTTCAGGCAAAGGTCAGGGGGCATCTGTAAGACATTGCAGAGGGAAGTTGGGCACTGCAGGGTCAACTAGAGCAGGTGTCCTAGGGAGACCACCCTAACTCTCAAGAATCTGTGACCCTCTGCAATTAGAAACAGAACTATACACAACTCATCTAAAGGGAACCGAGAAATCTAAGACTCCTGAAATGAACTCATTTCAAGTGGCCCCAACCTATTCAAGGTTTTCTGATAGGGCATCAGTCAACTCAAAGAGTTGTCAGGAAGACTAGAGATCCATCAGAAAATGGCCAGGAAGGAACCAAGAAGAGGAGGCAGCAATGGAAGGACTTCAGTACCAGCACCAGGAAGGAGGCATTCAATGACACAATCACCAGGATAGAGCAGAAACAGACCCTGCTGGCTTCTGTCACTAGTTCCAGATTTAAAATTTGATAATGCAAGTTTGGCCATAAGCCCACCTCATAGCTAGTAAGGATCAAAGACAGTATCTGGCCTTTCAATCATCTATTGTGAGTCAGGCACAGTGGTACATGCCTGTAATTCCAGCAACTCAGAAGGCTGAGGCAGGAGGATCCCAAATTCAAGGCCAACATGAGCAACTTAGCAAGATCCTGTCTCAAAATAAAAAGGGCTGGGAATGTAGCTCAGTGGTAGAATACTTTCCAGCATGTGTGAGACTGGGTTCAACCCCAGTCCCAGTACTGTAGGATAAAAGGTGTGTGGGGGCGGGGATAATAGGTTTAATGAACAATATCATTAGTAATCTTTGCCAAGGAAGTTAGTAGAGTCTTGGAAGTACAAGCTGGATTATAGTGAGTTGAGTAATTGGTGTGAGAAAGTGGAAGCCCTCAGTACAGAGCAGTAGGTCACAAATTTCTGTCTCAGAACCCTTCATAATCGCCTATAAATACCTAAAAGTTTTTAATGTAGATTATTTATATTAATATAAAATATCTTCATATTAATTTAAAATAATAAACTCATTAGCATGAGTTCATCCTTTAAAAATAACTATTTTCCAAAAGAAAAAAACTTGTTGAGAAGAGTGACATTCTTTTGTATTTTTGCAAGGGTCATTAATATCTGTCATAATAGAAGAGAGCTGGATTGTCCTACCTGCTTCTGAATTCAAACCTTCATGATTAGGGTATTTTGGTTGAAGTGTATGAAGGAACTCCTGTCTCAGGTATTAGCTGGAGCAGGACTCACACCTGGGAAAGTGCTGCTGGAGGGAGCGCTCTTGAGAAGTTTGACTATGGAAGGTTGGAGAACAGTAACTTGCATGGAGGAGAAAGTTTTATTTTTAGGACAAGAGACCAACTGTGGTCACAGGGGAAAAAAGAGTAGGCTCCAAGGGAAATGTAAATCAATGAAGGAGAGAGTGAAGAGATGAAAGACTAATTTCTGAAGCTTGGCCTAAGTGCCAGGTTGCTCTCACCCCTTAATGAGGGTCACTCAAATCTTGCAAATCTTCACAATTCTCTGAAATAGACATTAGCTTTCATTTTCCAATGAGAAAACTGAGGCTGAGAGAAGATAAGCAACTTTTTCAAGGTTATAAACAGTGACCTTTCAAAATGGAAATAAAATCTTGTCACTTTCTGATAGCTTATTAACGCACTTCTGGCACTAGATGAGGAAACCGAAATCATATATTCTGACGTCATACAACCGGCAAGAAGCAGACAGAACACAGGCACTGTAATGAAACCTGCTGCTCCTCACCGTGAAATGCCAACTCCTGACCTTGGCTTACAAAGCCCTAAAGGTTGTGGCTCCTGCTTTCTCCCTGACCCAGTGATAACGCCATTCTCTCCAGCCTCACTGGCCTGTTTTCCCCCGCATTGTCAGGTCATTTCCACCAGTATAAACTCGCATAAATTCTTTTCTAATTGCAATGCTCCTCTCCTAGTTTTTGCAAGGTTGGCTTCAACTCACTCTTCTCAGCTCAAATGTCACCTCAGGGCATTCCTGATCGTCCCCCCAGAACGCTCACATCACTCTACTGTAATCAGCTTAAGAACGTTTATCCTATTTTTCCGGTTTGTTTTCGTATGGGCGTTCTCGCCGCAGGGCGCTAAGCCCAACGAGCCCGCAGGTCTCGCTCCCCGCTCCGCAAGGCGAGACTGGGAAGGTGCCTGACTCCCGGCACAGCTCAGTGAGTATGCGCGGAGCGACGGCCCGCGGCTGCGCAGGAGAGTCGGCGCGCCCTGTGCCGCGCGGCCTCCTGGGAGCTGTAGTCCGCGCCCGGCGCCCCGGCTGCCTACGGTTGCCATGGATTCTCAGCGCTGAGGCGGCAGGAGGCAGCCCAGCTAGGCGCCGGCGGGCCTCGGCCCCGACGCGGGAAGCGGAAAGAATCGCGCGCGGTGGGTTCGGAACGCCGGAGTTCTGGGAGCCCGGGGGTGGAACGCGGGGGACCGCGGGGAGCGTCTTCTCCCGCGTTTGCAGAGTAGCTGCTCGCCCCACACCCACCGCCACTGCTGTGTGCCTAGAGCGGCCTCAGCATCCCCATTTTACCGGGGAGCTGACAAGCTTCAAAACGCCAAGTGGCTGGCGCAGTTTCTCCCTCTAAAGAAGTGTCAGAGCCTGTCCTAGAGCCTGGGCCACACTCGAGTTCCAGTGACTGCCCTTGGCAGTCACAGGGGCGGCCTCAAATCCTTGCTTGATCCGAGCGTCAGGCTGAAGCCTGGGTGCGGGTTTTTGGACCTTCCGGGACCAACTCCCCAACCCCCTTATCAGTGGAGTAGGGTGTCTTGCCGCATCTAATGCTACTCTGCGCAGCCTTGGTCGGGATTCTGAGTGAGGTCGTAAAGTAGGTTCCACCACCTTGGACTTAGGGGTCTGAAAATGAGAGCTAGATAAGACATAGTTAGATAATCCAGTATCAGGGAATGTTGAAAGCAAAAGAAAATATCTTCAATATAGTGAGATTCTGGTAGCCTTATGTAGCCTATGGTTTAATAAATGTGTAAACAGGCTCAGGGACATTAGGTAACTGTCCTGAGTTTACAGAGTCAGGAGTAGAGTGGGAATTCCAACCTAGGTTTCAGTTTCTCTACCTTCAAAACCTGTTTACTTTATGTGCCTTTTATGCCTTTTTTTTTCTATTAATTACCTAAATTTTCTACTTAAGGACAACTGCACAGTATAGACCAGTAGTTCTCAGAGTGTGGGCCCCAGAGCAGCAGCATCAACCTCTCCTGAAAGCTTGTTAGAAATGCATAACCCTGGGCCCCAGCTCAGACCCACTGAGTCAGCGACTGGGAGTGCGACCCAGCAATACATGATTTAACAAGCCCTTTGGGTAATTCTGATGCACACTAACTTTTAAGACCTGATGTCAACCAGTGATTCCCAAATGTTAACGTGCATCTAACTTACCAAGAGGTCAGGTTAAAATGCAGATTATGGGCTGGGGCTGTAGTTCAGTGGTAGAGCACTTGCCTCAAACTTGTGAGGCACTGGGTTCTATCCTCAGCTCCACATAAAAAAATAAAGTTATTGTGTCCATCTAACAACTAAAAAAAATTTTTTTTAATGCAGATTCTAGGGCTGGGGGTATAGCTCAGTAGGCAGAGTGCTTGCCTCACATGCACAAAGCCATGGATTCAATCCTTAGCAACACACACACACACACACACACACACACAAATGCACATTTTTGTTCCAATAGGTCTGGGGGAAAATGAAAATTATGCATGTATAACAGATGCCCAAATGGTGCTAGTCCATAGAACATTTAAGTTTTTTTAGTTGCAGATGGACACAATCCCTTTATTTCATTTATTTATGTTTATGTGGTGCTGATGATTGAACCCAGTGCCTCGCATGTGCTAGGCAAGTGCTCTGCCATGGAGCTACAACCCCAGCCCGTAGAAGAAATTTTGAGTAGCAGGGATGTAAACTACACTGTTTTTGAGACAGGGTCTTGCTGTGCTACCCAGGCTGGACTCAAACTCTTTTTTTTTTTAATTTTTTTTATTTTATTGGTACCAGGGATTGAACCCAGGGGTGCTTAACCACTGAGCCACATCCCCAGTCCTTTTTTCTATTTTTAATTTTGAGATAAGGTCTCACTGAGTTGCTTAGGGCCTTGCTACATTGCTGGGGCTGACTTTGAACTTGCAATGCTCCTGCCTCACCTTCCAAGCCACTGGTATTACAGGTTTGTGCCACCATGCTCAGCTCAAAAACCCTTTTTTTCTTTGTTTCACTTTTAGTATTGGGGACTGAACCCAGGGGTGCTCTATCACTGAGCTACATCCCCAGCCTCCCATTTTTTTTTTTTTTTTTGATACTGGGTCTCACCAAGTTCCTGAGGCTGACCTCACTAGAATTACAGGTGTGTGCCATGGCACCTCAGCTGAGTTTGAACTCTGTTCTCTAGCCTCAGCTTCCCTAATAGCTGGGAATGTAAGTGTGAACAACTACACTCATCTTGAAGTCTGCTTTGGAATAGTGGTTCTCAGCTTTGTCCACATATTAGAATTACCCAAAGAGTTTTTAAAAAGGATCCTGGGGTCCCACCCCACTAACCAAATGAATAAGAATCTCTGGAATATGGAGGCCAGGTTAAAAACTCACCAGATGATTCTCATGGTACAGTGAGGATTCCGAACCACTGGTGTACAGCTTGGGGATCGGGCAGCTATGGATTTGAAATCCCAGCATCTCCATTCAGCAGCTGTGTAGCGTTGGGCAAGATGTAAGATTTACTCCTAGCCATATTTTCCCCATTTATAAAATGAGCATAATTCTTAGTTTGCAAGGTGATCTGAGAATTCTGAGACAAAGACAATGAAGCAGCTTTGTCTACAGACGCAGAAACTGGGGAGGTGGTCGGGCTTGGCGAGGTCTGTGATGGAAGTTTTGTTTGAGGATCTGGTGGAGGTATGTTGGCAATATGCCCCCTGATGCACCTCCCATCTGTGTGCTCCTGCCCACAGCAAGCAGCCAGCCAGTGTGGAAGAATGGCGGTGAGCCACTCGGTGAAGGAGCGGACCATCTCTGAGAACAGCCTGATCATCCTATTACAGGGCCTCCAGGGCCAGGTAACTACTGTGGACCTGCGGGATGAGAGTGTGGCCCACGGACGAATTGACAACGTGGATGCTTTCATGAACATTCGCCTGGCCAAGGTCACCTACACGGACCGTTGGGGGCATCAGGTTGAGCTGGATGACCTCTTTGTGACAGGCCGTAATGTTCGGTATGTCCACATCCCGGATAACGTGAACATCACTGCTACCATCGAGGAGCAACTGCAGATCATCCACCGTGTGCGCAACTTTGGCAGCAAGGGCCAAGGCCGGCAAGAGTTTCCTTCCAAAAAATATAAGTGAGGCTGTCCCTCAGGAAGCTCTGCCACCAACTCAGGTTCCTCCAGTGTTCTGAGCCAACTCCCTGTCATCCCTCCCTTCCTGGAACCTGGTGTCCGACAGACACCACCTGTCACAATTGCCTTTCACAGGGTTCCATCTCTCAGACTCTCCTTGGGACCCAGAATCCTCTGTCTGCCTGTGGCCTTGGGGTGGATGACAACCCCCTTTTTGATCATTTGCATATAAAGCTCTGGTTTATACTAGTTTAGGGAATCTGTCAAATAGTTCAACCCTCTCCCAGTGAGAATTATTAAATGTACTTGGCCCGAGTCACCTCTAATTCCCCATTTCTCTCACAATCGTGTTCATTTTCTTATAAGACTAAACTTAGATACAAAAAAGTCCACATCTCATGCTTTCCATGCTGCGTGCTAGGCTTCCTGTTGGCCTTGTGTAATAGGGCACGGTATCTCAAACTTGGCTACACATTGGAATCACTCCTCCCACACTCAGAGATTCAGATTTAATTGGTGTGGCCCAAGCAGTAGGACTTAAGTTTCCCAGGTGATTCTAATACAAGGGAAAGAGTGAGAATGGTAGGAGGAGAGTACTTCAGTGTGGTCAGGTGAGAGTGGTTTTTCTATTCAGATACTGTTGAAGAGGCTGTTAAAGTCATTGCTCTTCCCTGAAGTAGGGAGGTTGGAGTATTCTGGGCCCAACCCTTTGGTGTGGGAATTCAACCAAGAGCAAATCAGTCCCCATTCTGAGTCGTCCAATCCTTAGGGTTGGAACCCAAGTCTCCTGTGCTCATTCTAAACCTGCCACATGCAGACAAGTATCTCAGTGAAAGTGGCTCTGTTTCATGGAACCAGAGAGTTTGTGTTCATCAGATAGTCACAGTGTGGCCGCCATGTGCTAAGGTCACCTGCTTGGCACACATTGCCAAAAAAGATCCTGAACCTGAAGGATCTCTTTTGTCTGAAGAGGAGCTTCTGATCTCGTAGGGAATGTGGTGGGCAAACACCGAGATGAGTCCTGCTTAAGAACTGTGGTGCCCTAGCTCTGAGTAAGGCAGGGCAGCTGACCGACCTCAAGGCACTCACTTCCCTTGAAATTTTAGAGGACTTTTATTGGGCACTAGCAGCCCAAAGTCGCAGCTAAGTTACCCACCTCATCAGAACCAGCTGGGGTGTGGGAAATGCCTTTTCCTGGCTCTCTCTGACCCCAGACTTGAACCAGAATTTGGGACTCAGGAATTTGCATTTTTAACACCCATGGCATTCCTTCTACATACTGTGTTTATTTCATTGTCTCGAGGTCCCAGAAGCTCCTTAAACTATGCCCGTGGCTTTCAGGAGAGAACAGAAGGTCCCAGTAGGTAGAAATCCATTTTTCTGAGTTTCCAGTCCCCTGTGACAGCCAGAATTAAGGGGACTGGCACCACATGGTGACTGCTGGTAAGAGAAATGAGGGGGAGGTCCAGGAAGTTGGTCCTCAGTGTGGAAATGTCCATGGATCCTCAGCCAGTGGGGAGGGACTCTGAACAGGCAGGAAGTCCCCACAGCAGCCTCCTGCGCAGAACTTTCCCACGTGTCTGCAAATGTTTCCAGAGTTGAAGAGGGCTCTTGCTGAGGGTTTGGCCTAGGATGGAGCCAACGTCTAGCTCTGAGGTTTCAGTGGTATGCTGGGGGCTTCTACACCTCAGCAGGGCCAGCCAGGGAAGCCATAGGACTCATGTGGACTGCTGAGAAGAAAGTCTGAGGACATGTTCCTTAAATTTTGTGTGCCAGATGCCAGTGGACCCTCTGTCCTTTCTGGACAAGACCCTGGAATATAAATGGGAAGGAGCACACAAGCCCTGCAGAGACGCATTTCCAAAGCCTTGGGTAAGAGCACAGCGGAGTCTGCAAGCCCCAAAGGTATGGAGCTTTTGTGACCTGGTCCTAGATTGATGGTAAAGACTGCCAGGGTCCCAGATAGAAGCTGAGGAAACTGGGTGCCCACCAGCCTATCGAAAGCCAGGAACTCCCACCAGTCAGCCATTCCATACAGCATATGCCCCAGGCACAGTGGTCACAACTGAGGGAACATCAGGATAAACAAGGGTCTTGTCCTCAGGTGGCTGATAGTCTAGTGGGGCAGACACATGATAAACCAACAAAGTAAAAATATATACAGACTGAGAAGGAAGTAAACAGGGTCCTTTATGAAAGATTAGCAGAGGTGGTTTTATTTTTGCAAATGTAGTCTGAGGAAGTGAAATTTAAACTGAGAAGGAGATTGCTGTTTAAAGAGCCTGGGAGTGGTAGTGCAACCTTGTAATCCCAATGACCCAGGAGGCTGAGGCAGGAGGATCACAAGTTAAGAACAGCCTCAGCAATTTAGCAAGACCTTCAGTGACTTAGCAAGACCCTGTCTCAAAAAATAGATGGGATGAAGCTCAATGGTAAAGCACTCCTGGGTTCAGTCCCCAGTTCTAAAGCAAAGGGAAAGCAAAGGAAACTGCCAAGGCAAAGGTCCTGAGGTGGGAGGCTGGGGTTTGGATGGATAATACCATTGTGACAACTGATGGAGAGGCTGGGAAAGTGGAGAAATGGAAGGGGAGGGGAACAAGTGATACAAGGCCTGTGAGCACGGAATGGAGCTGGTTATGATTTCTTTTTTTTTTTTCAGGAGGATTTGCTGGGGATTGAAACCAGGGCCATCGAGCTACATCCCTAGCCCCTGGTTCCAATATCTGATACACAGGAACTAGAACTTAGATTTTCTTTCACTCACATGGAGTTCCTGTTTCACCCCACTTGGCCAGCATGACCAAAACTTAATGGCAATCAATTCCAAGTTCCCTGCATTTTCCTCTGAATTATGTTTCCATTCTGGGGCCCTTCCTTTCAGGTGCCAAAGCCTTGAGGGTAGTGTGATCTGATGGTCATCTAGTCACACTAGCATCCACTGAGATGTCCTCCTTTTGTTTGGTCTTTTGTCATCAACCCTCAAAGGTTACTGCTGAGTCATTCCACATGTCACCCACATACCTCTCAGGTGGTACTTTTTTTTTTTTCCTGCTTTTCCCCAGATCATATTAGGCATAGTGAATCTTTGGGTCTTAGGTGAATTGGGCCCAGTCTGGCCAAAGGTAGCATGCAGCTCCAGAGTTGCATTTCTTCAGAGGGTTTTGTTACCTCCCTGGTGTCCACCCTGGAAAAAGAGCTTGGCCCTTTCCTTCCTTCAGTTCCTAAGACCCAGCCAACACCCACAGCTGGAACACCTAGAATCTTCTCTACGGACAGGGACCCTTTTCCTACCCCAGACTCCCAGATCCTTGTCACACAGTTTTCTAAATTTGTTTCTGCCCAGAAATTCTTTCCATTCCTCCCAGAAGACTGGGCTTTTGAAATTCAAAAGCTAAAACTGGATTCTGCATTCTGTCATATCCTTCGTTTCCTGAAGTAACAAATGCAGAGTAACTTGTGTAAAGGAAGGACCCAGGGATACCATGAAAAGTGTATTTCAAGATGTCACTGTCTCTTGGGAGTCTGTACTCTGTGCTACTCATTGCCATGGCCTTTGCTCAAGCACACACACGTCCAACCTTCCTGCGCCTTCAGCCACTGTGGGGCCTGTTTGACAACAGAAGCCCCAGAACTTCTGAGTGCTCAAATGGCATAACGTGCCTTCCCTCTCCTCCCATTCCTGGAGAAGAGAAGAGTTCAGGGGTCTCAGACTTGTAGGGAGGGGGTTAAAAGGCCTCTGATGGAAGCTAGGTGGACATGCAGCTTACAGTTCACATTTCCCAGGGACACGGAGGAGACTTCGCTTGTTCAGCTCAGCATGGCCGAGCCGGGTGGGACTTCAGTTGGTCCAGTGAGTTCCAGTCTGGCATCCCCTCCAGCAGGGGTTCTTTGCGTTCTCAGAAAGACCCAGAAAGGGCTAGGGATATAACTCAGGGGGTAAAGTGCTTGTCAAGCCCTGGGTTCTATTCCCAGCACTGCAAAAAAGAAAAAGAAGGGCTGAGGATATAGCTCAGTTGATAGAATGTTTGCCTCAAAAGCACAAGGCACTGGGTTCAATCCCCAGCACCACCAAAAAAGAAAAAAAAAAAAAAAGGAGAGAAAAACAAACTAGAAGGACCCAGAGAAACAGCACATAGTTTGTGAACCAGCTTAGTCTCTGTTATGGGGCAGAATTATGCCAACAGTGTGGTGGTCACACTGGTCCACTGCTCCCAATTTGCAAACTCTTATGGCTGCAATATAAGGTTGTCATCAATGAAAAGGAAGAAATGATTTGATGCAGGTGGATAGCAGACAAAATTTACAAAATATAAAGCTAGCATGGAGGAAAAATACTACATAAGTGTTTGAAGGTGGGAAGGTTTGGAACCACTAAGCCAGTCCAATTGTCACTTCATAGTTGATGAAATGAAGTCCTATAGGGGAGAAGGGGCTCTCCCTGGATCTGGTGGATAAGTTAGAGGCAGAATGCCAAGATAGGTGTCATATTGGTCATCAAAAATAGCTACTGCTTGTGCCATGCCCTGTCCTAGGGACTCTTTGTGCTCCATGAGGGTAGAGCTGTTGTCTGGTATTATGGGCACTTCTATCAGTCTTTGTAGAATGAAGGTAATCTTATTATATCATCATAACAACCCTAAAGGTTAACAGCCCTGTTTTAAATATATGCATATAGACTCAGAGAGATTAACTGATCTGCTCAAGATGAGCAACAGAGTGGGGATTTGAACTTAGCTCTGCTACCTGCAAATGCCATGATCTTAACTACAGTACTATACATTCTGTTTCCCAGCCTTCTTTTTGTGATGCGTGGGATTGAACTCAGAGCCTCACATATGCCAGGCAAGCACTCTGCCACTGAGCCACATCCCCAGCCCTTTTCAGCATTCTTTTTTTTTTTGGTGCTGGGGATTGAACCCAGGGCCTTGTACTCGCAAGGCAGGCACTCTACCAACTGAGCTATATCCCCAGCTCCCCTTTTCAGCATTCTTGACATCATACTGAAGATAATGTAGGGGGTGCCTCTGCCCATTACAGTGGTTGTACCCAGCCACAGTGTGAGAGCCATACCAAAGCCTTAGAGCTTGGCCCTGGACTGAGGCCAAAAAAATGCCAGGAAGGATGACTGGGGTTGAGAAGCCCGTGGGGTTAAGTGTCTCCTCCCTCCTTTGATGATAGGCAGATTTGTCTATGCTTCATCAAGCAACCATCTTGGGCTGTTGTTGACAGGTGTCACTTTTTTACAGCAGCCAGTGAAGTGAGCCAGAGTTGGAGAGTCAGCAGGAACATGTCACCATATATGTGTCCCAGGGATTTCCTCACGTTGGTGTTCCGATGACAGTTTTTCATTTCCTCTGGCTGGCACCTTTAGTTTCTATTAATTGCCTCTTCTCCTCCCCTCTTTCTCTTCCTCCTGCTCTTCCTCTTTGTTCAAATCCTATATTTTGAATCAGCTGAGAGTCTCCTGGGGGTGGGGATGGGGGGATCAGTGCCAAGTGATTCATCTAGCCAATAATCAGGGCTCTGGAAAATCCAAAACTCGTTCTTGTCAGAGTCAAGCCTTCCAGAATCCCTAGGCTTTCCCTTTATCAGAGAGAGGAGCATGGTGGGCTGGGGCTTGACTTCTCTATGCCTATCTTTTGGTCATCCACCTCATGGAGACTCTGCCACTGAGATAAGTGTGAGCACTCCCTGGGTCCCGTAAGAAACTGTTTCCATAACTCATTTAGTCCTCACAGTGATCCTGCAAAGTGTTATCCCTATTTGGACAAGCTGGTAAGGTTAGGGAACTTGCACTTAGTTACCCAACTTGTAAGTGACAGAGGGATTCAGATCCTAGTTCTTTGGAATCCACCAGACTTGATTCAAATCACAACCTTGTGATTTTTAGCTGTGCATCTTTGGACAGGTTACTGCCCCTTTCTGAGCTCTAGCTTCCTCATCTATAAACAGATGCCAAGTGCTGATGTTTCTAAAGTGCTTAACACAATGTGTGGCATAACAGTGGGAGCTGCTCTGATTAGAATTGCTATTCATCCCGATCAGCAGCTCAGTGGACACCAGACATTCAGAGAGACAAAGGAAAGGGCACAGTCAGGGGCAGTCAGACCTCACTCAGACCAGCCCTCATGTTCCAGGCAGGCACTGCCTGTGTGATGACAAAGGCACATACACATAAGTGCTTGGCCACACACCCAAGGAAAACCCAGCAGTGCACACAGTCTTGGCCACATGCACCTACATGTAGATACAGAGTGGCCCAGAGAACAAGTGGAAAGACATCCGAGAGTTAAACAGTCACAAGCAGCAAGCACCCTGCCTCACTTCTCTGAGACAAAGGAGTCGGGCTATGGCTGCTGGTGCTGCTGCCACTGAGCCCTTCTAGTTGCTTCTGCACGTCAGTGGAGGGAAGCCAGGCTCTCAGAGGGCCCCAGTGAGTCACCAGCCTGATGCAATCCCTTTAAAGGGCTCATCTGCTAGTGCAAGAAGCTGATTCATGGAGGGCGTGGTTGCTGGAGGAGGAGGAGGAGAAAGGGATTGAAACTATATCAGGAGAGACTGAAACTGTAGCGGAAGGGACTGAGGTTAAATGACTGGTATCGTTAATAGGGCCTTCCTGGTCAAGACACCAGGAATCTCCAGTTTGAAGCTGACCATCTTCAAGGTTTCTAAGGGACCAAGAGGAAAACGAATTGAGCATTGCGACAGGAATGTCTGTCTTTTATTGAGCCTAATTGCAGCGCTCTCCGCAGAGTTGCAGAAGTCGAGGAATGGAGCTCAAAGAAGGATCGGCTTTCTGATCTATACACAACAATTATTCTAACCGCTGTAGACTTCAACCCCAGCAGCGCTAGTGTAGGGCCCGCGAGGTTCTATGGAGTCAAGGTGGGGCGGTGCCTCGGTCCCAGCCTCATCGCAGACTTAGATTAGTGGTAAGAACCGCCCCTTAGAGTCTCAACCTCCAATTGTCTCACAGGCTTCGGCCCAGACCCCATCCTGAACCAATCGTCAGTCTGATTCTGGACTCTAGCGTGAAGGCTTCCGCCCATCGTCAAGATGGCGCCCCAAGCCCAGGCAGCGGGGCCGAAGACGCAGACGAGGGGGCGGGCCGGGGAGGGGCGGGGCTGCGGCGCGGGCCGGGGAGGGGCGGTACGTCACTTCCGTTGTCAGGTGGCGGCGCCGCAGCCATGGAGGGAGGCGGCGGCGGCGGCGGCGGCTGCTCGCGCTGCTGTGCTGGGAGGCGGCGGTAAGCGGCTCCCACGCCCCCGGCCCGGCCCTGGCCCTCCGGGACGGAGCGCCGAGCAGCCCCGGCTCCGGGCTGCGGACTATGGGCGAGCAGCGCTGACCACCCGGGGAAGGTGAGGCGGGGGTCCAGAGTGGGGAACCGGGCGGGGGTTGCGTGTTGGCCCGGCGGGCCTCGGCGGCCGTGGAGGTGGGACCGGCTTGACAGCCTGAGACCGTCCGGGCTTGACAAAATGGCAACAGCGAATGCCCCCTGCTCCGCTGGGGGTCTGCCCTTCCCCGGTGGCGGGGGCGGCGACCGCCGGGAGCCTCAGTCCCCGCCGCAACCCTGGGAAGTGGGCACAGCCAGCCTGCCCGAAGTCACTTAGCCACTGAATAAAGCGTTCGGCGTGTGAACCCGGTCAGGTTTTCCCAGAGAGATGTCTTTGGCCTCTCCACGCTTCCCTTCTGATCCCAAAAGTGACTTGAAAGTTAGGACTAGTCCCCAAGGAGTGCCAGCCGGGCTTCCTCCTGGAACCCTTACCCTTTGGCACCGGTATCATCGCTGCTGGGGAATTTTCGCATCCTGGGCGGCTTTGAGGTGCGAGTCACAGCGACCTGCTTGCCAGATCCACGTTTGGCCGGTCTTCCCCAAAGGGAGAGCTTGCTGTGGTCAGTGTTTTCACCTGCCGTGTGGGTCAGGCCCGCCCATTCCCACGCCATTTAGCCCCACCTTCCAACAAGTAGATAGGGGCATTCATTTTTCTTAAGGCGTTCTCTGCCCACCCCCAGTCCCCAGGTTTGTTTCCCTTTTGTTGGCGGAAGGAAGAGATGACAGCCGCCTTCTGTGGCAGGATAGACTTTGCTCTGTTTTAAGTCACTGGAGGAAACCGGTTGGCTTTGCTTGGTTTTGAGAACCATTGGGGAAGAGGGTAGTCATGCTGGGCTGGGCGCCTTTCCCACTTGGCTGAGTAGTTTTGCATTAGATAAGGAAGAGCAGAATATGTAATTGTAGGGCCCAGAGAATCCTTCTTTGTAAACAGTGCTTGTGAGCTCCTTCAGGTCTCTGTCATGGCCTTGCTCTGCATGTTGTTTATGGATTAGATCTAGACAGTCTTAAGGTAGTGGCTTTTCATTCATTCCTCATGGAACAACCGGGTCCTTGCTAGGAGAGGCAAGTGTTGTATAATACAGTGGTTGAGAGTGGGCTTTGGAGCCGGGCACAGTGTTGCTGGCCTGTAATCCTAGTGGCTCTAAGAGCAGGAGGATTGCAAGTTCAAAGCCAGCCTCAGTAAAGTAGCAAAACCCTGTCTCAAAAAATAAAACAGGCCAGGATGTGACCCAGTGGTTAAGGGCCCCTGGGTTCAATACCTGATACCCAAATAAAAATTAAAAAATAAAATTAAAAAGCAGGCTGGGGATGTGGCTCAAAGAAGTTGGCTTTGGAGCTACACTTCTGAGATCAAATTCTGGCTCAGCAGCTTTCTAGCTCATTGACCTTGGTCACTTTGTTTAACCTCTTCATGCCTTCAGTGTTCTTTAAAACAGGGGTGATAGTATAGAGTTGTTATGAAGAGTTAAAAGCTTAACAAACACATGTAAAACACCTAGAACCATGTCTGCCACACAGTAAGAGTTCAATGTGTTAGTTGTTTCCATTTCAAGGAGTTCACAGTCTAGTTCAAGGAGTCTGACCTGTAAACACATAGTTGAAAGGTGATCTAAAAAAGCTAATAGCATGCAAGCACAAGGCCCTGGGTTCAATCCCCAGCACCGCAAAAAAAAAAAAAAAAAAAAGCTAATAGCACTAGCAGAGTGCTTTGGGAGCCCAGCAGAGGAAGCTGTTAGCTCAGCCTGGGGTGTGGGACATGGGGTGGGAAATACCCTGGGAGGACCTGGCAGAAGTGACTCTAGAGCCAAGACCAGAAAAAGAGGACGGGAAGCTTAGCCAGGTGAGAATGAAGAGGTAGTTGTTTTTCTGAGAGAGAAAGAGAAAGATACATAGTTTATTTCAGGAACCTCTGATTATTCAATATAGTGGTATAGAAGTTGACATGGTACAAGGTAAAGCAATATATGTTGACTAGAGTTTAGTCAACCAGGTTACTGGGAACCAGTGAAAATCTTTTAGGCAGAGGAGTAACATGATTTGATTCATGTTTTTTAAATAGATGTCCCCAGGATCCTAATACAGGAAAAAAAGGAAGAGGAGAGAACTGAAGGGCTGGAGCCCTCCTCAGAGGCCACTGCAGGCTTCCAACGGAGGAGTGTTGGTACTAGAGTAGTGGATCTCTGCTGAGAAAGCACCATGTGCAACCAGTGCTAGGTGGCTAACTCCCTGCACGGGTCTGGGCTTCTCTGCCTGGCACAGAATCGCCTGCCTGGCACATGTGCCCTTCTCTTCTTGGGATTGCAGATCACTTAAGCAGCTGGGTAGGTGAGGCTGACCTCTCAGAAGCCTAGTTGTAAGGGATATATTTGCTTATTTGTGCCTTTAATTTGACCTTTGGAGAAGACAGTAGGTTGTAGTGGCTTATTTGGTTCAGGGTTCTACACTAGGGGTACATTTTCTCTATGCCCAGCTTTCTCATTTGTAAAATAGCAACAATATGAGTATCTCCCTAGTAGGGAAGTTGTAAGGATTAAGTAAGATGATGCAGGTTGAATACTTGCTATTCACCAAGTAGTCAATGGTTAGCTTTTAGTACAGGCTGCTGGAAAGAACTTCCAGGAATTAGTTGAACCAGTTCATGGTCACTAGAATTGTGTCCCATTGAGCTGTCAGAACTGTCCTGAGGGATCAAAAGATCACAGAATATTATTATATTCTCTCTGAAAAGAAAATCTATGGGGAGTTTACCCAGTCTATATGGGAGTAGTGCAGATGATTCAGCTTGGCTTTTTAAAAGAACCATTTTTTAAAATAGAAGTAGGACTGCAGAGGAAAAAAAAAAATAGTATTTTAAAGTACACATAGGAGAAAATGTATTTAGAATTTTTCTGTGAGTCCCTACTAGTGATCCTTGTCTGGAACCTAAATTAGCATCATCAATTGGAAGCATCAATCACATTGATGTGTGTGGTGACTCAAAATACAGAACCCCAATTGCTCACACATGAGCAGCCATGTGTAGCTGGTGTGTGTGCTGGGTACTAAGAGGAAGAGGAGGAAGACCCTGCCTTGGAGGAAGTTGTGTTCTAGCAGGGACAGGTGGGCACCTAACCCATGGACACTTGCACAAAACTTGAACCAAATAAGTGGACGAAGAGATTTGAGAACTTCAAAGAGTACTTAAAACTTGAACTGGATCTTGAGTAAATAGAATTTTCTGAGGGTCCATGAAGCACTCAGAGGGGGAGCAGTGTGGCACAGGTGCAATAGTATTCTGGCATGATATTTTAGGAGCCACAGGGGTTCCAGCAAAGCTGTAGGACAAGCTGGAGAGGTGGGCAGGCACCTAAGTTCAAGCTAAGATGCTTGAACTTTTTTTTTTTTTTTTTTTTTTTTTTAACTGGGGATTGAACTCAGGGGCACTTGGCCACTGAACCACATCCCCACCCCATTTTGGTATTTTATATGGAGACAGGGTCTCACTGAGTTGCTTAGGGCCCCCTAAGTTGCTGAGGTTGGCTTTGAACTCGTGATCCTCCTGGCTCAGCCTCCCGGGTGCTGGGATTACAGGCGTGCGCCACCATGCCCGGCTGAACTTTTTATTCTGTTAGTGATGGTTGTCTTAAGTGGAGGAAACACACTTTTAGAGAGGATGGAAGGTGACTGTAGGATGAGGATGGACTGGAGAGAGTAAATCCAGAGTCCCAGTTAGAGGCTGTCAGCAGTTATCACAGCAAAGGCTGATGGGAGCTTGGATCAAGATAGAGGGGGTGGGAATGAGGAGGAAGAGCAGGGATCAGGACTGCTTGGGGAGAAATCCACTGGTCTCTAGGAGTATTTGGAAGTGATGGTTGAGAAAGGAGCAACACTGGCAGGCAATCCTGTGGCTCTTGGTTTGGGTGACAGTGAATGATAATGCAGTGATAAGGTGGCTCAGGGAGAAGATAATAGGCAGTTGTAATCTGCCAGCTGTATTCAGGAAGCCTTGAGCTTACTTTCAAGGGGACGGATCAGTTGCAAAGTCCTATGGAACCCTGTCCAGCTTTGGGGCAGACCTCCTGCTGCTTTTGCCTGAATTGGCACCTGAAGAAGGGCAGCTTCATCCTATATACATGTATGAAAATAATTTTTTAAAAACTTATCACTGTCAAAAAAAAATGAAAATAAATAAATAAGTAAATAAAAGTTTAAAAAAATAAAAACACTGGGAAAAAAAAAAAAGAAGAAGAAAAAGAAGGGCACTTCCCTTCACCTTTTTTCTGTCTAGGTTTGGCCAGAGAGCGAACTTAATCAAATTTCAGAAACTCTAGTATAGCCCTTCCATCTGGTGATAGCCACCCTCATTCAGCAAGCTACAGCAGATGGGATCTGAATAGCAGCAGACCCTCAGTGGAGAGAGAGCTTTCTCTGTACCCCCTATAAATCCTATTTGGAAAGAGATCTTGAGATTGGATTCACTGCCTGATGCTGGGTTACCAGATTGAATCCTGCTTCTCAGAACTCAGAACCATCAGGGATATGAAAGGAAGCTGCCCCTTTTCCCCCTTAGTTCTAAGGGAGCTGGGAGCTGTCCCTGAACCTGACTGGGCTATGGAGAAGGGAACAGGCCCCCTGGAATTTGGGAGATTTGCACAGGTTTTTGTTCTTGGTTTATGGTGTTAAGAAGTGAACAGAAAAGTGACCTGAAATAAGAGCATTTTTTCCTTCACCTGTTCAGATGTCACTTTATTCTTGACGGTGATTCCAAACCCACAGCTGCCCCTGCATATCACCAGACTTTCTAACCAAGAGCCAGGAGGGGGAAAGCTGGTCTTTCTTGCTTTGATTTATTTACTGTCCATTTTGGCACATGCATATACTTGTCTGGGTCATTTTTGGCCACATTGTCCCATCCTGAGTGTAATTTATTTAACAAGCTCTCTGCTGATGATAAATGTAGGTTATTTTCTGTTTTTGCCTCCCCAAAGCTGATGTGACTTTCTTCATACGTATGATTTTGACCACTTTTGGTATCTCCATGATGCATTTCTAGAAGAGGGGTTGCTGCCCCAAGTAGTCTCTCTCTCTCTCTTTTTTTTTTTTTTTTTTTAATTTTTAGTCTGTCCTTTAATAAACTGGATATCTACTCCTGGGTTGAATAGATAGGCAACAGTCCAGTGGTGTTCATTCTCTCCCTGCTGTGGTATCTATCTGGGTATAAGTTCAGAGTCCCCAGGGCCTAGACTTCTGCAGACCTGATGATTTCAAAGAAGATTCAGTTTTCTGTGAAAATCCCTGAGATAACAAAACTGAGAAGGGCTCTTACCATTCAGAATGAAGCTGTCCCTTCTGTATGTGGTCAGACTATCACCTACCTTGCAAGAGAGGAAGACAGAAGATCTTTTGCCTTTGAGAAATGTGTGGCACAAGTGTCCAGAAGGAGGAGAGAGTCAGTCGGGTGGTCATTGGAGTAAGAATTGGCAAGAGCAGGACTTTTGTGTGTTTGGGGCAGAACTTATGTGAGGTGTGTTAAGGGGACAGCAGTGCTTCTAGAGAGAAGTTCTGTTCAGCCCCTTGGTAGATCTTGGGACTGGCATAGCCCAACATTCCATGGGGCTTTGAACTCCATCCTGGTATCTGCCATTTCTGTAGAGAAAGAGTTCTACAACTTTTGCAGCAAGTATGCTGCTTCAGGCTTCACTGGGTTTAAGGTGTCTCACAGTACATTCTATGCTGACTCTTCCCCTAAGGTGTTCCCACCTAAAAAAATGGGAAGGAAAATAGCAAAAAAGAAGGATTCCCACCACCATCAGGTTCCTTGCTGAGTCCTCTATAGTAATATTGGCTTTGAGGAAGCAGAGCTTATCTCTGCTTTACAGAGCAGCACAGCCAGGCTGAAGGGTTAAATAGCCTGTCTACCATTTTAGAGCCAGTGAGGACAGTGCTGGGACTTCCAGCCACATTTGTGTGACTCTAATGCCTGTGCCATTCCCTTCTTCCATCCTGACCAGGCTATGGCCCCAGGGAGGTGAGTCCACATAGACTCTTGGATTCATAGAACTGTAAAGCTGGAAAGGACCCTGACAAAGCTTCAACCAGTGCCTTCTTTGCCAGAAGAATGGAACTACCGCTGCCTAGAGACGAGTTCTTCCCCCTCCGCCCTATGGGTAGTGGATAAGACTTTAAACCTTGTTTATGTAGCAGTTAAGGGTCTAGGTTCAAGTCAGAATCCAGCTGTGCCATCTGCTTGCTAGTGAACTTGGACAAGTCATTCTAACCCCAGTTTCCACCTCTACAAAATAGGCATAGCAATCCCCCCACCCAGAGTAGTAATGAGGATTAAACCCAGGGTGTTTTGTCAGTAGTATATTAATCTTGGTGCCCAGTGCGTAGTTAGGACCCTGGCCACAGCTCTGATGGGGCCCACGTGACATTTTTGCTAGCAAATCTGTAAGTATCACCAAAGGAGTATCCTGAGCCAGCTGTCAGCCCTTCTGCATACCAGGTAGCAATCAGGAATTTCCTCATAGAAGTGTTTGCAAACTACCTAGGAGAGCTGACACTGTCCAGGAAAGTTGGCCTTGACCTTTCCTTTCCTCAATCTCCGTGAGACATGGACTCATATATCTGGGGCGCTTAGCTTACACCTATCCCCATGCCATATCCTCTCAAGTTTGCCTTCTCTGAAGCCCAGCCTCCCCTGATTCCATTACTGTGCTTAATAATTCTAATGGGTTCAGAAAACCTTTCGTTTTTCAAAAAATTATTATTATTAAATTATTGTTATAGTAGTCTATGGTAAAATAGTCAAATAATGCGAAAGAATATAAAATAAAACTCCCTGCTCTCTGTGGACCCCTGGTTCCGTTGCCTGGAGGTATCCACTATTAAATTTCTTCTAGAAATCTCCTTTGCATATTTGTTGTAGTCAACTTTTTCATTGCTGTGACTAAAAGACCTGACAAGAACAATTAGCTCAGTGGCAGAGCGCTTGCCTAGCACATGTGAGGGACTGGGTTCGATCCTCAGTACCGCATATAAATAAATGAGTAAAGGTCCATCAACAACTTAAAAAAAAAAAAGAACAATTAGAGGAGAAAAAGTTTATCACAGTTTCAGCAGTCTCAGTCCATAGACAGCCAGCTCCATTTCTTGGGGCTGGAGGTGAGGCTGAACATCATGGAGGAAGAATATGGAGGAGAGAAGCTGCTCAAGACATGATGATCAGGAAGCAGAGAGAAACTCCACTCACCAGATAGAAAATATAAACCCCAAAGGTCACCTCCTCCAGCCACACCCTACCTGCCTTCAGTTACCACTCATTAATCCCCATCAGGAGATTAATTCACTGTTTGGGTTAAAGCTGTCATAACCTAATCATCATTTCACCTCTGAATGTTCTTTTTCTGGGGGGTGGGGTAGAGGGTACTGGGAATTGAACTCAGGGGTACTCAACCACTGAACCACATCCCCAGCCCTATTTTTGTATTTTATTTAGAGACAGGGTCTCACTGAGTTGCTTAGTGCCTTCCTGTTGCTGACTTTGAACTTGCTTTCCTCCTGTCTCAACCTTCTGAGCCGCTGGGATTATAGGCGTGCGCCACCACACCTGGCTTGAATGTTCTTGTATTGTCTCACACCTGAGCTTTTGGGGGATAACTCACATGTAGATGTAGAATTTTGTTTGTTTTAATGTGTGTGATACTGGGGGTAGAACCCAGGGCCTCATACATGCTAGGAAAAGACTCTACCAGCCCTTTTTATTTGGAGACAGGGTCTTGCTAAATTGTCCAGGCTGGTTCTGAACTTGCAATCCTCTTCCTCAGCCTCCCAGGTAGCTGGGATCACAGGAATGCACCACTGTGCCCAGTTATAATATTTTAACAAAAAATAGGATCATATTATACATATAGTATTATAGTTTGCTTTTTGGGGATAACTTACCATAGACATCTTTCTCAGGAGGTAAGGACCTAGTCTTAAAGACTACATAGTATTCTGTTATTTAGATGGAACATAGTGAACCAGGTCTGTCTTGGTGGGCTAATATTTAGATTGTTTCCTTTCTAGGGTGTGTGGGTGTTTTTAATTTTTATGGTTTTTTTTTTTTTTGATACTTTGTGTGGTTCCACAGGGACCCTGGTTGAGCCCATTTCTTTTTATGAACTAATTTGAATGTACCCAAAGGGTAAATCCCAGAGCTGGAATTGCTGGGCTTGGGCATATATATTTTCTTCTTTTTCGTTGTTGGCTGTGGTTTCATATATGTCTTCTGTGCATTTTCTGGGCCTGTGAAGGGATAGGGAACTGAGTTAGAGAAGCCCCCTTTTAGGACATACCTTGAATAATAAACGTGCTCTTACGAGTGCATGGACAAAGTATGCCATGTCTCATGGCCCTCAGCATCAGCCCTGGCTGACCTCTCAGTAGCTCTGAGCAGGTGGGGCCCTTACATGGGCCCACCCACGTGAAGGGCCAGCTGAAGGGCACTTTGATGGTGAGGCCCGCCACCTGCCTCTATAATCATACCAGGCAGCTTCTTGCTGCTCTGAGCAACCACAGTCAGCAGCATTCCATAAAACTTCAAAAAGTGAACTGTATTGTTCACTGTCAAACTTGTGAAATTTAATTTAAGGTTTTTATAGAGGCAGTTAAGGAGAGGCAGTTTGTTGGCTCCACTCCAAATTCTCTTTTTCACTGGATGATTGTGGTGACTTTTGCTGTTGAAAACAGTATAAAGAGAATTCCATGCACCTAGATCCAGCCTGGGCTTTCCTGTGTTACTCTGGAAGTCTGTAATGGAAGGAAGAAATAACATTTGTCTAGAGCCTCCTATATGCTGGTTTCTGGCAGTCCTCAAGGGTACCCTCCTCAGGGGCAGTGCTGTCCCTCTTTAGATGAGGAGGCTGTTAACAGAGAAGCATATGTCCAGGCCACAGAGTGGACAGAAAGGTGACTCTCAAGCTTAACCAGTCCTTCTTTGGTCTCTTTCTGCTTTCTCCTACCTGATTTTGGCTGTCGTGGGTGGCAAGACTTGAACTCCACATGGGATCCTATGGAGGCCTTGTTCCCAGGCTGAGTCACCACACAAAGCAATGACTGATATTTTGAGCTGAGGAGCCCCTGAGTCACATGCTCATGCCAGGATTTCCCTTGTTGCAATCTTCTCTTTTAGCCCACGGGAGCGGGAGCAGGCTGGCATGACATGGGAGAGCTGTCAGTGACTTGCTTTGCTATCCCTGCACACAACAGAAGGCCCCTGCAAAGTCAAAGACCACCACAACTGTTTCCCAAGCCACTGTGCTTAGCTGCTTCCCCAGGCTGATTCTCTAGAGGGGGAATCCCAGACCAGCACAGCCTAAGAAAGAGCTATTAAGTCTGTCCCTTCCTCCTCCAACACCCACACATAGTGACAGATATTTGTTGTCACATCAGCTGCTTCCGGAGGTAGGGAGGAGGGGTGAGCTGGTGGCAGGGCTGGCAGCATTGCCCTGGATCCTGTTTTGGTAGCTCTTAGAGTGACTGTAGTAAACCCCTTTGCCCCCAGGAGAAGCCAGCCTGTCAACCTCCCCAGGGACTGGTTTCTTATTTGGCTAATCTTTTCTCCTAGAAGAACCTGAAGAGAGATCTTCAGCCCCAAAGGTTTTCTTCAAGAATTGTTTTGACATTCCCTGAGCAAGGGACCTTTAGCTCCCAGACCCTCCTTGCAGCCTTCATGGAGGCCACCATAGAACCCAATGGGGACTTCCTCAGGGCAGTGGAGTAAGGAGGGACATGAGAATGATTACACAGTCTCCTGGTGTGGGGCTAATCCATGAATTCTGTCTCCTGGAGGATCCCCAAGCTACAAACATAGGGCTTTCCAGCCCCTTCTGGTCCCCAGGCCTGCTGCACTCAGCACACTGGAGTTGTGCTGAGGAAAAGCAGCCACAGAGGACAGGTCTGGTGCGGATGTGCAGGGGAGAGCAGGCTGGGCACACGGCCCTCTTTGTGAGCACCCCTCCCACTTCCCGCTGGCTGAGTCACTTCCTCTCTGGCTGCTGCAGGTATTCTCCCACAGGCCTGGGAGCAGAGCAGCTTCAGAGGGTGGGATTTACCCTGTGCACCCAGAGAACTCTGAGTAGAAGCCTTTGGTTCACTTGTAACCCCTCAGGCAGTAAAGCCCAGAGTTTAGAGAATGATGTGATATATATTCTTGACAAATTGGAGCTATTCCTATCCTGAACGTTGAAAATGAACAAAATCATTACTCTGGGTACAGTGAAGATGACAGCATATGCATGAATCCATGTCATCAGGGAATCCTGACTGAAGTCAAAGGATTGCTAATCCTCCTCTCCCTCCACGTCCCCATCCCCCCAGAATCCATCCTGAGCACAAAGCAAATGGTTTCCAGTGGTTCCTTCAAGCTCCCAGGGAGAAGGTTCAGGTCTCCTTCAGCAATGGCTGTCCTTCAGACTTGATCGAAAAGCCCTGTAACAGAGCCTCCTTCCAGCCAGGCTAGCAGGAGTAGAAGAAAACAGGCCTCAGGGAACCTCTTGGTCTCCAGGCTTTGCTTTTTCAGTGATAAAGGAGTACAAATTGCGAGAATTAAAGAGAGAATCCCTGTTGCAATGGCACACACCTATAATCCTACTGGGGAGGCTGAGGCAAGGGATCACAAATTTGAGGCCAGCCTATCTCAAAATAAAAAGGAGGCTAAGGCAGGAGGATTGCTAGTTCAAAGCCAGGCTCAGCAACTTAGGAAGGCCCTAAACAACTTAGTGAGACCCTGTCTCAGTGGTTAAATACCCCAGGGTTCAATCCCTGGTACCAAAAAAGAAAAAGGAAAAAAAAAAAAAAAAGGGGAACCAGGATGTGACTCTGTGGTGGTGTGCTTGCATGGCATATGCAAGACCCTGGGTTCCATTCCCAGCACCACAAAAAAAAAAAAAAAAAAGAATCTAGGAAACCCCAGGAATTCTTTGTGACAAGTAGGAGGTACCCATAAAATGGAAGTTAGAAGGCTAGGATGCCTGGAAAGATTTGCCACAAGAGAGGTCTCCTCTGTGTAGAACAGGGAGCACTCAACTTTTTGGTTAGCAAAAAACTGGGGATACCCATCAGCCATGGGATCACATCTGATCCTTCAGCCATTCTATGAAGGAGGGAATATGCCATCCCTGTTTTACAGAAGAGGAACTTGAGTTGACTGGCTTAGGGTCACAAAACGAGTGATAGGGCTCAGTGATGCACACCTGTAATCCCAGTGGCTTGGGAGGCTGAGGCCAGGAGGATTACAAGTTCAAAGCCAGCCTCAGCAACTTAGTGAGACCCTGTCTCAAAATAAAAAATAAAAAGGGCTCAGGATGTGGGTCAGTGTTTAAGTGCCACTGGGTTCAATACCCAGTACCAAAAAATAAAAACAGAATGAGTGGTTAAAACTGAGACTTGAACCCAGTTGTATGTGACCCTTGATTGATCTTGCTTTCCCAACTGACACTTGGATAACTGGTTCATGGTTTGAAACCCTCAGATCGGTGGACTGTGAATTTTGCTTGGTTTTCTGGGTTGAGTGTGGATAGAGAACAGGTCTGCAGGGAAGTCCTTGGCCTGGATGGAAGCATCTACATGTGAGCATTAAGGTGCAGTGAGGGTGACCCAGAGTGCTTGGGTCAGAATGGGTAGGGGTTGGCTGTAGGGAGGTGGTCTTGGTAACCTAGCCTCTGACCTGGCTCTTTCACCAGAGAAGCCCTGCTCAGGGGCCCTACAATGCCTCCTCCAAAAATACATGGCCCCTCTCCCTCCCTACTCACCTGCAGCTTTCTGACTTGGCAACCCTTAGGTTCAAGAAGTGCAGTTTGGGGCTGGGGATATAGCTCAGTTGGTAGAGTGCTTGCCTTGCAAGCACAAGACCCTGGATTCAATCCCCAGCACTGCAAAAAAAAAGAAAAAAAAAAAGTGCAGTTTGTTTATAGTAGGTCTGAAGGGTACTGCTCTCTCTGTGGTTGATAGTCCTAGAAACATGCAGATTTCAGGAGGAATGGGAATAGTAGAGGAAGCAGCATCGTCACCTAAAAAAAGTGTGGGACTCAGTGATAGAAAATCTGTGTTCATGTCTCACCTTTTCAACAGCTAGCTGGGTAACTTTAGGTAGGTCTCAGTATCTCTAAACCTCATTTTTTTTTTTTTCTTTCTAGAACTGTTCGTGTCTCTGTGTGTGTGGTTTTTTTGGGGAGGGGTTCATTGTTATTTAGTGTTTGTGAATGCTTTGTAAACTATAAAAACTTGCAAAAATTAGGATGTTAATGTGGGCCTCTCACGTGGACTCTTGAGTCTGAAATTCATCACCCAGAGAGATTCACAGGGAATCGACGAGGGAACTGGCAGCCTTCCAGTGTGGATGGTGGTCTATAAAGCACAGATCCATAGGTTTTCTTAGGTGGATCACATGTTCAGATTCACATGGCTCACCTCCAGTTTCCTGCTGTCATCCCAGATGTAATGAGAGTAATAGTAATTTTTCAAACCAGCAGAAGGCCCTTCACACCACAGACTTAGAGTGGCCTGGAGGACCTATTGCTTGTGTAAGCAGTAAACTAGGCTCTCACATTCCCACGTCTTGCTGCAGGAAGGCAGATCTTTGTGCTGGATGCAGAAGTGATGTTCTTACATCAGGGGGTGGTCTGTCCCTTCCTCGGTGAGGGGTTCTGCGCAAGCTGCGCATGTCGTGAATGGGTTTGGATCCTCAGTGGGTATGCTCTTCAGCAGCATCTACTGTCTAAGCACAACCCAAGTGATCAGTCCATTTAGCCCCTGTCCTGGCCCATGTATTTCACATATAGGACCTTGTTCTGATGGAGTGGTTCCTGCATCCTTCCTGATCAGCCTGAAGGAGAGCAGCACCCCACCATCCTGCACTTGCTGCGGTGGAAACCCTTTGAGGATGTACTCCAGAAAGACACCACGAGGTGGTGGACCTGGAGATTGCATGGAGCCCTCACTTTTTTCCCATTCCTTGACCCCAAAAGACTAAAACTCCAGTAGTTCATGCCAAACTGACTCTTCCTACCAAATAGAAGATTCCAGATTTTGCCACTATGGCTGTGTGCCCAAGGATAGACCGACCCCCTTCCTGGGGTACAGTGAAATCTACCTCTAAGCTACCCATCGTTTTTAGTTTTTATTCTGAAACAGGGTTAAGTTGCCAAGGCTGGCCTCAAATTTTCAGTCCTCTTTCCTCAGCTTCTCCAGTCACTAGGATTATGGGTGTGCACCACCACACCCAGCAGGCAGGCCCTTTTGCACCCGTGAATTGGGTTTGGGGAATTATCCTTGTAGGTTGGACTTTATCTTCTGCCTCCGAGGATCTGAGAGTAAATTCTAGACATCATGACCCTTCTACCTCTAAATGCGTGAGCATGTATTACAAGAACATTCTCCTGAGTAATCACAACACAATATTCAAATTCAGGAAATGTAACTGATACAATACTATTATCTAATATTAGTCTATATTCAGATTTCACCAGTTGCTTAATTATGTGTTTTATAATTTTTTTCTCCAGGATCATCCCCTGCCTCTACTTGGTATACATCTTCAGTCTCCTTTAATCTGGAATGGTTCTTTAGATTTTCTTTGACTATCTGATATTGGTGTTTTTGAAGCAGAGAAGCCCATTTTGATAAATATGATAAATACCTCAATTTATTTTTCTCATTATTAGATTCAGTTTGTATATTTTGGGGGGAAAATAGCATAAGTAATGAATGCATCTATTAAGTGCATCATATCAGTAGGCACATGATGTCATTGTTCCATTATTGGTAATATTGACTTTGACCAGTTGGTTCAGGTTGCAGCTTGCTTTTCCTCATTTGTGGTGTCTTTTAACCCAATGAATTTCACAGACCATTTAATCTTACAGGCTCAATTGTTTTGACAAATGCACACAGTCAGAAGCTGTGTCCTTCAAGAATAAAAGGGTTTTTTTAAAAATGTTTTTTAAAGGTGCTTTAAAAAATTTTTTTTTTTTAGTTGTGGATGGGCACAATACCTTTATTTATTTATTTATTATTTTTATTTATTTAATTATTTATTTTGCAGTGCTGAGGATTGAACCCAGGGCCTCACACATGCAAGATGAGTGCTCTACCACTGAGCCACAACCCCAGCCCCAAAATAAGTTTTATAGTCCAATATATGTGCTCTGCCCAGTCCTGCTCCAAAAGATCTTGGACTGGAGGCACCAGATCTTAATTCTACATTCCTCCTCAACCCCCACGCTTCCCCCCAACTGGAGCATGACAAAGGAACTGTCCAGGGTGACCTCATCATCCTGGATAGTCCCTTACTATGCCCAAAGTAGATTATTGCCAGCTCATGCACCAGCCTTCACTTGCAAGAGGGAGGGGCCTTTCCTCTGCCAAAGGACCAGTGCAAAGAGGACATGATGCTCTGTGTCTCCACTCAAAAGAGCTGACATTCCTGTGGACTTCCCCACAGCTGGACTCAGCCTGCCTCTGCAGCAAGTACACCTGGCTCTGCTCAGCACTCTTCTGCCTCTTCAGCAGCTCCAGCTCACCCCAGGCCTCCTCTTCTCTCCCTGGGATGAAGCATGGTGTTTAAGATGTCTTTCAGACTGCCCAGGCCTGCAGTCTCAAGGAACATACAGACAAACAGAATTAAAACATCTTAAGCCTGCAGTCTGATTGCCCTTTCTGCTGCCTACCCCCCAGCTCAGTGTCTAACTATCCCTTTCTCCTTGGGCAGGAGATATTTAAGCAACTATGTTTAAGCTAATCTTAGTACAGTGTATCAAATGCTTATACTATCCTAAAAGGTACTCTGCTAAACCTTTGGCATAGGTTATTTCAATACTCAACAACTTGTAAGAAAGGTGTTGTGCTCCGTAGTTTGTAAATACAGAATAAGTATCTTGCCCAAGTGTTTGCCAGTATGCAGCAATAGTCCTGGTGTTGAACCCACATTTGACTTACTCCAAAACCTTTGGTTCCAGCCAAAGTGCATTACCTAAGCCAAGGTGGTGATGCCTTCAGCTTCAGGAGCTAGATCCCCAGTCCTTTTATTTTTTTTATTTTGAGATGAGGTTTGGCTAAATTGCTCATGCTGGTTTTGAACTTGCCATCCTCCTGCCATAGCCTCCCAAGAAACTGGGATTACAAATGTGTGCTGCTGGGGCTCATGGAGACACATTGTTTTAACTATGTTGCTCTTGGGGTCCTTGGACAGAGACTCATTTCTTCCTCCCTTGGAGGATCTCCCAGACTCCTAATGTACATGGCAGGTAAGATCAAGGCCAGGGATCTGTGGGGAACTGTATTCACTTCCAGGTGCCAGGTAGGTTGGGTAGAGGTGCAGGGTCCCTGCCTTCTATAGACAGTTGTCAGAGGTAAAGACTAGAAGACAGCTCAGGAACACTTACTTTTTTTTTTATTGATTGATTTTGGGGGTGGCTATTAGGGATTGAACCCAGGGGCACTCAACCATTAAGCTATATCACCAGCCCTTTTTACATTTTATTTAGATACAGGATCTCACTAAGTTGCTGAGGTTCGCTTTGAACTTGTGATCCTCCTGCCTCAGCCTCCCAAGCTTTTGGGATTACAGCCACGTGCCACTGTGCCCAGCATATTGATTGATTTTTTGATAGCCAGGAAACCTGGGGGATGGGGATTGGGACTACTAACAGGGACAGCTTAAATATTGAAGCTGTGGCTTAGTCTTACCCTGCAGAGTAGACACAGTCCTTTGGCTCCTAGCAGGCTTTGACAGCTGCTGACAAAACATGGCTCCTAGCTGCTCTTGTCCACACACACACACAAACTCACGTTCACATAGCAAGGAGTTCACTGGGCTGAGACTATAGTTTGTTCCTTTATGGGGACTGTCCTTGTACCCTTTCTGCATTGCTTTGGTTTACAGGGACTCCTCAATCTCTCCAGATACCAAGGTTGCTGAAGGGAGGCTAGAATGAGGTTGAGAGTAGAGTCCTCTGTACATGCGCAGGCCCCACTGCTGTCTATCATGCCTGCTGAGGGAAGGGGGTTTGCTCTGCCCTGTACCTGTGGCGGGACCATGCTTTTGTTCCATTTCTAGGTGAGTGTTCGGACCCTCCACACCTTGGCCAGGCTTCAGTTGCCTTGTAGTGGTTGAAGCTGAGGACAGACTAGGCTGGGTAGGATAATGACTGTTTCCTTAGCTTAGTACCATCTTTCTTTGCAGCCCACCTCTCCTTGGAGATAATGTCCATGAAACCAAACTGTGCTTTGTGTCAGCATCCTATCTGGTTATCCCACCCAACTCTGCTGTACCCTGGCACACTGTCCCACTGGACTTTGGGTATCTCTAGCCTTAGAACCCTTCTATGTGGGATGGGAAGGTCAGGCTCACATTGCCCAGCTGCTTTAGGGTAAGATGACCTTAGCCCCAAATTGACAGCTAAGACTAGGCTTCTCCTACTCAAACATGCCATGGTGGCTGTTTCAGAGTTGAGACCTTTTTTTTTTTTTTTTTTGTTAATATTTTTAGTTGTGGTGGACACGATATCTTTATTTTTTTATGTAGTGCTGAGACTCAAAGCACTCTACCAACTGAGCCATAGCCCTAGCCCTGAGACCTTCTTATGAGACCCATACTCACTCCCCAGGCTTGGCAGAGTGCACAGAAGCCCCTACTTTCAGAATTGAGGAGCACAGTTACAGCCAGGCTGGGTCTCCAGTGCCTCCCTCCTGGGCACTCCCCTCCCCCACCCATTGTTGCCTCACTGATCTGTTGAGTTCAGGTTCTGAGGGGACTGATGCTGACATGTGAAGATAGAACAAGGGAGAGTAGACCAATTCAAAGCTCTGTACACTTCACTTCTAAGCCAAGACACTGAGCAGTGAATCCGGGAAATAACAAATAGCTGGGCAGGACCTTCACTCAAACAGGAGGAGCAGCTATCTCTGGAGGGGCTGGGCCCTCAGTCCTTCTGAGACCAGAGTATCCAGAGCTGTATCATCACATTGTGTAGACAAGATCCTTTCAAGCGGGGCCTCCCTATGGGAGCATCTGTGAACCACTTGCAGGTGTGTCTCTGGAGGGACACTTATCAAGATGATTGAGGGTGAGGGACGTCTTCCCTGTGCATCAGCAGGGGCAGGAAAGTCTGTCCCCAAGAGCTTCATCTTTGCTCTCTTCACTGGTGAGCCCTATCCCCACAGCCTCCAGCCTTCCGGGCTTGCCTCTTCACCATGCTTGCTTTGCTCCCATCAACTCTGGGTATTACAAAAGGGTGTTCAGGAAGAGAGGTCGCCTGGCTACCTCTTCCCCGCCAGAATCTTCTCCCTCTCCCTGCCCATCTGTTCCCATCCTTCTGTCTGCCTGTGTCTTGGAGCAGTTCCCGTGCCATTCGCTTGAGTTGAATCCTGAGTAGGGTGGGTGGGGTGGATCTGAGCTCACTCATTGTCTGGGCTGCAGCTCCTCCTAGCAAACTGTCGTCTAGACCATGCGTAGGATGTAGGAAGCTTCTACACAGATGTGATGCAGCTCCCAGTGCTCTCCAGGGAACCAGGAAGGAGAGGAGGCTCAGTACCCCAGGGAAGATGGAGGATGGAATCAGAATATAGTGACACCAACAACTACCAGGGCAGTTCAGGACAGGCACAGAACTGTTAACCTTGGAAATAACTATTACCAACCATGGTGCATCTGCTGGGCCAGGCACTGAAGTGCAGTGGTTTTATTTGTATATACAAACCCATATTTATAACTACACATATGATACATGTAGATATATGTATGTGTATGTGTGTATATCATGTGTATATATGTGTGTGTATGTGTGCCTTAGGGAACTTTTAGAGGTTGGGAAATTTTTGTAGTGGGGACAGACATTAAGCTTACAAATATACAAATAACTCCATAATTACTATGAGATTGACTAGGACCAGGCTTCCCTGAGGGAAGTGATAGTTGCTTAGGAGTGAGCCAAGCAAAGAGCTTGAATGCTATGCCAGATGCAAGATTGCCCAGCTTTATAAGACATTTCTAGAAGTAGTTTCATTCTTCTCTGTTTTTGTGTGAATCTGCTTCCAGTATGAGCTTCTTTGGCCGAAGTCACATTCAGACCTGACTGTGGCTTCTCCTCACCTGGGGACATTGAGCCCACTCAGAATGAAGCTGTAGCTCTGTTCCCCAGTGGCCAGCTCAGAGAACAAATCAGGATTAATGGGAAAGAAGCCTGGTAGGTTAAGCTAGCCGTGCATGGGGTCATCTCTCCTGCTTTCCAGTTCACTGCCTGTCATGGGGTCATGGGTTTCCTGGGTTTGGATCACAGGCCAAAACAGCAGCATGTGAGAATTTAATCCTCCTTGTGAATCCTACCTGTTTTTAGGATAGGGGAGACCTTTCAGAAATATCAGTAAAAACAAACTAAATGAAAAGACAGAAATATTTACATAAATTTTAACCTTTTATATTTAGAATAAGTTAAAAGATAAAGACAAAACTACATCCTATGTCATTATAGCCTTAATATACAAAGGACTCCTAAAAACAATAACACTACTAGACATATAGCAGTAAAAAATGAAGAAAGAATATGAAGGAAATTCACAAAAGAAATAATGCAACTAGTAAGCATGTGAGACAAGATCAAGCTCAGAAATCATTAAATATTTGCGAATTTTTAAAATGATATACTTTTCATTATTCATCCAAGTAGCCATTTATAAGAGTAAGGAAATATCTGATCCTGCACAAGTTCTGGGACTCGCCCTCACACAGCTGATAGGACAAGAAGTTGGCATGATTTTCTTTTTTTTGTTTGAGGGAGGTTACTGGGGACTGAGCCCAGGAGCACTTAAACACAGAGCTACATCCCTAGGATTGTGTTACTTTTTGATACAGGGCCTTGCCAAGTTGCCAAGGCTGGAGGTTGCAGTCCTCCTGCCTCAGCCTCCTGAGTTGCTGGGATTACAGACGTGTGGCACCACAGCTGGTAACACAGCTTTCTTGAGAACACCCTGGTGTGGTGTATATCAGATAACTGTAAAAATGTGCACTCCATTTGACCCTGAAGTTTCACTTCTTGCAATTTATCCTGAGGAAAGGAGATAAGAATGCAAGATGTATACTTGTATGTGCGGGACTGTTAATAAATAATAATGGAAAGAACCTGAATGTTCATAAATTTTGGGAGAGGCCAGATAAATCATGATGTATTTTTTAAAATATTTTAGTTGTAGGTCGACACAATGCCTTTATTTTATTTTATTTTTTTATGTGGTGCTGAGGATTGAACCCAACCTCACACGTGCAAGGCAAGTGCTCTTCTGCTGCGCCCCAGCCCCAGCCCCCAGGATGTTTTATACCAAGGAAATTGTAGCTATTTCACATGATACCATGGAAGAATATCATTGGGATGTTTTTTACCTTTTGCTTTGTTTGGGTTTGGGTTTTGGTACTGGAAATTGAAGCCAAGGGCACTTTGCCACTGAGCTGTATCCCAACCCCTTTAACTTTTTATTTGAAGATATAAGTTGCCCACACTTGCCTCAAATGTGCAATCCTCCTGCCTCAGCCTTCCAAGTAGCTGGGATTACAGACATGACTTGCACCAGTGCACCTGGCTACCAGGGATAATAATGGGGTTTTGTTTCGTTTTTTGATGGCTTTATTAGGATATATTTCCCACACTCTAAATTTCATGCTTATAATAGGTGAGAGAAAAGGAAGCTCACAAAGTGGCATTCAGTGTCATGCAAAGTGTAATAATGAAAGTTTTATATTAGCATACATATAGAAGTCTGCCCAAATATTAACAGCAGTTGCATCTGGATGGTGAGAGGACGGTTCCTTGTTTTTTGTTTTTGTTTTTTCTGCCCATCCATGGTTTCTAATGTTTCTCCAGGAACACCAATTCCTTTTATATGAAGAAAGAAATTACAGGAGAAGGTTGGGGTTCTATGTTTCTGAGCTCTTTGGGAAGGGTAAAGGCTACAGCCCTAATGTGGCCATCTGGGTCCCTTGTTGCCACTCCCTGCCTCACATTGCATCTTCCAGCAACACAGACTACTTGGAACTTGTTGCTTTCATGCCATTTCTTACCTCTGCATTTGCTTACCCAGGCTCCTTCTCTGGAGTGTTCTTGCCCATTGCCTGCCCCACCCACCCCCATACCTCCTCAGGGAGGTTTTGCCTGAGCCCTTGCCAACTGGGAAGCCTGTGACCTCTGCCTTCTTCTCTTTGCTCACCTCCTCTGGGCTCTGACTTTCCAAAAGAAGCAACTCTTTTTTTGTTGTTGTTTTTAAATCCATGTCAAAAGGTGATGTCTTTCTAATGGATAAAGAAACTGTGGTATATATACACAATGGAATATTACTCAGTCATAAAGAAGAATAAAACTATGGCATTTGCTGGTAAATGGGTGGAGTTGGAGAAAATCATGCTAAGTGAAATAAGCCAAGTCCAAAAAACCAAAGGCTGAATGTTTCCTCTGATCAGTGGATGCTGATACATAATGGGGGTGGTTATGAGGGGGGATAAGAAAAGAATGGAGGAAGTATGGATGGTGTAGAGGAAAATGGGATGGGAGGGGTGGGGGAAGGAAAGATAGTAGACTGAGACAGAGTATTACCTTATGTATATGTAAGATTATATGAATTGTGTGAATCTACATTGTGGAAAAAAAGATATATTCCCTGCTGTATAATTTTATCAAAATGGGTTCTACTGTCATGTATAATTAAAAAGAACCAATAAAAAAAAGGTGATGTCTTCCAGAAACTAGAATAAAAGGACTCCTATGTCCCCTTTTATTGAACACCTGGAGGAGATAGGGATTATCAGCAAATCAGCTATCAGTGAGCTCCAGTGTTGTTCTTTACCTGACTTTTATGTGCACAATATATTCTTTTCTTTTAATTAAAGAAAAAGATTTTTTTGTTTTTTTTTAGATATACATGACACTAGAGCATATTTTGATATAATATACATATATGGACTATAATTTATTCTAAGTAGAATCCCATTTTTGTGGTTGTACATAAGGTGGAGTAATTTAAGAAACATTTGGAAATAGGAGAGAGGGAAGAGGAAGTAAACCCCCCATTAAAAATTTTTTGGGTGGCTGGGGTTGTAACTCAGTGGTAGAGTGCTTGCCTAGCATGTATGAGGCACTGGGTGCAATTCTTAGCACCACATATAAATAAATGAATGAAATAAAAGTCCATCAACATCTAAAAATAATGTTTAAAAAAAACTGGGTGATCTTTCATTTGAGAGGGCCTCAAATTTTAAGAGAGGAAGTCCTCTGGGCCGTACTTCTCATAATTCATGGATACAGGATATCCCCAGCCTCATGTATAACACTCCATTTCCCTGGGCCCATGCCCAGCGCTCCTCAGAGATGGCCCAGGAGTGGGCACCATAGGCCCTTCAGCTGTGTGTGTGTAGGGGGACGGCTTCACCTTGGGCACAGTTGCTTCAGGGCTGGGTGAGTGCAGTTGGATGGGATTGGCCCCCTCCTGTCTGCCTGTGTTATCTCTCAGGCTCCTCTTTGGCCTGCTATCTCTACAGATCCCAGTTTCCTCCTCTGCATTTCACCAACCCCTTTGTATCAGGCTTGCTCCCCACTTCTGTGGCCCATATCTGCTGCCTTAAAGGACATCCACTGTTAGCACCTAATTAATCCCAAGTGATGGAACTGTATTTCTTTGTCACTGGGAACCTCAGATGCTCCTCCAGGTGGGGAAGAGGTGGCAGCAATAGTGGGCACAGCAGCAGTAGTGTGTGATGCACCCCCGAGTCAGACTCACAGAATGGGTTGGCATAAGGCAAATTGCCGACTTATTCATCAAGTGGGATCTTTTCTGTCTTGTCTAGAGCTGAGAATGAAGCGGAGAGCATCAGACAGAGGAGCTGGGGAAACGTCGGCCAGAGCAAAGGCTCTCGGGAGTGGGATTTCTGGAAATAATGCCAAGAGAGCTGGACCGTTCATCCTCGGTGAGTTCCTGACCAAGGGAGTGGGTGTGCTCAGGAAGGGCACAACATGTGGCTCACATAGTCTGACTTGCAGAAAACAAAATGGGGTCCTGGCCAGCCCTCACCCCAGACCTTTACCACTTCGTTTGTTGTGGCTTTTTGGTTTTGTTTTTGCAGTGCTAGAGATTGAATCCAGGACATCATGCACACTAGGCAAGGCCTCTACCACAGAGCTAAATCCCCAGCTCTACTTTACCACTTTTTTTTAAATATTTTTTTAGTTGTTGATGGACCTTTATGTTATTCATTTACTTACATGTGGTGCTGAGAATCGAACCCAGTGCCTCACAGGTGTGAGGCAAGTGTTCTACCCCTGAGCTACAACCTCAGCCCCTCCACTTTATTTATTTATTTATTTATTTATTTATTTATTTATTTATTTATTTATTTTTTGAACCAGGGATTGAACTCAGGGACACTTGGCCACTGAGTCACATCCCCAGCCCTATTTTGTATTTTACTTAGAGACAGGGTCTCACTGAGTTGCTTAGGGTCTTGCTAAGCTGCTGAGGCTGGCTTTGAACTTGCGATCCTCCTGACTCAGCCTCCCAAGTCGCTTGGATTACAGGCATGCGCCACCATGCCCGGCTAGCCCCTCCACTTTAAATGGAGTATATTTCTATCACTGGAAGACCAGACCCTACTCTGCCGGTGGTTATCAGTTCTCTTGTAGGAACACAGGCTTAGATCAGTCTCAGCTGAGGGATAGGTTCTCTTCCCCCAGAGAATCTTTTATGTATCCCCAGAATGTTGATGTACCCACAGCAAACACATAACGAAATTAGACCCCAAGGTCCATCAGTGAAGGCACTACTTTGGCCATTCTTGGATGGCATGATTAATATCACAGAGAATTTTGTATAGCACCCCCCAGCCCTCTTATAAAATAGGTACAGAAATCCTGTAGAATTGGTCGTTCCCAGTAGGCCAGAGGAGCAGTAGGTGTTTCTGCATGATATCTGAGGCCAGCAAGTTCAGATAACATGTGGTCATGGTTGCAGGGGATGAAGGTGCTGGGGGGACCCTGATTATCCTGGTGCTAGAGGCTGGGTGTGATTTTGCTTTGGGATGGCATTTTGGATGGCATTTTGGATGGGCATAGGATAGCTTGGACTTGAGATATTCATCAAATAGTCAATGGTGCTTACTGCCTACCAGGCCTGCACTGTTTGCTAGGGATGCAACAGTTCCTGCCCTCATGGAATTTAACATTCTAGTTAGAAACAGAGTAAACAGGAAACAAGATCATCACTGGTACTTGAAGTGTTGTGAAGTAAACAGATGGTGTGAGTGAGAAGGACTTGTAGATAGTGCCACCAAGAAATGACTTTTTGAGGAAGTGACACTCAAGCCCACATTCCAGCATGAGAAGGAGCAGCCAAGTGAAAATCAGGGGAAAGCATTCCAGACAGAAGGGACAACTTGTGCACACAGAGGAATTAAGTACCTGTTAGGATGGTGGGAGGTGGGGGGGTGACAGAATGTACAGTTAGAAAGGTGGGCAGGACATATAAGTGGCCCTGAGTTCAGTCCCCAGAATTGTACACAAAAGCGAAAAAAGGACCAAAAAAGAAAAACTTACTTAGAAAGGTGGGCAGGAGCAAATCACGCCAGGCCTTGGAGAACCAAAGAAAGGATTCGGGTTGTATGTTAAGAACAGCAGAGGCGCCACGAAGCCCTGGGTTCAGTTCCCAGCACCACGAGACAGAAAACAGTGGATAACTCTTAAGGACTTTTCAAGAGCAGTGGCATGATCAGATTTCTGTTCTGAAAGCTCAGGCTGATGCTGTCCCAGAACAGCAAGCACCGTGTGTCACAGGAGTGCAAAAGGTCCCAAGCTGGCATTTGGACAGAGATAGGTAGCTATATTGAAATCCCTAGGGGAACAGGTTAAACTGTAGTGTCCTGGATCCTCACTCGGGGGTTACTGGGTTTGAGGGACATTTGGCAGCCTTTCTCACAGATGCTCCCTAGAAATTCCAGTATAAGTAAAAACCTCTGTTCATGAGGAATGTGCCAGCAAATGCCAAGTGCATCCTAGGCAGATGTGAGATGCATAAGCATCCTCCCCCTGCCCCTTTCTTTCTCTCTTTCTCTTTTCTTTTCTTTTTTTTTGGGGGGGGGGTACCAGACAGTGAATTTGGCACCACTAAGCCACATCCCCATTCCTCTTTTATTATTATTATTTTTGAGACAGGGTCTCACTAAATTACCAAGGCTGGCCTCAAACTTGTGATCATCCTGCCTTAGCCTCCCAAGTAACTGGGATTACAGCCATCCCTCTCTATTTATAGAGGGAAGACTGTGAGAACTCTCCACCAGGAGATTGGGTGGTCACTCCAGTGGGCATGAACTGTGGTACACACCTAGAAATTAAATAGGAGATCATGTATTGACATGCGGTTGTAATAGGGCTTCTGAAAAGTAAGCCAGGGGTCCTCTGTGCCCTAGGTCCCCGTTTGGGCAACTCACCAGTGCCAAGCATTGTGCAGTGTTTGGCAAGGAAAGATGGCACGGATGACTTCTATCAGCTGAAGGTAAGCAAGGCGGGAACCCCGGCCCATCCTGGCAGCATGTTCCTCCCTTCTCTCCACCTTCACACCAGCCTTGCTCATGAGCAAGGTAGCACCATTTCTTCCCTGGAAGCAATCAAGTTCACACAGTTGTACTCAGAACAACTCCTGATTTTTAAAGAGCTTTATCTGTGCATAAATGGCATGCCTATCACATTAAGAAAAATGGCTTCACTCTCTGTGTGTGTGCAAGTCGTGCTCATGTATCACATGGTGAAAGCAAACCCCCCTGCTTCCCCTGTTGCAGTCATTCTGCCGGGTAAGAAAGGTGTTTTTTCTTTTGGTTTCTTTTATGCTTCCTTCAAGATCCTTACCCTTGAGGAGAGGGGCGATCAAGGCATAGAGAGCCAAGAGGAGAGGCAGGGCAAGATGCTGCTGCACACCGAGTACTCTCTGCTCTCCCTCCTGCACACGCAAGATGGTGTGGTCCACCACCACGGGCTCTTCCAGGTGAGTGGCCTGCTCCCATCCCCACCTACCCCGCCCTGGCTGGCTTAGGGCTAGCACTTGCTGGGGACATATCTTTCCTATGAACAGCTCCTGGCATGGGACCCACTAGTGTACCTGCCCTGCTGGGTGTATCAGGACTCTTGGGTTGGGTGAGTGGAGGTCAGGCTAGGCCACACGAGCTGTGGCCTAGCACTGTGCAGCACTTCTGTGATGATGGTCCACACTGGAATGCACACATTCGGCATCTTTCAGCAGCCAGTCTTCTTTTTTTATTTATTTTATTTATTTTTTTGGTACCAGGGGCACTCCACCACTGAGCCACATCCCCAGCCCTATTTTGTATTTTATTTAGAGACAGGATCTCACTGAGTTGCTTAGGGCCTCACTAAGTTGCTGAGGCTGGCTTTGAACTCACGATCCTCCTGCCTCAGCCTCCTGAGCCGCTGGGATTACAGGCGTGTGCCACCATGCCCAGCTAGTCAGGCTTCTTTGAAGGATTTTTTTTCCAAGAAGAAAGGAAAGCAGAGAGTCACTTAAAGACACCCAGGCTCAACTGGGCATGGTATTGCATGCTTATAATCCCAGCTACTCAGGGGCCTTAGGCAGAAGGCTCTCAGGTTGGAGGCCAACCTGGGCAATTTAGCAAGACCCTGTCTCACAATAAAAATTTTAAAAGGGCTAGGGATATAACTCAGTGCTTATCTAGTATGCATGAGGCCCTTGGTTTGATGCCCTCTATCACAAAAAGTAAAAATAAAAAAGGACACCAGGGTTCTTTTCAGCTGCATTCTCAGGAGCTAGGCATGCTGGGGCAGGAGGAGGATAGTGAGGAAGGGTCGGCATGGATCTTCCTAGATCTGTGTAGGTACCACCAGGTCTTTTGTCTGCCAGGCATTTCAGTTTGTTCAGCAAATGGCCTTGAGCTCCCAGGTTCCAACATTCCAGATTCCTCAGGAAAGGTACTGATTAGCATCTGGTACTCTGAGAAGAGCCATTCTGTGGCAGAAATGAAGTGTCTCTCTAGTAGGAGGCCCCCAGCTCAGGCCTGGGAGCAGCCCCTTTTTTTCCATAGAGCTTGTGCAGAACCTTCAGCCAACTTGGCCAGGGCCAGCTGCCAAGACAGATCTGGTGTTTGAGAGACAGCAGCATGCCAGGGAGGACTCATACATTTTGAAACTGACAGTTCCGGATTCAGGCTCTGTGACCTAAGGCAAGTCATCTCAGGACTTGAGCCTCAGACTCCTTGTCTGTAAAATGGAGAAAGTGAGAATGACATCTCCTCCATTAGGGTGGCCAGGAAGATTAATGAGAATGTGTAAGACACCCAGTGGTTGTGGCACTTTCTCATCATCCTTGTTTCAAGCAATAACAACTCCTTGTCAACTTGATTTCCTGACAGAACAAATGGAAAATGCTTTCCACAATCTGCATTCATAACCCATTGAGGTCTCATTCTTAGATTTGCAACTAGAGGCAACTCAGAGTATCATTAGGCAACTCCAAATATTAGAGTATTTCTTTTTTTGGAACCAGGGATTGAACTCAGGGGCACTCGGCCACTGAGCCACATCCCCAGCCCTATTTTGTATTTTATTTAGAGACAGGGTCTCACTGAGTTGCTTAGGGCCTCGCTAAGTTGCTGAGGCTGGCTTTGAACTCGCAATCCTCCTGCCTCAGCCTCCCAAGTGCTGGGATTACAGGCGTGCACCACCACGCCCAGCTAGAGTATTTCCTTTAAACATGAAATCATTGAGGGTGTTTGTGAGTTCTTTTTTCTTTTTTTTTTTTTTTTTTTTTTTGCGGTGCTGGGGATTGAACCCAGGGCTTTGTGCTCGCCGAGGCAAGCACTCTACCAACTGAGCTATATCCCCAGCCCTGTTTGTGATTTTCTTAGAATCTCATGTCTGACATCTTTGAAAGTTTGGCCTTGGTTTATGTCCCTTTGATAAGAAAACCTAGGTGATTAAGTGCCTGCCTTGCAAACACAAGGCCCTGGGTTCAATCCCCAGCACCACAAAAAAAGTAAAAATAAAAATAAAAAATAAATAAAAAGGGCTGGGAATGTGGCTCAATGGTAGAGTGGCCCTGGGTTCAATCCCCAGTACCAAAAAAGGGAAAAAAAAATTTATTTCTAACATTTCATCTGTGTGCCAGACACTGCGGGACGTCTGGGGAATGTGGATATTCTGTCCTGGAATTCCCGAGGGCATGGTCAGTCTGCTGGGGATGACACCATGGCCTCCTTAAGCTGGTAGGATCACAGTCTCCATGTTGTCCTTATTTTGGTCTCACTTGGAGTACTTTGCAACAAGGAGAGTAATTCTTGTAGCCACAGTGTTGGTCATGGTGCCCACCTACTGAGCCCTGTCTTTGGTACTGGACACAGGTTCTCTCGTTTTTAATTCTCAACAATTGGGGAGGGGGATCACCAGCCCCCTTTTATAGATGAGAAACCAGAGATTCAGGGAGGTTAAGCAAATTTCCCCAGGTCCCACAGCTAAGATAAGGAGAAGCTGGGGCCAAACTCAGCTTTCTGAGGTCAGAACCATGCTCTTAGCTATGATTATGTGACTACCTGGGAAAGCAGTTGTCTTGCATACAGAACTGTGTGACCCCGGAGCCTTTTAGGATTGACCTCTCTTTAAATTAACTGTGTCTATCATAATGGACATTGAAAGGAGGTTACATTGGTGAGAGCTAAAAAGTGCTAGGTGTGGCTCAGTGGTGAAGTTAGTTACCTTGGTGAAAGTGTTACGGAAGGAAGATGCCCCAAACCCCACGTTTGCTGCCTGTGCATTAGGGTTTAAATGTCCGTTGGGCTTTAAATGCCCAGCTCAGATGCTAGTCCTTTGCATTATGAGCAAAGTATGAATCCTTTACCTGAGGTGTTCATCCTCAGCCCTTTGGCCTTGGCACTTGGTGTAGGGAAGCTGAGAGGTGCTGAGCACTCCATCTGGTTCCTCGGGCCTTGGTCTTCCACCTCCCACACCTGCAGTCTTCTTCCAGGCTCTGGTTGGTTTGAGTGTGCAGCTCCTGAGGAGAGTCCCAAACCCCTGGCCTTGGCCCTACTGGGTCCACAGCTAAGCCCTGTCTGTGCACTTACCTCCCAGGACCGCACTTGTGAAATCGTTGAGGATACAGAATCCAGCCGAATGGTTAAGAAGATGAAGAAGCGCATCTGCCTTGTCCTAGACTGCCTCTGTGCACACGACTTCAGTGACAAGACTGCTGACCTGATCAACCTGCAGCACTATGTCATCAAGGAGAAGAGGCTTAGCGAGCGGGAGACTGTGGTTATTTTCTACGATGTGGTACGCGTGGTGGAAGCCCTGCACCAGGTGAGGACCCACATATACCGTGGCTCCCTGTCCTCTCCCCCAGGAGAGGCCAAGGCCCCATGTGTCACAGAAAGCCATCCTTCTTGCTGTTGCTTAGCAGAAAGCAACTCTGTCCTGCTGCTTTACAACTGGGAGTGTCCATGTTCCCAGTTAAGGCTGACTGGCTAGCCCTGCAGAGCCCCGTGCAGTAATTCCCCTTCAGGCCAGAGACTAAACTGCAGCCTCCCAGCTCAGGTGAATGCTATATATCCACCTGATGACTACAACTATCTGAGTTTTTTTAGGATTGGGGTGTTGGGCATGAGGTAGAGAAACCTGAGCCTCTTCCAGACACATATTCTGTGCACTGAGCCTGTAGTACTTGATTACAGAATCAAGACAGCTTGTCTCTGAGTCCTAACCCCAGGCCAGAGCTTGGTTGTTTCCATGGGATGTTTGGCGGAAGAAAAGAAAGAAGTTGCCAGGTGCACTGGCACATGCCTGTAATCTCAGCAACTTGAGAGGCTGATGCAGGAGAATCACAAGTTCAAAGTGAGCCTCAGCATCTTAGCAAGGCTCTAAGTAACTTAGCAAGAACCTATCTCAAAATAAAAAATAAAAAGTGCTGGGGATGTGGCTCAGTGGTAAAGCCCCCATGGGTTAAATCTCTAGTACAAAAAATGTGACTTGCCGGGCGCAATGGCGCACGCCTGTAACCCCAGCGCTTGGGAGGCTGAGACAGGAGGATCATGAGTTCAAAGCCAGCCTCAGCAACTTAGCGAGGCCCTAAGCAACTCAGTGAGACCCTGTCTCTAAATAAAATACAAAATAGGGCTGGGGATGTGGCTCAGTGGTCAAGTGCCCCTGGGTTCAAGTCCCAGTACCAAAAAAAAAAAAAAAAAAAAAAAAAAAAAAGTGACTTTACCCATTCATTAGCTGCTCCTCCCAGGGAAGGAGGAGCTAAGGAAACTGCCCTGGCTTATCCTTTCAGACACATGGTTAATGAGGTCTAAAAGACATATCCTAGGGTTTATCCTTCCTTCAAGACCCCTGGAGAGCCCCATCTTAATAGACTGGCCCCCATTCCACCTCTCACTTTCACATGCAAACCATATGTCTGTTGGTTTTCAGAAAAATATTGTGCACAGAGACCTGAAGCTTGGGAACATGGTGCTCAATAAAAGGTAAGAGTGTCTCCTCTTCTGTACTGTAACCTTGGAGTTGGGACAGACTACAAGCTACAGCTACCCACTGCCCTGCAGTGTTCTCCTGGAAATTCTGGCTAAAAAAAAGCCCAGAATCACAGGGCTCTGGGGTGGGTGCCTGCTTCTGTCCTTTGCCACTTGGGAATCTGGTGCTCACTAAGACCAAGAGTTTGGAGTCTCACAGAGTGAGGTCTGCAGAGGATTTGGGCTGTCAGCTCTAGCCGGATTATTCATCATGCCTGGCTTCTGGCAGATGTTCACTAAATAACTACAAAAATGAACAAATGCATGAAGAAATGAGTAAAAGAAGACCTTGCCCATAGGTCAGGTTCCTCATGGAACAGACTGGATGTGTGTGAGGAGATTCACAGGGCAGAGCACTCAGAGAGAAAAAGGCAAATTGAGCCAGGGGAAGGCTGAAGCAAAGGGAAGTCACAGCAGTGCCTCAGCCTGAAAGTGTGGAAGCTGGATAGCTCTTCAGACCTCCCAGATCAGGGCAAGGGGGCATAACCTTTGTGCCCCACAGCCACCAGTCTCTGGAAGTGCTGTGCCTAAGGAGGGGCATAGCCTGGGGTAAGGCAGCAGTTTCTTTTGTCCCTTGGGACTTCCTAGAGAGGGACACAACTGTAAGTGGTCAAAAACCAGCACTCCAGCATCAGGAAGAGAACACCTCAGTCTTGGAGGACATTTGAGGGGTTCATCCCAGTAACCTCTGTGAACCAAGGCAGAGGACCTGAACCTCTTTGGAGTAATTTGGGGCAGTGGTCAAGGAGCATCAATCAGGCAGGGACCCAGGAAAAACAGATCTGGAGGAACTGCTCTGGGCCACCATGATCCTAGAAACCTCAAGGCTTGGAAAGGGTGCATCTCTCACCTGCTCTTCTGAGTCTCCCTCCTTTACCTTTCTCACCTCCAGGGGGTTCAAAAACTTCTAAATGGCAAGCAGTAGAGATTCGCAGCAGAAAGGACAAGGTGATTTGTTTGGTGATGTGGTCAGCCCAGCTCAGGAAGGGCCTTGAGCCTGCTGTCCCTGTAAAACCACAGTGGTCAGGGGAAAAGAAGCTGCAGGGAGGTGGGCGTTTGGGGAGGAGGGTGAGGGCAGCAGATAGTGGCCAAGCCGTCTCCACCCTTCTGCCAGCCCCTGCAGGTGCTGGGGCTGCAGACAGATCTCCATGCTGCAGCTCCCCCCGCCCACCAGGGAACCCAGCATCTGATGAGGTGCTGACCAGAAGACAGACAGCAGGGATTGAAGACAAATGTGGGTGCACATGCAGGGCAGTGAGTCTGCCAGCTGAGTTGATTTATGAAGGATGATTTGCCAGCCTGAGAAAATACAGAGAGGAGAACATGACCTGTCATTCTCTGAAGGGCAGAGGAGGGAAACAGGAAATTCCAGGGCTGCTTGAACCTCATCTGGCTGAGTGAGGAGTTAGGGAAGATGAAGGAGTTTGACCTGGGGGTCAGACCTGGCTCACATCCCAAGGCTGCTGTCTCTTATTATTTTTGGATACCATGACCATGAGAGTTTGTGTCCCCATTCCCCCCACCCCCACCTGTGTGTGTGTGTGTGTGTGTGTGTGTGTGTGTGTGTGTGAGAGAGAGAGAGAGAGAGAGAGAGAGAGAGAGATAATGTGATCCTGGGGATTGAACTAAGGGGCGCTTTACAGTGAACTACACCCCAGCCCTTTTTATTTTTTGAGACAGGGTCTTGCTCAGTTCCCTAGGCTGGCCTCAAACTTGAGATCCTTCTGCCTCAACTCCCAAGTCACAGGCATGCACCACTGTGCCCGGTCCAAACATTCACCTGAGTTCCCCTTTCCTCATTTGTAAAAGTGGAGATGATTCTACTTTCCTGGAAAGATTGGCCTGAGGTGCAAATAAGTGGATGTGAAACTGTCTGCAGGGGTTTGACTCATCATAAGGATACTGCTGAGTATTAATCCAGCAGGCCCGGAGGTTCCTGTGGCTGAGAGATGGGAGAACAGGCCATATACTGTCTTCCCTCAGGAGGTGAATGGTTGATAAGGGTGGCCAGCAATTCCCCCAGCCCCAGCTCTGAATCACAAGAGAATCACAGGTATTGGAGAGTGCTGGCCACCCAGGCCTCAGCTGTGGGCAGTGCATTCTTTTAGAGAGGGAGACTTGGGTCCTGCCCTACCCCAGATCTTGTGGCACCTTGGGCCAGTCACTCCCCTGCCCTGGGCTGCAGGCCCCTGTTTATAAAGAGACATCATTTGGCTCCCTAGGATCTGGAATATAGTCAGGAGGTCATACCTCTGGAACATGCCAGTGAGCGGTAGCAGCTCCGTGGTGTGGGCGTGTGTTGCTCAGGTCACACTGCCTTAATCTGATAATTCCTTTTTCTGTGTCTTGAACCAGGCAGAAGTTCTGACCGCCTTTCATTTAAATCCCAGGCGCTCCAGAAACAGGGAGGGGGGTGTGGTGCAGAGCTCCACCCTGCTCTGGGTGTGTGTCCTTGACACACCCCTCCCCTTGGGGGCCTCACTTTCATGGTCTCTTAGTCTGGATAGGCAGGCAAGCAGGCAAACCCCAGCCTTCACTGCTTCTCAGCAGCCCGGCAGAGAGCCCCCAGCAAGGAAATGGGAGCAGTGCTTTGGGGCAGCTGCAGGGTCAGCTTCCCCAGGCTTTGGGTGAAAGGAAAGGGTTGAAGTCCCAGCCCTCTCTTGGGTTATGTGAGGTTAGCCGTAGTTCCTTCTCCTTCCCCCTTCCTTTTGGGTCTGCAAGTTGCATACCAATTCCTAGAAAAGGAGAGGAACACTGTGGCAACCCAGAGGGCCATAGCTGAAGCGTGACTCACTCAGAGTAGACCCTGCTGACGCATGTCGCCCCTCCATCCTCACTGCCCTCACCCTCCTGTGGGGACCAGCTGGGGGGTCTGGGACTCCTAGGGACAGCTGCGTGCCACCCGGCCCTCATTGGCAGTGGTGGCGGGTAGCGGAGGAGCAGTGCCAAGCTTCAGGAGGTCTCAAGGCTGCTGCGTTGCTTCCATGGGAGAGCCTCAGGCACTTCTGTGGCAGAACAGGCCTGGGCCCCCCTCAGCCCAAGCCCCAGCCACTTTTCCTGAGCTGCCCTTCGTGCCACGGCAGAGAGGTTCAGCCACCATGGCATGTGTGCCTCAGGGCCTGTTGTCACCCACTGCCTCATAGACAGTGTCTGTCCTGGGGTCTCCCATTGGTAGCCCCTGCCATGTGTGCTGGCTGGCAGAGGATGAGGACGATGGCAGCTTGCTATGTACCAGGCACAGGCCAGGCTCCTTCAGTGGGCTTCTCTTGGTAGATCCCAACATGATCCTGAGTCAGGTGCTAGTGTTCTCCCTGGTCACAGAGGGAAACTGAGGTTTAACAAGAGATTCTCATAGCAAGGAGGTCGCAAAGACAGAAGGACCCGAAAATCTTGAGCCCTGAGCCAACTGTCCCCTTCCCTAAGCTGTCCTCATCCTGCTGTCTTCAGCCTCAGAGCCCACAGAATGCACTTACAGCTACAGTGGCCAGGGAGAGAAAATACACAGTGCTGTTCTGTGGGAACCTTCCAGACCAGAGGCCCAAGCAATCTTAAGTTCAGGGCAACAACATAGAGGGTTCAGAGCTGGAGCAGCCCATTTCTCAAGGTGCTCATGACCCTTCTGAGACACTTTGCCTGCACTCTGAGGCTCTAGATGCCCCATAAGCCTCCAGTATTTCTGTAGGGTGGGCCTGTGTCAGAGCTGGGATCCACATTCCCACTGGGAATGCAGAAGACAGACTAGCCTTTGTTTTGCATCCAGCTGTTTGCCAGCAGGATTCTCCAAGACAGCTGCAGGGCTCTGGGGCCTCGCGGGCACCCTTAGCCGCACACCCTCATCCCCACCACGGAGACCGTGCTGTAAGGAGACAGCGGAGCTTCCCTTGCTGCCACCCTCCTTGCTGCTGTACTACCAGCCAACGTGTGGGTAGGACAGCTTGGTAGGAGGTACCCTTCCTTACTGGCACCCCCACAAGGCCTCCTAGAGGAGCCAGTTGATCCCTCCAACCCCCAGGTGTGGTGAAGGCTCTTCTCTAGGGACTTCTTTTCAGTCCCCATAGTAAACTTCCTAGAAAGGCTCAGAGCCCAGAGCCACTGCCCAGGACTCTCAGACAGGGAATCTGGTTTTCTAGGTCAGGGCAGAGTCTGAAGAACAAAACACAGGATGAGTCAGCCTTGATGGAAGAGATGGAAAAGTCAGCCAGGCACTGGGCACTGCCCAAAGACAGCTGGGCATCAGTCAGTTCCAGTGGCAGACTCCGGGTATTTCAGACCTAGGCTTGGACCTACTCCTTTCTCACCAACTGTGGGACCCTCAGTCTCTACTTCTCTGTGCCTTAGTTGCACTGTCTGAAACCAGGCAGTGAGAAAGGCTCCTCCCAAGCTGCCATAAGGAGTAAATGAGAACTGTCCCCTTTCTCACCAAGTGCTCAACTGATAATGACAAAGGGGATCTATAGAAGGGACAGTAGTGCCACCAAGAATGAATCCAGTGCTCTCTATCACCTGATCTCCCCAGGTTGGTCATTTCCTCCAAAGCAGATTGTCCCTCCCCAACCCCACTTCTCAGGAGCTCCCCAAAGCATGCAGGAGGACCCCAGCTTATGCCAAGGGTTCTCCTGGGGAGAACTTAACCTGGGTTAACTTAACCAAATGAACCTCTGGGTCCACCTGCTCCACCTCTGGGGACCATGTTCATCACCTGATGCTAATGTTAGTAGTTCCTAGCCCCGGCCCTATTGCTCCAGAATGAACACCAGGAAGTGTCCTGCCATACTGCCCAGGGTTTCAAAATTGTTGGGAATCAATCAGTTCATGGTCACATTGTCTTACTCATGTGACCCTGCAGTGTGCCCTGTAAGTTTGGTGGCCTCAGCTGGCCTACAGGGCCCAGTGTACTGTGATCCTCAGCATCTGTTTGGTCTGTGCCTCACATGCCAGGGAGTGTTAGTCCTGGCAAAGCACCTCTGCTCCCTGGTGGCAGCAAAGGCCTGCTGTCCAGTGGTGCTTCCTGCTGCTCAGCCCTCACAGGGGCCCTCAGCAGTGTACAGCTGTCTCCTGGGAGGAAAAAAATGGAGGGCTGACTGCCCAGAGCTCCATTTGCCCAGCTTCCCTGAGGACCCCAAGATGGCCTCACCAGCTCATAGGGCCCTTCCCTCTGGAATGGACTGCCCTTAGTAGAAGACCTTACCCCCAGTTGTAGGTGGGGAGTCCAGGGGGCCTTGGAACAGTAGTTTTAAGCCTAGAAGGACCATTGAAGAATTAGGCCTACATGGGTGGGCCATCCCCAAGTTTAGGCTCCTTGCCACCCAGCCACCCTCATCTATACCAGTGCGTGTACCCCCTGCCATAAAGAGAGGAGGACAAGTTCTGTTTGCTCATAAGAGCAAGGGACCGCGCGCCATCTGCTGGTTCCAATTGTTCACAAAGATAATGCTGTCCTGGAATTGCCCAGAAAAGTTCCCAGGCCATCCTTCAAATGCCAGATCTGCCAGGCATGCTCCAGCCTGTAGTGGGGTTTTGGAAAGACAGTAACTTTAGGCAAGCTGTTGCTCTGTGCAGTGACAGCCATGCTGCCCTCCTTCCCTGGCACCCCTGTCAGCCTCTGAGGGATGAGGGGAATGTTGGGATGATGTAGGCTCTTCTCAGCCCCTGTGTTGTGTCTGATTGAATGCCAGCGCCAAGGCGTGGGCTCCTTAGGGAAACCCAGTACCCACAGGATGGGCTGTGCTGTCAGCTGAGTCCTTGGCACTGTCTGGAGGACACGGCATTCGACCAGCTTCCACACTATACCAGGGCACATGGAAAGTGTACCTGCAGGACCAGGATCCCCAAGTGCGCCCATCCCTGTGCTCCCAGGCCTTGATGTGCTGGGTTCCCCACGGGGGGGAGGCACACTTGTCAGCTCTGTTGCTTTCTCTGCAGTGGGTGAGGGACTTGGTGAGATAGGGTGGAAGCTCAGGGCTTTCCCTCTGACCATCGCACAGGGCAGAGTGGGAGAGTTTTAAGGTCACTCACCCCTGCTAGACTTCCTTTTCTAATGTGCGAATGAAGGAATCTAAGTAAATTTCTTGGTCACTCCCAACCTAGAATATCACATTAGGCCATTTTGGAGAAATCTCTGAAAGTTATTCTAAGCAAGCCATGATCTGCACCCCCTGAGCCTCATCCAGGGTGACGGGTTCAGAGAAAGCCCCTGTGACACACAGGAAGATAGAGTGACTCAGATTCCTGCTGGACATCTTAGCAGGTAGCCAAGAAAGGGTGTGGATAGGATTTCTCTGCTCCCTGGGTAGGGGGTAGCTGTTTTGCCCTTTGAAGAGAAGTCTATCTACCTTTGTTCAGGATCGGGGGCAGGCCAGCAGGGGTGCCCTGCTTTTATCTAGTGCCCCTGGCTGTGGACACCAAGGTTCATTCACCCTCTGCCTCCCTTTCCCAGGACCCATCGAATAACCATCACTAACTTCTGCCTTGGGAAACATCTTGTGAGCGAGGGGGACCTGCTGAAGGACCAGAGAGGGAGCCCTGCTTACATTAGTCCTGATGTGCTCAGCGGTATGTATGGGCCCCCTGGGTGGGCTCCGCAGCAGTGCACAGCTGAACAAATGCTCCCTGTCAGCAGGCTCTGGGCTCGGTGCTAGAGCTTCACTGGTGGCCCAAACCAGTATTGTTCCTCCATATACAAAATCTTTGGTCTGGTGAAGGAAGAAGATATACTGGTCACACTCATGCATGAGATTAGTGCTAGGAGGGACAGCACAGGATTTCATGGATACCCTATGAAGGCACTTGCAGGACTTTCCCAGTAAGTGACATTTAAACTGCCATCTTAAGAACTATATGAACTTCTTGGTCATGGCAGCAGGGCTGGCAGTGACCTGGCTTAGGCTGAGTGTCTCAGAGGTGGCGTTGTACACTGGAATAACTGCAGACTCTCAGAAAGTGAGCTCGGTTGATGGGGGTTGCAGAGAGGTGGGCAGAGGCCCGGCCACACGAACTCAGCATGGGCTGTTGAGAAACACCATCCTTTGTTTTCAGGCGTGAAAGGAAGCCACTGAACAGGTCTTAGCCCAAGTACATCTCAGTGCACTTCATTCATTTGTTCTAGTCGTCCTTGCTGGGCCTACCAGATCTAAGGCTTTGCTCTATGAGTCTAGTTCCAGGAACTTTTGTTTCTTCCCAGTACTGGGGATTGAACCCAGGGATTCTCTGTCACTGGGGATACATCCCCAGTCCTTTTTCATATTTTAGTTTGAGACAGGTTTTACTAAGTTGTCCAGGCTGTCTGCAGACTTAAGGTCTTCCCGAGTGCTGGGACTGCAAGCATGCCCCACGGTGCTTGACTGCTCTGGGTACTTTGGATGTCGCAGTAAATAAGCAGATGCACACTACTGCCCCATGGAGCCACCTTCCTAGGCGGGATGAAGCAGGCGGTACACAAGTCTGTGAACTGTGGAGCTCTCACCTACAGATCATATTTCCCAGTGATAGGCACGGTGCTGAGCACGTGATGCACATTATGTTTAAAACCACCCAGCTACCCTGCAAGGGAAATAGCCCAAGTACCTTTTTAATAGATGAGAAAACCAAGGCTTAAAGAGATGACATTTCTTGTCCAAAAATCATAGCTCATAGTAAACCTGAAAATTGAGGTTGAGTCTCAGGGATGCCTCCCATTAAGGTCCATGCCCCTATTCCACTACAGGCTAGGTTTCCTTCCCTGTTCCCCTAGTGTTCTGCCTAATGGGGATTCCTTCAGTCCCTTAGGAACCAGAGACTTACACAACCCCTCATCAGGGAGGATTCAGGTCACCTTCAACACACTTGTGTGTACCTTCTCCTTGCAGCAGCAGAACCAGCCTCTTCCCAGGTCATATGTCATCCTGGGAGCAGGCTGCTGTGACTTGTCACAAACATTAGTAACCCCTTGGAGGCCTCCCCTGAGCTGTGGCTTCTGCTGGAGAGTGCATGATGACCAGTAAGTCATCCTCCTCCACCACCAGAGCTTCCCATGCCCCAGGGATAGTGGTGCCACATCCCAGGCCTGGGCATTTTGGGTGGATTCTTACAGCCTCTGCTGAAAGAATTTGGGTGCCAGGGATGCATCCTAGCTCGCTGAGCACAACCCTCCATGATAGTCCCCAAAGCATCCCTATAGGTGACAGAACCGGGACCATGAGTCAGGCTCCTCCCTCACTCAGGAATGTGACGTGTGGTCTGAGATAGTCTGCAGGATTTGGATTGGGGGCCACCTCTGGTCAGGGCTCCCCCTTGGCAGCGCTATGAAATGGTGGCCTTCATGCTGCTGCCTGTGACCTGTCTGACTCATGCCAGTCACAGAGAATGAAACAAAGGGAACAGTTTGCATCAGAGAGAGTCAGAGGTGGGGGTACCAGAGTCCTGGCTTCTAATTCAGCCTTGGCTCCCAAGCTAGGTAGGTGACCTTAGCCCTCAGTGTCTTACTCTGTACCTCAGTCTCTTCCTGGTTAGAAGCTGAAGTACCAGTTCTGCCACGTGCCCCAGTCCCAGGTCTCCCAATTCATTCATTCTCTATGGCAAGCACAGCCTTGGACGTCAGACACAGAGCTGTGAAAATGCAGACCTCAGGAAAAGATCTCCTTCCCACCTAGATGTCTTGCAGAATCTGCTGTGCTGGGCCATTCATCCCGTCCAGTCAGGGCAGAAGTTGTGGTGTCTGTGGGCCTGCTCAGGCCCTCAGATCCTGACCACAGGATTCCCCTCCTGCCTTAGCCCTGCCATTCTGTCCCTGCAAGAATCACCTTCCAGGTGCTGGAGGAGAGGCACCTGTGTTTTTTGGAAGCCCTGTGTTCTGTATCAGGACCCCATTTGATGGTCCAGAGTCTGAGGAAAGGGGCTGTCCTCAAATTGACCAAGGGATTGGTGACAAGTCACTCCAGCTGCTCTTGAGCACCAAGCACTGGGAAAGGCCAGGGATACTGCAGCCTTGAGAGAACTTGGGAGGGGCTTATCTCTACAGAACCACCTGCCGTACAGCCAGAGCAAATGCTTCCTTCACACAGCCTATGCAGCAGCCAGTGGCACCATCCCCACCTAACAGATGAAGTGACAATCTCCAATAAGAAGGTTCCATGGCACTCTGAAGGTGCAGACCAAGGCCTATAACAACACTTCCCATGTGGATATCACATACTCATCTCCTTAAGCTTCTGACCTTCAGTGGGTCTAATAAGACCTTCAGGGCCAGAGTCCCATGCCCCAAAAGTATCCTTAGTACCCAGACGGCCTTGGGGCCTGAACAACCACTGCAGAGTGACCCAGAAAAGTGGTGTTAGTTAGTTGCCCAGGCAGTGCAGATGTGAGATTACAGTAAAGCGTCCAGAAGCAGCCCTTCTACACCACCAAGAGCTGAGTCGTGTGTGGGGATCTGGGCTGCTGCAACCTGTCTGTCCATAGGACACATCACAGGCCTGGGCAGGAAGGGGCTTGGAAGACTTCAGTGGTTCTCACATTTTGCATTTGGAGGAGTGGGTCAGGCAGCAATTGACCTGTGGGAGGTGCTCTGTTCCTGATGGGCAGATGAATAGGTTGCCCTGAGAATGGGAAAGCAGCAGGACTTTTGCAGTTAGACTTGGGCCACTCACCTGCTGTGTGGCCTTGGACAGATGACTTCAGCGTTGCCTGACTGTCATCCAGTTGTGCAGGACAGTTAGTAAAATTGAGTGTTTCTTCAGTGCTGTCATAAAGCAAGGACTCCATTAGAGTCTACTTCCTTCTTTCCTAGTGTCTTAGTCCATTTTCTGTTACAATAACAAAGTGCCAGAGACTAGAGATTTATAAAGAATGAAGATTTAAGCCAGACATGGTGGTACATGCCTATAATCCCAGCCCATTTTAGGAGACTAAGGAAAAAAAATCACAGGTTCAAAGCCAGCCTGAGCAACTTAGTGATACCCTATCTCAAAATAAAATTAAGAGCTGAGGATGTAGCTCAGTGGCAGAGCACCCCTGGGTTCAATCCCCAGAACCACAAAACGAGAAAAACAAGTGACACAGAGCCAGAGTGGTTTATAACAGATCCCCTCAAGACAACCCAGAAACCCCATCAGTCCAGGAGAAGGGGGTGAGATTTCAGTGAACTTGAATGAGGCATTCAAACCATAGCACACAGCAAGGAAACTGCAACACAGAGGCTGACAAAGCGAATGCTCAAGTCTGTGCTGGGTGCTGGGCTCAGCAGTGAGCACAGCAGAGCCAGTGCCTGCCTCTGAGAACTTGCCTTCCAGTGGGGGAACCGGGGAGTGACAGGTAAAGACGGTGGTGGTCAGTGCCGTGAAGGAATCATGAGATGAGGGGAGAATGATGGGGGTGGGAGTGGCTGACTTTTCAGGGCCGCTAGTCTGTTCTGTAAGCATTATTGAACGCTTGCTCTGGGAGCTGCTCTGCTGCCACTGAGCCAGGTTCAGCTCCCAGGGGCTTGCAGTCCATCAGAGCAGATGGCATGGCAGAACATGATCCCTCCCTACAGAGGTCAGGGGGTCAGGAAAGGCATTGACCTGTGGAGCCAGGTTTCCTGGGGACAGGGACTCTGAGCAGCAGCTCAGAAGTGCATTGTGCTTGTTGTGGGAGCAAGTGGGTGAAGGGGACGAGGGGTGAAAATGGCAGGTAGAGAGGCCCCCCGGGTGGGACTGCAGGCACTAGTTGCCTAGCTGATGGGCATCTGTGGGCCTCTTTGCTACTGAGTATGGTGTTCTCTGCCCCCAGGTCGGCCATACAGGGGCAAACCGAGCGACATGTGGGCCCTGGGTGTGGTGCTGTTCACCATGCTGTACGGCCAGTTCCCCTTCTATGACAGCATCCCACAGGAGCTCTTCCGCAAGATCAAGGCTGCCGAGTACACCATCCCTGAGTGAGTCCTGCATCCAGGGAGGGGATGGTCCTACCCTCGGCTCACAGTGGGAGACAGCACAGGGAGCCCTAGGGTCCTGGTCAGGGACCCAGCCCATGGTGCCCTGCTGAGCCCTCTTTCCTCCATCTCTGTGGTCAGGGATGGGCGTGTCTCTGAGAACACTGTGTGTCTCATCCGGAAACTGCTGGTCCTCGACCCCCAGCAGCGCCTGGCTGCCGCCGATGTCCTGGAAGCCCTCAGTGCCATCATTGCATCGTGGTAAGTGGGCTGGCACTGAGCCGGGCACCCAGGTGTCCTGTCTGTCCTCTGCAGAAAAGAGGCTGCTCTCAGCCCATGTCTCTGCCCAGCAGTCAGATGTCCAAATTTTCCCAAAGGGCAAGATTGGGAGGGTGCAGACAGGATGCAGGGTAGAGTGTCTCCTGCAGTGCCAGACCCTGCTGGCTATGGGATGGGCATCGCCTTTCTGAGTCCTCACCACAGCCACAAGGAAAAACATTTCTCCCTTTATGGGACTAGCAAATGGAGCTCAGAGAAGCAGTCAGTTGGATCCGGCCAGGGCTGGCTGACCCCAGCCAAGTCTGGAGCAGTGGGGGCTGCCTGGAGCCAGCCTGACCAGTCTGCCTTCCTGCAGGCAGTCCCTGTCATCTCTGAGTGGGCCTTTGCAAGTGGTTCCTGACATCGATGACCAAATGAGCAATGCAGACAGCTCCCAGGAGGTAAGTGGGAAGGGCAGATGGGGCAAGGTTCCAGGTGGCAGCTCCTTGTAGGCACGGGGCCTCCTCAGCTTCTCCCCAGCCCTTGGAGTAGGAAAGGAGACTTAGTGTTCCACCTGAGCTGCCCAGGGCCTGTCTTGTGTCATCCTCAGCTAGAGAGCCCATGGTCCCATTACCAGCTTCTGGGAGGCCCCACAGCAGGAGGCCCTGCCTGGCCCTCTGAGCTTCCTCTTCCTGCCCAAGTCACATTTCTCTGCCCCTCTGACTCACTGGGTTCTTTCTCACCCTTCCTGCTTTTCATTTTCCAGATGATTCATTTATCCCTGTTTTCTCTCCTCCCAGTTCCCTAGGCAGGAGAAAGTGCTGGGCCTTGGGTAGGGGCAGAGCCCTGAGCACTAGACAGAAACCATCGGTGATCTTAGATCACTGATGCCCCCCTGGATGGCAGGGCTTGGCTGATCCTCAGGGGAGTGCCAGGCCTATTTTGGCACTCCATAGCAAGCAGTGGGCAAGCAGGACCAGGAGGGGCCATGCCTAGAACCACAGCAGAGCCTCTAGGCCCTTGAGAAGAGAGTTCCAGGCCTCCCCTCCACCTCCCACCTTCTTTGGGCTGTTCAGCAACTGAAGTCATCATCACTAGCATGCACTGAGTGCCCACCCCAGTATCAGCCAGTCCTCCCCACGGCCTGTGTGGCCTGTGTTCTTATTCCCAGCTTCTAAGGGAAGAATCAGGTTCAGAGAAGTAAAATGATTTCCCCAAAGTCACACAGCTTAGAACCCAAGTCTGACTCTACAGCCCTGCCTCCTCTTTCATAACTGGCGCAGATTCTGTCGCTGCCCAGCGGGCCCAGCTGATAGAAATAGCCCCAAGCTATTTCACGGTTGCTCTTGCCCCGTGGTGTACACTGGCCCTGTCAGGCCAAAGAACATTGATGAGGGGAGACAACCACTGCGCTCACGGTGAGGAGGCTAATGTCACCTCTCCTGGATGTGAGTGTGGAAGGGCACAGGTGTGTGCTACGGCTGAAGTCTGCCCAGCAGTGTGCCATGCCGTCGGCTGGAGATCACACTCAGTGGCCCACACTTGGCTCCAGGCTCAGTGGAGCCCACTGTGCGGTGCCCGGGAAGGGCCTCAGGAGCCAGGTGCCCCACACTCACCGGCTTTTCTCTCTGCTGCCCTCTGTGTGTCGGTCTCTCCGGCCTCAAGGCAAAGGTGACAGAAGAGTGCTCTCAGTACGAGTTTGAGAACTACATGCGGCAGCAGCTGCTGCTGGCGGAGGAGAAGAGCTCCATACACGAGGCCCGGAGCTGGGTGCCCAAGAGACAGTTCGGCAGCGTGCCACCAGTGCGACGGCTGGGCCACGATGCCCAGCCCATGACCTCCTTGGACACAGCCATTCTGGCTCAGCGCTACCTGCGGAAATAGCAGCCTCAGCCAGGGGCACCAGCCCCAGCGCCACCTCTTCCGGCCCCCGGCCCTGTTGAGGCTGGGCCCTGTAGTGCTGGACTCTCCCAGGCTGCAACAGGGACAAGGCAGGGACAGGGACAGCCCAGGTCACACGTGGGGTCAGCAGAGGTACCACGAAGCTACCTTTTGGAATGATTGCTTGATTGTTTGGTTTTTTTAATCTGAGAAGCCTAGATAACTAATCTGCTTTTAATCATGACATTTTAATCTACCTCTGTCTCTAACCGTGCTGTCTCTGGACTGAGTGACAGGAGGAGGGAGCCCACCCACTCACCCCAAGCCCTGACCCAGCTGGCACCCGCCTGGCTTGGGGACTGCTGCTCCCCACAGTCCAAATAAGCTGAAAGTGCAGCTTGCTGCTGGCTCCCAAATGAATGCCCCCCTCCCTGCTCCCCAGCCCCGTCCCGTAGTCTGTGCCACCCCTCCCTTCCGACCCCAGCCCCTCAGTCCAAGCTTTGGAAAACCTTCACCTCATCTTATTCAAATATATTTATTTTTTTACTGAAACCAAGTTCTCTCCCATCTGTAGGTGGCTCAGCCCATGGCCACTCGCTGTCCCCAACCTGGCTGGACAGCGGGGGTCCATAGCCCACATGGGGGTTCCCTCCTTGCTGGACCTCTCCCTGTTTCCAGTGATGAGAATCCTTTCTAGACTTGGCTCTCTCTCTCATCTCAGTAGCTTCTCTGAGGTGCTGCACATGCGTGTTAGCCCTGCTTCCTTCTCCATCCTTCACGTGGTACCCAGGTAACATGGAACGCAATGTGAAGGGAGCCTGTGACCGGACTGGGGAGGGATGCTCTGGGCCTGGCCGGGAACCGGGCCCTGCTTGCATGCTGTCTCACCCCCGCCCCTTGTGTTCAGAGAAGGCCCTCTCCCCCCTCCCACTCTGCCTCAGTAGATGATGTGTCTCCCCTGATGGACCCTGGACAGGGGCCTTCATGGGGTAGGAGGCTTATGGGGAGAGTTAGAGGGATTGGGGACCTGCCCACCTGGCCTGAGAACAGCCCCGCTGCCTCTTTTGAGCCGAGATTTTGAAGTGGATGCCCGTCTTGCCAGAAATGCTGTTCTCACCAGAATGCCCTCCACTCCCCCTTTCCACTTGGCTCTTTCCAGTGCCAAGCAAAGACCCTCCCCCAGAGGCCTATCCCCCCGCCACCCATGTACCCTTAGAGAGGCTGAGTGTCCCCATTGGGGAGGCAACAAGGTTTCCCAGAGTGTGAGCTGTCCCCTCCCCTCCAAAAAAAACTGACTCACTGTGAGTGACCTTGGGCAAGTTCCCAAACCTCCTTGTGCCTCAGTTTCCCCATCTGGAAAAAATGGGGCCACCTCTTGCCAGCAGTAGCAGGGCCACCCACGCCCCTTCCTTCCCATGCTCCCAATCCAGCACTTGGGCGCCTCGTGCCTCTGCTTTGGTGGGTCCATGGGAGCCCACCTGAGCTCAGCACTTACTCCCTGAGCACCCAGCTCTGCCTCTAGTTCAGCCGTCCAGCCGCTGAGAGCCAGGGTATGGTGCTGTGGGGTGGGAGGCCTCTTTTCTATATTTATTTGATAAAGAAAATTCTCCTAAGGGAGCAGAAACGTAGTCAGCCTGGGTCTCCCAGCCCTGTGACTGTCCTCCAGTGAGGCTCTGAGGCCTGGCCAGGGCCTGCCTTGGCAGGGCCTCTGCCCAGCAGCCCCTAGGGCCTGCTTTCCATGTGTGATTTGTCTCCTTTTCAAAGCAATATCCTCAGGTCTGCAAAGCCCTAGCAGACAGACTGGTTCCTTCCAAGGTCAACCCATGTGTCTGGTTACACTTCTGGCAAAACAAATGAGAGGAGATCGGGTCTGCCCTCACTGGTTTCACACACTGGGAGAAGTCCTATTGTAAAGAAAATGGAAAAAGTCACAAAAAAGTTTGTATAAAGACATATTTTTGTACTACATGGGGACTCTTCCTGCATGTCAGCAATAAAACTTCCTGATCTGGAGCCACTGTGGCCTATCGTGTCTGCTGTTCTTGCCCTGCTCCATGCCTCCATCTCTGCCCCCCACCCCATCCCAGCTAGTCAGGTCCTGGCATCTCTGGGCCCTGCTACCAGGGGCACCCCACCCCAGCCAGCAGGCAGCACCGCATTCAGGTGGTCTGAACAGGGAGGGGACCCAGTACCATCCAGCATTCTCCAGAGTATTGATTCTTTCTGTCCAAGACCTGTGTGGGGTGGGGAACCTAGCCAGACTACCCGCCCATGTGTCCATGCCTGTCCAGGGCAGCTGGGATTGGAAGGGCCAGACCAGGCCTTTTCCTGCACCACCCTCCCCTGCTCTCCCCTCCATAGGAAGCCCAGGGGGTTGGTTCCTTCCTTGCTTCCTTCCTTCCTTTGCCTAAATTTAGAGTGTAGATTGTGCTTCCTGAAGTAAGCCAGCCCCTCCCCCAGCACACCCAGCACTCCGCCAGACCCTCACCCAGGCCCAGCACAAAAGGAGTAGATCCATATAGATGGGGCCCCTTCCTGGGCAGGCCTCTAATGCAAGAGATGCTTCCCCGAGGTGTGGGAAGGCCTGGTGGTACCCGCCATTGCCACAGCCAGCTCCCTCAGCCCTGTCTCCAGGACACCCCCACTCTACCCAGCAGCCCAGGTACCCATGGTACCACCGTAACCTTTGGCCCTTCCCTGCCTGTCTTGGATACCCACCCTGTCAGAAGGTACCTTTTACTCCCAGCCCACCCCTGCCACACTGGCCCTGCCACCACTGCCCCTGGACCTGAATCCATTCGCCCATTCAGCCTCATTCTGTGCAGATGACTCCCGGCACCTCCACAGGCAAGGCCACCTCCACAGGCAAGGCGGCAAGTCCCAGGGAGGCAGGGCTTTGTTTCGCTCACCCCTGTAGCCTCAGCACTTACCACTGGGTGTGACACAGCAGCACGCACAACAGTTGATTTATTGATCTGAACGGGGACTGTCCTTCCCAAGTTATTACTGGGAGCCCTGGCAGCAAGGGAGGTACTGAAAAATGGGTGCTATCAGCCTCCTATGCTCCTGAGAGGTTAAACAAAATAACAACTAAGAAGTTTCCATCCCTTCTAGCCATCCCCTGGTCTCCAGGGTCCTCGGAGAGCAGTTTCATAGAAGCCAGACTTTGGAGCTATCTGAAGTGGGAATGGAAGTGAGGAAATGGAGCCTTGGTGGCTGAGCTGCTCTTGCTCCAGAGCCAAGTCAGCCTGTGTCTGTCTCTCTTCCTGGCCACCCCAGCCCTGCCTTGAATCAGCCCCCAAACCCCCACTCAAGTATTATCCCTCTCTCCTCCCTCTCCAGGCCTTGGTCCCAGCACCACCCTGCAGTCAGAGCAAGCCTTCTAAACTCCTGCCCATAGCCTTCCAGTGGTTTCCACCCCTGCAGGACACAATCCGAAGGCCCTGTGGCTCCTGAAGGTCCATACTGAAGCCCTGCGCCTACCACCTCCCCTTCACCTATTCTGTCCCCACCACACAGGGCTCCAATCCTGAGCCACCCAGGCATGCTTCCACCCTGGCCTTGGCTCTGGCCCCTCTTCTCCCAGGTACCTACCTGCACAGCTCCCACCCTCATGGGCATTCTCTGCTCAGAACATCACCTCAGATCCTTCCCTCACCACGTCCACCTGGTCTTCTGGAACCCCTTACTTGACTTGGCCTTCACTGTGCTCATCAAAACCTGTCCTGGCCTGGCACGGTGGCGCACCTCTGTAATCCCAGCACTTGGGAGGCTGAGGCAGGAGGATTGCAAGTTCAAAGCCAGCCTCAGCAAAAGTGAGGCATTAAGCAACTCATGAGACCCTGTCTCTAAATAAAATACAAAATAGGGCTGGGGATGTGGCTCAGTGGCTGAGTGCCCCTGAGTTCAATCCCTGGTACCAAAAAAAAAAAAAAACCTGTCCTGTCCACTCTATTAGTGATTCTCTCTCCCATAATTGCTGAGCTTCTTGGAGGACGGCAAGAATCTTTCTTGTTGCCCACTGTAGGAGTTTGGGGGGCAGTGGTCACAGGCAACTGGGGGACACTACTAGCATTTAGAGGGTGGGGAGTGGGGACCAGGGATCTCAGACAACCCCATGGGGAAAGCAGATTCTGCAACCTGCACAGCATAAGGGAAAAATTTATTTATAATGACCAGAGCCAAGAATCTGACTCCATTGCACACAAAAACATACAAAGGACACAACATAATAGATGTTGAATTTTCTGGAAATCTGCTGGGTAAGGTGGAGGGAATTCATACTTGATATTGTTCAGAACCTTAGCAAGGTTTATTTCACACAACACAACTGCAATATTCCAGCATCTACTTTGCACATAGGTGTCACCTCCCAGCAAGGGATCATTTCACAAATTCATATTATTTTTATTTTATATCAGAGAACCAAAAAAATCCACTATATATTTTTTAAATTAGTTGGGAAGGTCGGTGTGCTCGCCAAGGATCTCACTGCAGGAGCCTCATTTTCCTCCTGTCAAATGGGATTCATGCTACAACCCGCACAGGAAGTGCCAGGCATTAGGAGGAGACTCAATATCCATTTCTATTCCTTCTCCTTGAACATATTTCCCCCAGTATCCTGGCCTCAGTGGCTGCCCTGGGTGGTGGGGGAGTGGAAACATGCAGAGGACTGGGCAGACCACAGGAAGCCCTGAGGGAGTCTCCTTGCCTGCATCCAAAACCCACCTCTGTGGTTGGGGGAGGCCCAGTGTCAGCAGCAGAGCAGCCAGAGCCTGCCTCAACTGGGCCACAGGGGGAGGGAACAATGTTTTGCATTGAACCTGAAATGTGCTGCACCACAAGACCCCTCCCCACAGTCTCCGATCTCAACCCCCTTGACCTCCCATGGAGACCTGTCTTTCCTGTTTCCTCCTAGGAGCACTCTGCACCTTCCAAAGCGACAAAGCCCTTGTCTCCCAGACGGATAGAAGTAGCCAGCAGGAGGGTAACCTGACAGGCAGCAGCTGAGCTCTGGGGAGACATGGGAGGTGGTAGAAAGGAGATTAGCACATGAATACAAGGCAGGATGTGAGGCAGACAGGCAGGCAGGTGACAGACATGCAGAAGGAGCCCAATCAAAGACCAAAGCTGGCCTTGCAAGCACAAGGCCCTGGGTTCAATTCTCAGCACTGCAAAAAAAGAAAGAAAAAGAAAAAAGAAAAAAAGACCAAAGTAGGTGGCTAGGCAGACCTTCAGGCAGGCTGGCAAGCTAGGAAAAGCAAGCAAGAACAGACCAGCAGCCATGGGGCAGGTGAACTGTGCAGATGACATTGGTTGGTTTTTTCAGGCACCTTCCCCAGGGCCTCCAGGAGCAGCCCTGGCTCCTCAGAACCCTCCAGGGCAACACTGCCACTTCTCCCACCAGGTCTGGCTTGGCTCTATGCATCCCCTGGAGAAGGCTGCACTCTGGGTACTGTGCCCCTCTCTCTATAGGGACCAGCAACTGTCTCAATACTCATCTTGTTCCACCACGGTCACCAGCTTCCCCAGGGCTGAGTCACACCGGGCCCGTGGCAAACACACAATCACAAGCCAACCCAGACCCAGGCATGCCTTTGCCTGTGGGCAGAGGTATGCAGAGATCTGCACAGCACGGAGATGAATGGAAACAGCTTGACAGAAACAGATCCCAGGCCCGCGCCAGCACACACCCAGAGAAGCATGCACGCTTACACTCTCGGGGGCAGGTGCCACATAAACTGAGGTGAACACCCCTCAGTGCACATGGTTATACAAGCACGAACACAGCACACACCTGTACTCACATGAATGGCAGGTATTAAACATGTCCACACACTCCCAGCAACAGAGCAACCATACTATCTGTGCAATCAGCCAGTCACCCGCATGTCTTGAAGAAGTCGAGTCATAAACCATGGAAACCTACCAGCATCACTGACAATGTCAGTGTTACCAAGCCAGGGTTCAGATTCTGGCCTCGTCTTTACCACTCAGTCTCCTGTAACAGCTGCTCATGTCGTTGCTCTGGCCTGGTTTTTCTCCCACCTCACTGATCTTTTGTAGACTCCTCCTCTAGGTAACCCCCACCCCCACCGAGTTGGGTGTCCAGGGTTCATGCCATAGACAGATTTCTTCTCTGTTCCTCTGCCCTAGATGATCCACCACTCCTTTGGTGTTAAATCTATCTTGTTTCCTGACTGGAAATGGTATCTGGGTATTGGGGTTCCACCTGACTCAGTGATACCTCCACCCATGTACCTAATGGACACCTCGAATCTAACATCTAACATGAAATTCTCACTCCCCCAAAACCTGCTTCCCACATCAACTTTACTCAGGTGTTCCATCCCAAGATCAAGGCTAAATTCTTCCTTTCCTCATGTCCAAGTCCACACAGGAACTCCCTTCCAAACACCACCAATCTAATCTCCCTCTTCCACCGGCCATCCTGGTCCAGGCCTTGGCAGTCACTTGCAGGGGCTGCCAGTCTGCTTCTTGTTGCCTCCATCTTTGCACCCCTGGGGCCATCCTGCACTAAGCCACCACAGGGATCTTTCCAAAATGTCATGGGACCACCACTCCTGCTTAAAGCTCTCCAGAGCTCCCCACTACCCTTTTCATCAAATGCAAGTCCCTGCTTGACTAACCCCTCCCTGTCAATCACTCTCTCCCAAGCCCACAGGTGCCCACACTGGTTTTTTGGCCAGGTGAGCCAGGTACCCCAAGCATGCTCCTACCCTAGACCCTTTTCCCTTTTTCTTGCCTAGATGCTCTTCCCCAGATTCTGGCCTGGCTGCCCCTTCAACAGGATTCAGGTCTCACTTCAGAAATCCCTGTGCAAACCAGCCCCCAGATGTTCTTCACCACATTGCTCTCGCCCATCCTCCTCTGCGCACCTCACAGTACCTGAGACTATGCATTCTTCTATGCATTCTTTTCAATTTAGTGTCAGCTCCATGAGGACAAGGATGGGTGCCTTGTTTACTGCTAAATCCCCATTCTGAGGAAGGGCTAGGCACACACTCTCAGCGTTGGTTGACCAGGGGTACGTACAACTGATCATGCCCACCCTGGCAAACATATTCAAGCAGAACTAAAAGGAAATAGGCAACCACACAGATACGGGCAGAAATACCTCTGCACCACTCACGAAGCAAACAGCCACAAAGACACTCGGGTGGGTGTCAGTCCTAGTCACTCCCCCATCTAGATCTGCCCTCTACTTGAACCCAGTTTCAGGACTGGTGGAGTGGGGGGTCTGCAGCCTGGACAGGGAGGGGGGGGGTCCGCTGGCCCACAGGCCTCAGGCAGCGCCTTCAGCTATGTCTGCAATTTCCTCTCCCCCTTCCTTCCCTCCTCCTCTCTAAGGCTCCCGCCAAGAAGGCCTCCCCCTCACCCCATCTCCAACACGGGGGCGGGGGGGGGGGGGGCTATGGAGCGGGGAGGGGGCTAATGGGCAGAAAGAAAGAAGACCCTAGTTGCACACACTGATCACACATTGTATGCACACATCCTGAAACCCAGATGGAGATGCATGTGTGTGCGCCTGGGCAGGTTTGGGGGATGGGAGCATGCATCCTGCCACGAGGGCTCTGTGAAGAGGAGCCCAGGAGCTCTTTTGCACGAGCAGAGGCCCCATGCGGGGTCTGGGTCTGCAAGCCTGGCCCCAGCTTGGCTCAGCAGTCCAACAATCATTAACCCTGCAGGACCAGACCAGAGCTCCGCCAGCTGGACACTCATGCCTGGGCCCCGGGAGGAGGGGCCAAGCGCCGCCTTCCTTCCAAGACGGTTGAGGGCCTAGGGGTGCCGGCAACCTCTGCCCGGGTCAGGGAAGGGTTGGGGAGGAGGGGCAGTCTTCCCTGGGTGAGGGAGGTTTGTCCCTCTGGGGCCCCCTGAAAGAAGCAGGGTAGAGGGAAATGGTTCAGAGCCTTAGCGCTAGGGTCAGAGAGCTGCGGGTTCAAATCCTGCCGGTCTGGCGAGGTCACTCAATCTCTCCGCGACCGCTTACCTTATCCCGAAGTGGAGAAGATACCCAGGTTACAGGGGTGTTGGGAACAAATGGAGGACGTGTAAAGTGTTTGGCCCGCTGCCTGGCACCGAGGCAGAGGAGCACATTATTCATAACGGTGTTATTGTTGTTGTTGGTAGTGGCCTGGGGGCGGGCCCCCGCCCGCGGCCTCCCCGGCGGCTTCCTGTGGGGGCGCACACGCCGCCCCTCCGCGGCGCTCGCTCCGCTCCCCTTCCTCCGCCTCCCGGGCCGCCCCGCCCCGCCCCTCCTCTTTCCTCGGAGGAAACTTTCCGCCCCTGGTCCATCGGCCGCGTCCGGCCCGCGCTGCCGTCGCTGGGAGCCGAGCCGGGCGGGGCGGCTGGGACCGGACCGGGCGGGAGCGGCGGGGCCCCGGGTGTATGCGGCCGCCGGGACTGACGCCCGACCCGCCAGGGCCGGGCCGCCGGGGAACCGGGCGCTGACGGTGAGTGAGCCGGGCCTCCCGGCCCCGGGGGGAGGGGGAGGGCGGCCTCCCCTCCTCGGAGCCGTCTCCACCCTGCATCCCGCCCCGGGACGGCGGGACCGGGCCTCTGGTGGGACCCCACAGGTGGGCGGAGCCTCCCGCGGCTCTCGGCTGCTCCCCAGGATCGAGGGGCGTCCGCGCCGGGAGGAAGGATTCCCCCTCCCAGGACGCGGGTCTGCGACGAAGTTAGGAAACCGCTGTCTTCAGGGTGGAAACTGGGGCCGCTCCTCCAAGGAGAGGAGCTGCCCAAGGGGCAAGCGGGTCAGCGTCCGCTGCAGGCTGGGTGGAAGGAGCTGACTCTGCTGACCTCGCAGGCCGACAGGGGAGCTGCCCCCGGAGCAGCATGGATGCCCCCCGAAGGGACATGGAGCTGCTCAGCAACAGCCTGGCGGCCTACGCACACATCCGCGGTGAGGGCGGACACGCAAGGGCCCTGGGGGCGTGGACCCCTCCCTGCCCCTACACCACCCGGTCGCTCCCCACCTCCGTGCCCCTGCCATTACAACCCCCTTCTAGCTGATCACCCACCCCCTCGCCCTCCCAGTCTGATTGCCAGACGTCTGTTCCCCGCTGTCCTTCAAATCGGGGTTACCGACCTTGCCCCAAACCTGGAACCGAGAGTCCAGGAATGACTCCCAAAGCCAAGGTCCTCCTGTGACCTCTGCCCTCTGCCCCCCAGCTAACCCCGAGAGCTTTGGCCTCTACTTCGTGCTGGGCGTCTGCTTTGGCCTGCTGCTGACCCTGTGTCTACTGGTCATCAGCATCTCCTGCGCGCCCCACCCGCGGCCCCGGGGTCCCGCTTCTCGCCGGGACCCCCGCAGCAGCACAGTGGAGCCTGAGGACGATGATGAGGACGACGACGATGACACAGTGACGCGACTGGGCCCCGACGACACACTACCTGGCCCGGAGCTGTCTGTGGAGCCCGACGGACCCCTCAGCGTCAATGTCTTCACGTCGGCCGAGGAACTGGAGCGCGCGCAGCGGCTGGAGGAGCGCGAGCGGATCCTGCGCGAGATCTGGCGCACGGGGCAGCCCGACCTACTGGGCACCGGCACACTGGGGCCCAGCTCTACGGTCTCTGGCACCCTGGGCCGCATGCACTATTACTGACGCCTTACTCTGCGGCCTGGCGCTGAGTACTGGACAGGCATCTGAGCCCAGAGCTGCTCTAGGACCTTCGGACTGCCTCGCCCCCTCAAATTCCCCTGGTGCTATTGGACATGGGTCACTACCTTTTGAGAGGCACCCTTCCCCTGGCTGGGTGGGAGGAGGATGCAAGGTCCCCACCTTCTCTCCTTAGGAAACGATGAAGAGGTGAAGTGACCAATGAAAGCTGCATTCTCAGTGACTCGGGCTCTCCCTCTGTTCCCCTTGCGCCTAGTGGTCCCCAGGACTGAGACCCAACTCGACTCCTTTACCAGTCTGTACCACCTCTGTATGTCCGCCAGACCACATGCTTGTGCCCACTTCACAGATGGCAGAAAGAGGCACACACACCCCTGCTCCACATTCCTCCAGTTTCACGCGTAACAAATATGCATTCCTCACGCACAAAAGCATTCCTCACCGGCAAACACCTGGGCACACTTTGCCCTGGGCTCATGCATCACTGCAATCACACACCAGGTCTGGGAAACCTGACCTTGATGCTAAGGTACTCTCAGCCCCAATGTAACTGTGTGTGCCTGAGCGGCGTGGAGTTCACATCTGGTCTTGTCGGAGATGGGTTAGTGGGTAGGTGACCTGAGAGGACAGTAAGGCCACCTGGTGGCGGGGTCAGGGCCCGGAGAGAAGACCCTCTTAGCCCAACCCCCATACAAAGCTGGATTCTGGAATCCGGGGCCCTCGGGCGGAACCCAACCCTCCCGGGACCCTCTGTTCCTGGTCTCCGGGGAGGAGTTGGCGGCGAGGGGTTGGCGTAGGCAGGGGACGCCTCCTTCCCCGCCCCCCACCATCCGGTGGATAAAAATAGCCGCGCTTAGGCCTTGGAAACAGTAATGGGAGCCACATGTTGGCCAGATGTGCCCGGGAGAGACCGCCAGGAATGCAGAGGGCGGTGAGCGCGGAAAGACCCCGCCCACCGCGTAGACCCCGCCCCGCACAAATCAGGCCAGAAGGGCGCATCCGGAGTAGTTTACTTTAAGTTTTTAAAAACTGTGTACAAGGACGGGGGTGGCCCGAGCCAGACGTCCCTCCAGGTCCGGCCGTGGCGCCGTGCAGGCTCGCCCTCAGTGCGTCTGCGTCTGCGCGTGTTTTAAGCCCCGCGTGGTCGGCGCGTGCTGGGTGCTCTGCATCAGCTGAACCTAGTTGGGAGCGGGAGTCAGGGCTGCCCGTCACCACCCTCCCCCTGGGGTCCGCACCCCACCCACCTCCAGCAATCCGCGCTTCTCCCTCTCGCTCTTCAGCTCCTCCCAGACGTCAGTCATCTTCCTTCTGTGTAGGAGGACCAGGTGAGGGGTCCTCAGAACCTTCCCTTCCTCCCCGCACCCCCCGGCCCCTGCCCACTTACTCCAGCTGCAGCTCCAGCAGCTCCAGCAGCTTCCTTAGAGACCCCACCTCGTCCTTTAGAGTCTTCACCTCGTCTTTTAGAGTCTTTATATCCACTCCATCGCTTTCGGAGTTTTGCCTCACTAGGAAATGGGGGGCGGGAGCCTCTGGAGTTGGCTCGACAGTGTGTGGGGTTTGGGGGGCAGGGCCTCTCTCTTTAGAGAGCACCTGTTTTTTGGGAGCCACTTTCTCTTTAGGAGCCACCTCTTCTTTCAGAGGCATCTCCTCTTTGGGGGTACGCTGGTCTTTCACATGTGCCTCCAGGGGGATTGTGGCCTCTTCCAGGGGCTGGGCCCTCTGAAGGACAGGCATAGACTTGGACACATCCTGGAGTGGGGAGCTGTCCCCATGTTTCATCCTACAAAGGCTTCTCTCTGAGGAGTCAGGCTGCAGGGGGGATTTCTCTGGCACATGAGCCTCCTCTTGGGTCTGAGCTTCCGTGGCCACAAGGGATTTCGCCCTCTGCAAACTCTCCTTGGGAGAGAAGTGCTGGAATTGAGAATTATCTCCAGCGGGGAGCTCTTCAGAAAACACCTGTTCTGGGGTCAAGCCCTTCTCTACGACAGGGGCCTTATCCACAGATAAGACTCTCTCTGATGTGGAAGCCTTGTCCAGAGTCTGGGTCTTCTTTGGAATGGGGACCTTTTTGGGAGCCAGGATCTTCTCTGGGCTGGTGACCTTGTCCTCCAGAGTCAGGGTCTTCTCTAGGGTGGGGGCCTTATTTGGAAGCTGGCTCTTCTCTGGGGTGGTAGTCTTGTCTGGGGCGGAAGTCCTATTCACAGAAGGGCCCTTAGCCAGGCTGCTGTGCTCTTCCTCCTGTAGTGATGAGGTGAGGTCTCAGCCGAGGACTGGATACTGTGAAGGGTTGAGTCTGGTTCTCCTTTGTCCAGGATCCTTCACTCCTGCACACCACACCTTTGGGGACCAGCTCTGCCCTGTATCCCCAGATCCTCCCATGTCTCCAGCCCCTACCTGATTGGATAAAGAATGCTGGCGGGAAGCCTGAGTTTTGGAGTGCTTTTTGCCAGGTTGCCCAGAACTCCCAGTAAGGAAGCTGCCCTTGGTACCTATAAGAGCAGAATCTCAGAGACCCAAGGCTACTCAGAGTGATCTCCCCCCATCTCTGTCCCTCAGCACAACCACCCTATCCCAGTCCAGGTTTTCCCCCCACTGGAGAAGGAAGCCCTTACCTGAGTCTCGGGAGGGGCGCTTCGGACCATCCCCACTGGGTGTCCAAGATGTCCTGGAACATATCCCCATCCTGGGCATGCAGGTGGGAGGGACACCCCTCTGCACCCTTCTTCCCCCAACCCCACGTGCTCCTTACTTGGCTTTGCTGGGCCCAGAGGGAACTGTCACCACCTTCTTGACATTAGAGACGGATGTTTTTGGCATCAACTTTTTTGGTTCCTTAACAGGAGCTGGGAGGAGGGAGAAGGAAGCATTTGTTCACTGACTAATCATCCACTGAACAGTCAATGGCCCCACTGAGCTGCATCACAGACTGTGGACAGATGAATCCCCTCTGACCCTCAAGAAGGTGACCACTCTTGTGCCACCTGAATTTAGGGAAACTGTGGGAGCACACCAAAGGGACACCTGGCAGACAGTTATCAGGCAAGGCTTTGTGGAGAGAGAGCTCCATATCCTGACAGGCTTCCTCTACTCTTCCAAGACCTGCACGCTGCTTGGTGCCATGGCTGCTTCCCCGGGCCAGACTCCAGCTTTTCCATGAATCATGGCAACAACTGTGTCCCTTCCTACCTACCCTTGAAATTCTTCATCTTCTCTATCTCATTGACTCCCTAAGAGGTCTCACCAACCAAGTTTTATCAATAAGCCAATGACCCAAATTTTCAAGTCTAACCCCTTCTTCCTCCCTGAACTCCAGACACGTGTTCAGCTGCCCTCTCAATATTCCCACTTGGGGGCTGGAGATATGGCTCCTTGGCATGGTGCTTGCCCAGCATATGTGAGGTCCAGGGTCCAATGTCCAGAATGGCAATATATGTATAATATAAACTTAAAAAATAATTTAAAAAAAATCCTACTTGAAGAGCTGCTGGCATCACACCTGACATCCAAAACCAAGGTCCTGCTTCTCACCTCCTAAATATTTCTCATTGTCCTCCATCTTACCCATTTACCCATTGCTCAGATGAGAAAATGAAGAGTCATCCTTGACGCCTTTTATCTCCTTATGCTACACATCCAAACCCTCACAAATCCTGTCTGCTCCGCCCTGGAGTTCAGGGGTACAGTGCTCACTTCACCTGTGCAAAGCCTTGGGTTCAGTCCCCAGCACCACAACGCAACAAACATCCTGAGTCCGATCACTCCATCACTCATCACCACTCCCCACCAAGTGCTTGAGGTCAGTCACCCCAGCGTCACCTGGACTAGGACTCATCATCCAACTTAGCTGTGGCTGCAACCTCCCGGCCCACAGTGTGCTCTTCCCTCCATAGCTAGAGTGGGCATGGGGTCTACTGGAGAAGCCCACATTAACAAAAGAAGTAATATATTTGACATTGGAGTTATTCTTATTTGCCAACAACAAGCAAAGGAATATACATTTTCTTTGTTTGTTTTTTGAGATAGGGTCTTACTATGTTGCCCCGGCTGGCCTCAAACTCCTGGGCTCAAGTAATCTTCCCACTTTAGCCTCCTAAGTAGCTGTACTAGACTACAGGTATGCACGACTGGGCCTGGCTCACAGGTTTTTGTTTTTTTTTTACTTTGTTTTAGTTGTTGATGGACCTTTATTTTATTTATATGTGGTGCTGAAAATGGAATTCAGTGCCTCACACATGCGAGGCAAGCACTCTACCACTGAGCCACAACCCCAGACCGTACAATTTTTTTTTTTTTGAACGGGGGATTGAACTCAGGGCCACTGAGCCACATCCCCACATCCCCAGTTCTATTTTATATTTTGTTTAGAGACAGGGTCTCACTGAGTTGCTCAGTGCCTTGCCCATGCTGAGGCTGGCTTTGAACCCACGATCCTCCTGCCTCAGCCTCCCACGCTGCTGGGATTACAGGCGTGCACCACCACTCTTGGCCACAAATTTTTTTTTAAGGTACTAAGGATCCAACACAGGGGCATTCTGTCACTGAACCACATCAGCAGCCCTGTTTATTATTTTTATTTATTTATTTATTGGTACCAGGGACTGAATCCAAGGGCACTTAACAACTGAGCCTGTCCCCAGCCCTTTTTATTTTTCATTTGAGACAGGGCCTCACTAAATTGCTGAGGCAGGGTTTCAACTTGCAGTCCTCTTGCCTCAGCCTCCCATGTCATTGGGATTACAAGCATGTGCCACCACACCCAGCTTCACAACATGTTTTTGGTACTGAGGATTGAACCCAAGGGCACTTTACCATTGAGCCCCATCCCCAACCTTTTTATTTTTTATTTTGAGACAGGGTCTCACTAAATTGCTGAGGCTGACCTCAAAGTTGCAATCCTCTTGCCTTCGTCTCGAGTCATTGGGATTATAGGCATGTGCCACCACACCCAGCAGCTTCACAATTATTTTTAAAAAGGTAAAATAAAAAAGATCTCTAAAATTTATTTTAATATATAATATATATGTATATATAAATACATGGTATATAAATACATGGTAAGATTGAACAAGAAAAAAGAAATGAAAAATGGAGGATGTTCTTGTGACCCAATTCGTTGGTGTGCAGCACTTACACAAAATTGAAAAAAGGGCTGTAACTGCCGCTTGTCACCGAGATTAAAAAGATTTTATAAAAGAATATTATAGCTGGACACGGTGGCACACACCAGTAGCTCAGGAGGCTGAGGCAGGAGGATCGGGAGTCCAAAGCCAGCCTCAGCAACTTAGCAAGGCCCTAAGTGACTCGGTGAGACCCTGTCTCCAAGTAAAATATAAAAAAGGACTGGGGATATGGCTTACTGAATGCCCTTGAGTTCAATCCCCAGTACCCCCAAAAAAGAAAAAAAAAGAATATTATAAGCAACTCTACACAAATAATTGGAGAAATTAGATTAAATGGGTAATTTTAAAAATACAAATTTTCAAAACTGACTTTAAGAACTGGCCATGGTGGCAGATGCCTATAATTCCAACTACTCAGAAGGTTGAGTCAAGAGGATCCCAAGTTGGAGATGAGCCTTCACCAATTAGCAAGACCCTGTCCCAAAATAAAAACAGGATTGGGGATGTATCTTACTAGTAAAGCATCCCTTGGTTTAATTCCCAATATCACACACACGCACACAGGGCTGGGGTTGTGGCTCAGTGGTAGAGCACTTCCCTAGCATGTATGAGGCACTGGATTCGAATCTCAGCACTGCATATAAAGAAATAAAATAAAGGTCCATTGACAACTAAAATTTTTTTTAAAAAATCCTAATTACCAAACTGATCAATAATTTGTGCTGCCTTTTCTAAAACTTTTAAAGAAATTTAAGAAATAATTTAAAAATCTCCCTATAATGGGAAAAAACCCAAGACCATATGAATTTATAGGCAAGTTTTACCATCCTTTTTTTTTTTTTTTTTGGAACTGGGGATTGAACTCAGGGGCACT
>JAJEJO010000299.1:807816-840251 GCA_020662805.1 Glaucomys volans
GGTGCTGGGAATCCAACCCAGGGCCTTGTGCTTGTGAGGCAAGCACTTTACCAAGTGAGCTATATCCCCAGCCCAGTTTTACCATCTTAAGGAAAGATTCCTATCTTTTTTCTTGGGAGGGGTGGTAGTGGGGATTGAACTCAGGGGCACTTGCCCACTGAGCCACATCCCCAGCCCTATTTTATATTTTATTTAGAGACAGGGTCTCCTGAGTTGCTTAGCACCTCACTTTTGTTAAGGCTGGCTTTGAACTCATGATCCTCCTGCCTCAGCCTCTCGAGCTGCTAGGATTACATCTGTGCACCAGCAAGACTCCTATCTTATATGGTCTACCAGATATCTAAAAACAAAATGTGTGCTCCTTGGGTTGGGGTGCAGCTCAGTGGAAGAATGCCTGCCTAATTTGCGAGGCCCTGCATTTGATCCCCAGCACCACAAAAATGTGTATTCCTTAGCTCATTCATGAGTCTAGTACAACATTGCTAATCAGATGAGGACAGTGAAAATAAATACAAAAGTCTCTCTCTTTTTTTTTTTTTTTTTTTTTTGAGATAGGATCTTGCTAAGTTGCTGAGGGCCTAAGTTGCTGAAGCTGGTCTTGAACTTGCAATCCTCCTTCCCCAGCCTCCCAAATCACTGGGATTATAGGTCTGTGCAGCCATGACTGGCCTAAATACAAAAATCTTAAGAAAAATTGAGAAAGTATTTCAACAGTATATGAAAAGATAAGAAACCATCACCAAATTGGATTTATACCAGGAATGCAAGGGAATTCTATAGCCAGGCACTACTGGTAGCACACACCCATAATCCCAGTGGCTTGGGAGACTGAGGCAGGAGGATTGCCAGTTCAAAGCCAGCTTCAGTAATTTAGCAAGGGGATGATGTAGCTCAGCAGTTAAGTGCCCCTGGGTTTAATTCCAATGTGAAATAAATAAATAAAACAAAAAATATAAAAATTTTACAAATGTCATTGATCACATTGACCACTGACAGATTATAGGAGAAATCACACATAATAATAATTTTTCAAAGATTCAGTAAATAATTTGGGAAAATTCAGCATCCATTTTTCCTCCCCAGTGCTAGGGTTACAATCCAGAACCTCACACATGCTGGGCATGTTCTCTACCACTGAGTTGCATCCTTAGCCCTCAACACCCATTGTTTTTTTAACATCCATTCTTGATTAAAAAAAAAAAATTGTATGTAAGACTGGGCACAGTGGTACATGCCTGTAATCACAGCAGCTCAGGAGACTAAGGGAAGAGGATCTCAAATTCAAGGCCAGCCTTGGCAATTTAGAGAGACCCTATCTCAAAATGAAAAATGAGTGGGCTGGGGATATAGCTCAGTTGGTAGAGTGCCTGCCTTGCAAGCACAAGGCCCTGGGTTCAATCCCCAGCACCACAAAAAAAGAAAAAAAAAGAAAAATGACTGGGGAGCTGGGCGTGGTGGTGCACGCCTGTAATCCAAGTGACTTGGGAGGCTGAGTCAGGAGGATCGCGAGTTCAAAGCCAGCCTCAGCAACTTAGCGAGGCCCTAAGCAACTCAGTGAGACCCTGTCTCTAAATAAAATACAAAATAGGGCTGGGGATGTGGCTCAGTGGCCGAGTGTCCCTGAGTTCAATCCCTGGTTCCAAAAAAAAAAAAAAAAAAAAAATGACTGGGGATGTAGCTCAGTGGTAGAGCACCCCAATTCCATCCTGAGCACTGGGGGTGGGGATGGGGGAAATCTACAGATAAATGATTAGAAATCAGTGTTTAGCATCATGGCTATTTATATGTCAATATATAAAAATGAAGCCAACCAGGCATAGTGGCACATACCTGTAATCCCAGCTATTCAGAAGGCTGATGTAGGAGGATTGCAAGTTTGAGGCCAGCCTCAGCAACTATGCAAGACCCTCAGCAACTTAGAGAGACCCTGTTTCCAAAAACTAGAAAATAAAAAAGGCTGGGAATGAAGCTCGGGATAAAGTGCCCCTAGGTTCGATTCCCAGTACCACACCAAACCAAACATCAATAGCCCCTTTCTATATTCCTGCAATAAACAGAAGAATATCTAGCTTTTTAAAAGATACAATAGAATCTCAAGAGTATATAGTAGTATCTAGGAATACACCTTATAAAAATTGCATGCTATTCACATGCAAAAAATGATACATGATGCTAAAACAACTGATTGCACATATGGAAAAAGGTAATATTGAATCACTCAAACCAATGCTCAATGGATAAAATCACTTAAATATAAACAGCAACACTTAAAAAGTTTAAGAAAACATAGATGAATTTTTCTGAACTTGGAACAGGGATGGATTTCTTTTTTCTTCTTTTCGTTTGGTTCCGGGGTTTGAAACCAGGGTCTTACCCATGCTAGCAAAGCCCTCTACTACCGAGTTGTAGCTCCAGCCCAGGGATGTATTTATTTATTTGTACTGGGGATTTTTCTCGGGGGCACTTTACCACTGAGCTACATCCCCAGTCCTCTTTTTATTTTTTGTATTTTATTTAGAGACAGGGTCTCACTGAGTTGCTTAGGGCCTCGCTAAATTGCTGAGGCTGGCTTTGAACTTGCGATCCTCCTGACTCAGCCTCCCAAGTCGCTTGGATTACAGGCGGGCACCACCACGCCTGTCCAGCCCTTTTTTTATATTTTATTTAGAGACAGGGCCTCATCAAGTTGCTCAGGGCCTCACTAAATTGCTGAGGCTGACTTTGAACTTGAAATCCTCCTGCCACAGCCTCCCAAGACACTGGAATTAAAGGCATGCATTACCAAACCCAGCCTCAGAGAAACTATTTTACCTGTATTCCATAAGCTATGTACAGAAATGTTCATGGCAGCACCAATTGTGATATTAAAAAGGTAGAAACAACTGAAATGTCCACCATCAGGAGACCAGATACAAAAAGTGTGGTAAATTCCCTTCAAGGCATATTATATATCAGAGAAAATGTACATCTACACACAACACAGATGGATCTTAGGAACAATGTTGACTGAAAACACCAAGTCACTGGGCACAATAGTGCATGCCTGTAATCCCAGAAACTGGGAGGCTCAAGGAGGAGGATCATAAGTTCAAGGCCAGCCTTAGCAACTTAGAGAGGCCCTAAGTAACTGAGACCCTATCTTAAAATTAAAAATTTTAAAAAAAAAGTACTGGAAGGGCTGGGGCTGTAGCTCAGTGCTGGAGCGCTTGCCTGGCATGTGTGAGGGACTGGGTTGATTCTCAGCACCACATATAATTAAATAAATAAAAATGGAGATACATCAACAGTTAGAAAAATATTTTTTAAAAAAGGGGCTGGAGATGTAGCTCAGTGATAGAGCGCTCCTGTGTTCAGTCCCTAGTAACAAACAAAACAAAACAAAAAACACACCAAGTCCCAGAGAACTATAAACACATGCTACCATTTAAAAAAAACATTTTGTAGTTGTAGATGAACAACATGCTTATTTTATTTTATTTTATTTTGTTTGTTTGTTTGTTTAATGTGGTGCTAAGGATGAAACCCAGTGCCTCACACATGCTAGGAAAGTGCTCTACCACTGAGCCACAACCCAGCCCCATGCTACCGTTTTTATAAAGCTCAAAAATAAGCAAAAATAAATTTACTGTTTAGACACATTACATATTATGAAAACTTAAAAACTCAAGGGAATTACAAACATAAAATTCAAGACAGTGGTTACCTCTGGGGTGGGAAAAGTGGTAGAATAGGAAAGAGAAGGAACGCACCAACTATTGGCAATGTTTTGGTGCCTGGGCTTAGGTGACAGACTGTGGGGTGTTCACTAAATTTTATAACATACATGTTATGTATTATTTTGGGCATGTGCCAAATATTGTAATTCAAAGACAAAAAGACCCATCCCTACACACATACAGATCCACACAGAGCTATTCACGGACACATGAAAGTCTCAATGACTCAGAAACTGTGAGAACCATATTCTCAAGATACAAAGGGAAACCTAAACATATTAACATATATAGACTGACCCATACATTGACTCACATACATTCCTCCAGGCCTTTGACCTTCAGGGAAAAAAGTTCCCAAGGGGTACACTGGATTACTGGGAGACTGTATGTTGTTTCTGGGCCTTTGGATTGGTAGACCTCCCAGAGAGCATGGCCCAGCCCAGATGCCACAGGTACCCACCTGATTCCCGAGGGATCACTTTCCTCGAGACCAGCTTCTTGATCTAGGCAGAGTAGTATCAGAATCAAATGAAGCCTATCTAGTCCACTCTCATTTTGGGGTCACTATCCAGTTGGGCCCAGGCAGTGCCACACCCTCTGTTTTTTAGGGAACCCCATGCCCCTCTGTTTCCAGTGAGCACCATGACCCCCAACTTTGTCCAAAATAGCCTGCCTTCTGCCACCCGAGTGTCCAGTTTTGTACTCACGGGGGGTGGTAGGAGCACAAAGTTGTCTGGGAAAACGCCTCTTCTGCCTTCACACTCTCCTTCCCACCAGCCATTATCCTCTGTGGTCTGAGAAGGAAAGAGCATGGCCAGGAGGTGAGCCAGGTCCCCCCAGGCTCCTTTCCTGGGTCCTACCCCTTCTCAACACCCCCTTCCCTGAGATCTCCCGTCCCTGTTCCTCTCACACCTTTCTCAGTACTTTCACCATGTCCCCCTTTCGCAGTGCCAGTTCATCTGGGGCCTCCGGATTGTAGTCAAACAGGACCCTGTAGATCTCAGGGTGAGAGACTGAGGGAAGGTCAGTTCAAGGTAGCCAACCTGCCCTTCCTCCTCAGTGGGCAGCTCCCTCCTCCAGCCTAGGAGAGTTCCCTCCCCCAAGTCAGAGAGACTTGGGGGGGGGGGGTCTCTGGCTGAGAGCTCACCTGTCTGCAGGTAGTCTGGAGGGCTGTTATAGGCCAGGTTGCTCAGCTAGTGGGATCAAAGGGCAGAAGATGATGAGACTCCCGGCATTCCAAGAGGAACCCACCACCTCTGTGCGCATTCTGAGCGAATTTACCTTGGGAGGTGGCTGGGATTCAATACTCATCAAAGGTATGTCTGGGTTATCAAGGCCTGGTGGGGGACAATGAAGTTAGGAGAGTGAGAATTCGGTTAGGTCAGAGGAGGGGACCAAAGGGGTCACAGGGTCAGGATGAGTGGATCACAGGCTCATGCCACCAAGAGGGTCATTGGAGATTGCAGTCTGGTCACAGGGTCGAGGTCTCACTTGGGGGCCCACTGTCCAGCAACTCCACAAAGTTGGATGGGAAGGCTCCCAGCTGCCCGTTCTTCTTTCCCAGCCACCAGCCGTCCTCAATCTGGGGAAGGGGGAGGACGCAGGGGTTCTGCCCCAAGGATCTCTAGACATCCTACACACTCCGTTCTGCCTGAGGACTTGCTCCTCCCCCTGCTCCCTCAATTCTCCCATCTCTGCGCCCATCACCCTCACTTCACCCAAATCCCCTCACTCGTGCCCCATCATCTTTCCCAAACCCTCGTATCTCAGTCCCTCACCTCCTTTATCATTTCCACAATCTCCCCAGCTTGCAGTTTCAGCTCGTCTGCCTGCTTCGGGCTGTAGTTGAAGTTCACTTTGCACCATCTTTGAGGGCCCCGAGATTTGGCGGGGTGACCTGGTGCGGACACGAAGAGGTTAGCCAGAGCAGGGAGCCCCAGTCCTCGGAGCTGGAAGAGCTACGGAGGCCTACGCACAGCTTTTAGTACCTTCTGGCCCCGCCCTCAGGTGGAGCATTGTTCTCGGAACCAATCACAAGCCGCAAATCGGCCCTGCGGCCCCTCCCAGAGCCGCGCCCGCCGGCACCTGGTGCTGGCAGAGTGAGCCCACCGGCCCCGGAGCTCACCTCGGCTGCGCGCGCAGCGCGGTCTCCGGGCCTCCCCGGCGTCTCGCAGGGCCTCTGGAATCTCCTGGGGGCGAGGACTGGCTTTAAGCTCCCGGGCGGTACGTAATGGCACCCCTCGCCCCAGCCCGCTCTCGACCCGGCCTCACCTGCACCAGGCGCTTGGGGAAGAGGCCACAATGGCCCCTCAACTCTCCCAGCAGCCAGCCCCTTGCTGGTCCCTCGCGCACCTGCCGGACGATGTCCCCGGGGACCAAACTCAGCTCGTCCTCCTTCTGCGCGTGGTATTCAGCCAGGACCAGGACCTCTGCGGGCGCATGACCGTATGCGGGCTCAGAAAAGCCCCGTCGAAAACAGACTGGCCTGGCGGGCGCACCCCCAGGCGAGTCCGGGGCTCGGTGTAGAGGTCAAGCGGGGGAGTTGGGGTGGTGTAGGCGTTTACCGTCCCCCAAGATTGCACAGAGGCCACCCAAGCCCTCCGCACATACCCATAGCTTCCGGGGCTCCCTCCGGAGCCTAGCCCGTCCCGCTGGCGGCCGAGTACTGGTAGGATGGGACGGGCTGCGAGACTGTGGAGCCAAGGAGGCGGAGACGCGAGCCGTAGGTCGGGCTCCAGGTGCAAAGTGGGCGTGGGAGGGGGCGGCCCAGCTCAGCAGGTTGGGCCCCTACCCGACGGTGAGGGCTCCAGGGTCTCGAGACTGCTGGTGGGTCACACGCAGCTCCCTCCCGCTCTTCCCCGGCCACGTGAATTCTAGTCCAGCTGCCTCTGCCCTCCCAGCTTTGACCGGGAAGCTCCCACACACCTTTTACAGTCTTCCCAGGCCCAACCTCTAAGGCTCCCAAGCTTTTAGCTGCAGGGCAAAAGGTGGGGAGAGGCACATGCCCAGGGTGGGGCCCCCAGCGGACGGCGACCGCTCCAAGCTTGACCTTGGATGGAGGAGGTAGGTGGCTGCTGCTGTTCCGAACACCTATAGTTGGTCTACTTCAAACATCTGCCCTCCTGCAAGGTACTCTTCCCCCGCCCCAACCCCTTGGAAGGAGAGCAAGGATCCATGCTTTGGGGCCCTACTTGGGTTTCAAAAACAACTTCAGATGCTCCCCTGAAGAAGGCAGGCAGACTTTATTAAGCATTCAGTCAAGCCCTGGGATGAGTATAAGGGTTAGGGCCCACCTATAAACCAGCCCCATTGTGGGTTTGGCTTTCAAGTCTTCTTCCTGCACCAGGAAAAGAGGTTGAGCAGTTAACCCAACCCTTGAGCGAGAAGCGAAAGTCCTTGCTCCTGATACTGTTAACTGGTGACGAGTTCAGTTTCCCCAGATGTGAAGAAACACCGAGGTGAGTGTAGAAAGCAAGTTTTATGTAAAGGATAGAAACAGACTTCTCCCGGTAGGAAGAAGGGGACCCAGGGTTGGTATCCAAATAAGTGGGAGTGTCCTGCTCCTTTTATGCCTTTTAGATTTAGTTTTCCTGCCTCCCCCCACCCCCACTCATCTTGCCCTTCCGCTCCTCATCCTGCACACAGCGACCAGTGGCCAGGGGGTGGTCCAAAAGGTGAGAAGCAAACGGGTTGGCAAAGGGCCAAATGGTGGAGTGATCCAGGCAGAAGGTAACAACCCAGGAGACACTAATTAACAGCTTCTGCAACTCCCAGCAGGGAGGAACAATTCCTGGCGCCGGATACCTTAGAAACAGGTTTAAGGAGCAGAAGGGGGAAAGAGCTTTGGACATGTCAGAATTTGATTTCCTTTCCAACCAGACCCCATCTTCCCGATTGGACCCAATTATATCTATATTGACTGCCTTTTTGTCCCCCCAGCTTCAACATTATAGTGAAAAAAAAAAAAAAAAAAGCTGGTTCTTCATGTGTCCAAGGGCACAGGATGAAGCCCCTGGGGCAGGAATATGGAGTTACTGCTGGGTGGAGAGATGGCTGAGAACCCCCAAAGGGAAGGGGCTGCACCATAATCTGGGCCAGCTCCCACAGCATTTTTATCTTTCAGTTTCCTGAAACTACTGTGGGAGGTTATCTGCCACCCCCAGCAAGACACACACTCAGGCAACAATGAACACAGTCCATGTACATCTGCCACTTCATTTATTGTTTTTATTTGCAGGAGGAGTTGAAACAAATTTTAAGAGTGTTTTTTTTTTTTTCTTTTTCCCCTAAACATGAATCATTCAAGTAAAACCAACTTAACCATAGAAATGTAGCAAAGTAAGGGGAAAGTAGCACAACAACCCAAGAGGCAAAGGTTGGGGGGAAGAGGAGGGTGCAGTCCGCATATAACATATGCATATTTAAATGCCATATGATTCACCTGCTCAGGACCGCCTCCCCAGAAGGCAAGCACAAGGACCCATTTTAAGAGGATGTTTCCCCCCCCAAATTTCTGAAAAAGTTTCAATTTAAAGCTTAAGGTTAAAAAGAAAAAAAAAAAAAAAAAAAAAAATCAAAAACACACAACCCCACAAACCACCCAGCCATAACCACCTTCCTTAATCGATCATAGGAGTTTCTTTTCATTTTATAAAAAGATTAATAAAAAATATTGAAAAAATTATTTTCTCATCTTATATTTGTAAAGATAATAGAATTCAGAAGTTTCTTAGAAAACAGACCAGAAACTGCCCTCCAGTTTCCACCCCTGTTGCTGAGGACCAGCAGGACTAGAAAGTTTGGGATACTGGAGCTGCTGGTGGAAAATGGGAAGCCCAGCCCAGAAGAAATCAGAAAATACAAGAGCAGGGGTGCACGGGAGCGGTTGGAAGCAACTCCATGTGATACATGGCTGCGCAGAAACGGGGAACACAAGGTGGTCAGAAAGGCCTTAAACTCCTCCTTGACATACAAAACCGGTTTTTACAAAGATCCAAGCAGTTTGGTCCCAAACTGAGGTGAACACTTCAATGTTTATTCACATGCTTTGTTTTTTAAGAATCAAAAGTTGCCCAAATTAAATCTTTCTGCTAATATTACTACATATGCCTAAAAAAAGAAAAAAAGAAAAAAAAAAAAGGACTTTCAAAATCAGTACAAGGGAGAAGAGACTGAAAATCATCAAATTAGTCCTCTCGACTCCAAATGAAATCAAATTAAGAACAAAACTGTTGGGTTTCTAACAGGGAACAAACCAAAATCCAAGCACTGCTCTCCCTCCCTACCCCAGCCCCACCCCACACACCAACAACAAATGAAACACAGCTAGAGCCCAATGTGTTGTGTTCTGCTCCAGAGCTGGGCCTGACCCCAGGGCTCTGGTGGCCTCCTCTGTCCAGTGGGGACACTGCGCCAGGGACACTTTCTGCTGTAGGAGGATTCTGCATGGCTGGTGAGGGGGGGGTGGGATTTTCAGAATCTCTGAGGCTCCTCTATTTAGCTCCTCACCAGCCATCTTCCCAGCGCCTCTCTCCCCTGGGCAAGGGCTCCTGTCAAGAGTGGCCCCTACTCAGTTGTGGGCTGTAAATTGTCCTTTTCTTCTCGGTTCTCTGTCCCGCTCTCGTCATCTTCAATTTCCCCCTCCTCCCCACTGAACTTGTCATGGGCCCATTTGGGGCTGGTACTGGATTTCCGGAACATGAACCGGCCCCGACCCCGGGGAAAGGCTCCTCGGCCCCGGCCACGGCTCACCCACTTGTCACTGCCTTCACCTTCACGGTCATCATGCTGAAAGAAAAGAGAACTGCCATCAGCACCAGAGCTCTTGCCTCTGCACCCACCCAATACGCTTCTCCTCAAAAGAATCTGTGCCCCAGCCTTTCCCTCCATTTCTCCCTGTCCCCCACTCTAAAAATGTTACTTCTTCAGATCCAAGAAAATGCCAGTGAGGTGCCTTAGGAATTCTCCTGGAGGCAGTTTGAACATTATGACGACCACGACAAAACCCAGCACTGAAGACACTGACATGCATTATCTCACTTCATCCTCACATCTACCCCATCACTATCACCACTCCACTAGGCAAATAAGGCTTAGAACTGTAAGTACCTCTACTATGTAGTACACCATCTCTCAAAGGATGAGTCTGAGAAAGCCAATCATGCCAAAATGTGAAATTATATCAGAACTAGTTGTTAGCTAAGGGAGCACTTGGTATGAGCAAAGCCCTGGGCTTGACTGACTGACATAAAACATTCTGAACACCAGAAGTTACTTTATCTGCTCCTTCACTTCCAAGAGTCTATTCTTAGTGCTTGATTCCTCTGGAGATCAGTTTAGCTAAAGCACCAGCCTCTTCTGTCCACAGATGTCTGTGCACCCCACTTCAGTGGCTGACAATGCTCTTGCAGATGGCACACCGGGACAGGGAAGAGTGGCTTTATATGACGTTGAATCTGCCCCCACCTGCAACAGTCCCACTCTAGCACCTGTCCAAGGCAACCCAACTACATTTCCCTAGAGACAGTTTCAAGAGTCTTCTAGAAGCCTTAAAGTGGATTCTAGCAGTCCTAGAATGTGAAGATGGCCATGCAAACCATCTACACAAAAACCTATTTCCAAGCTGTGTAACCAACAATGCAGATTTAGGCCAGTCGTTCTGGTGGGTGATTGGAGATTCAACACAAGTTTCCCTTGGATACAACACCAAGAGTTGTACCTACTTGGATGTGGGTCTGCTGTGACATAGCAAGGTCAAGAGGGCACAGCCAGGTAACTCTGCCTAGCAAGGGCCCAACCTGAGAGGCCCAGAAGAACTTGGGAATGATCAACAGCTTAGATCAGAGAAGCCCCAGCGGCATTTCATTTTGGAGACAGATTCTTTTCCTCAAAGAGATCATCAACTGTCTTTCCTGTCAATCTTGTACTGCAGAGTGACAGAGGCTGGGGGTGAGTGAGCAGTAAAAAAAAAAATTCACAGACTAAAAAGGCAAGAGCAACAATACTTGCTTATCCTGGAATCCATAAACGTCTTGTGATAACCCCTGTGGAAACCAGGACTGACCGACCTCTCTAGAGAACAGCCCTCTAGTCAGCACTACTGTGTGTTCTATGCCAGTAGACACAAATTTGATCACAAGGTTATAGACCAACAAGGGCCTAGGAATCAGCTACTCTGTGTGCCAAAGCCCTCTGGCTCTTCATGGTTAGCCCCAGACACCTACCAAGTAATACTTCTTGCTTTTGGGCGTGTACTCTGGATCCCATTCCTCTTCCCGGTTTCTCTTCTGAAAATCATTGTTGCTGTTGTTGTTATTGTTACCAGAGTAGCTGCCTCTGCCCCAGCCTCTCCCTCTGGCTCGAAATTGCTGTGGCAATAAACAGGGGGAAAAGAACAAAGGTCCAAGTCAGGAACAAATTCCCTGCACTCTAAACACTACTGGCACAGAACAGATAGCTATCCTCCAGTCATGGTGTGGTTCAACTGGTTTCTAGCCATTCCCTCTGTGCATCAAGTCTATAGCCCAAAGGATACACGTAGCCCAGGGCTCCCTACAAACAGAAGGATTCAAAGTAAGTGGGAAAGTTCTGAGACAGGAAGCTATAAGGCAAACAGCAAAACCAGGTGGAAAAAAGGAGGAATGCAGGTATGGGAACCAAAGAATCTGGGGTCTATAAACTGGATAGATTCTATCAGAGGCAACAAAATTGGTGTTCTGAAGAAACCTATTCAGAATTGGTGGGATGCAGGGGAACGTCTTACAAAGGTTCCTCGAGCTCTGCCACCGCCTCTTTCACTTGGACCCACAAAGTCCTTGGTCCCCAGTCTTGATTTGTCAAAGCCTGTGGCACTCTCCTCTCGTTCCTCTGCCTCCTCAGGGTACTCTTCGGCTTTGTAGGAGTGAGATGACTGGGAGGAGGAGGAGGAAGACCTGGAACGGTCTCGTGCTCTCCGGTGCTTCCTATGAAGAGAAAAATCAGGAAACTGATAAAGACTCTGGTCCTAACAGCCTCATGGATGAGAAGCAAAAGACAATCAGAGATGGGTCTGTGACAAAGGGCCTACAGATGAGTGGTTGCAAAGAACCAGCTCACCTACCAATCCAGGAAGGCTGGGGATTCCTCCCATTCCGTCAGTCATGTTCAGTGACACATCTACGTCTAAGTCTGTGATCAACATGTCACACACAGAAGGAACGAAACAGCCACAGCCTCTGGGTAGGTAGTCTAAGACACACGTCAATCACAGAGAAGGAAACTGCTGGGCACGGTGGTATACGTCTGCAGTTCTAAGGATTTAGGGGTCGAGAGGTTGAGGCAAGAGGATCCAAAGTTTGAAGAGAGCCTCAGCAACTCAGTAAGAAAAGGAAAGGGAAAAAAGGCGGGTGACTGGTGATATAGCTCAATTTTATATTTTAGTACCACCAAAATATAAAATACAGAGGCGGAAGCCAACATTGTAGAGGCATGTATATCTGATACTGTGCCAGAGGCTTCCTATATTACCATCCTTATGGTGCTTTATCACTTCTAGTTCTCATAGGAACACTAGTACATGTCTCAAGTGATGGCTCGAAAGATGAAATAAACAAGGTATCTCCCTACATTAACACAGCAGGAATTCAACAGATGCAATATTATTCAGTATTACTCCCCTCATTTTATATATAGGAGAAAGGGACAGAGCTGAGCTGAGCCAGAATTCAAACCTAGCGCTCACTAATTATACTACTAATTCCACATAACTACCTCCCACTGAGCTCAAACAGGTTGAGCTCTATTAAGCCTAGGATCTGGAGAAACTCTTCCCAGAGTTATTTCCTTTCCCTTCCCTTCATCTGGGGGAAATTACAGACTAGGGCAAATTAGCTTAATATGATGAATCACTGTCTATATACTAGAGGTCAGTGCCAGCCCTGCCAACTGGTAGTAGAGAGGTTATCAAATACCTCTAAGGTGGCAAAGAAGCCAAGCTGTGAGGAACAAAAGGAAGACTTCCAGAGAGAAGTCAGCCAATTGTCAGAAGCCCAATACTGTTTGCTCTTTCCTCAGTCCTCCATTATGAAAAACACCTGTCCTTCCCTGGTCTTTCTAGCTTATATTTACAAGAAGGAAAAATCCAGGTTATTGTCATAGAATTCTTATAACTTGGATGAATAACTATGACTCCACTAAAAATCAGTGTTGTTTCAAAAATCTTTCCAGCCGGGCACGGTGGCGCATGCCTGTAATCCCAGCGACTTAGGAGGCTGAGGCAGGAGGATCATGAGTTCAAAGCCAGCCTCAGCAACTTAGCGAGGCCCTAAGCAACTCAGTGAGACCTTGTGTCTAAATAAAAATACAAAATAGGGCTGGGGACGTGGCTCAGTGGCCGAGTGCCCCTGGGTTCAATCCCCAGTACAAAAAAAAAAAAATCTTTCCAACATAACTCATAAGACCCCAACTTTGAGTCCTAGACTGCTCTCACTAGAGACCTGGACAAGGCATTCTTCAGTTATGTAAGAAATAATTCTTTGTTAAGTTGCAGGGTGATACAGTATGAGAATAGTGACATATCTATCATTTTCCCCTTGCCCCAAACCACAGAATTCTATGGTTCCAAAGCCTTGTTCAAAGTCACACTGCAAGTCAGAAAGAGGATTGTGTTCCAGGGAGAAGAATCAGAATGAGTTCACTAGACCCAACCCCACATGCCTGTGGGCAGTGCTGAGGACTGCTGTGCTACCACTTCCTCTCCCTGCTCCTTTATCTACAGAGTCCTGAAAACTGCTACAGTTTCTAACATAAGTAACTCTGGGGAATGCAAGACAAAGTAGAACTGAAGATCTGAGTTGTGACATCAGCTGATATTTGTTTGATCCTAAACAAATCTGAGCTTAGCTAGGCTTCTTTCAAAGGGCCAAATGGGCATACCAACTATTCAACTTATCTCAAAGGGTTGTTAGCAGAAAACAGGTTTTTAAAAACGCTTGCTAGTTCAAGTTCATAAACAGGAGGAGAGTTACTTTTTGTGGGAAGGTGTAGGGGCAGCAACTCTGCTCCTTTTATTTTTGTGGTACTGGGAATTGAACCCAGGGGTGTTCCACGACTGAGCTACATCTCCAGTCTCCATTTACATTTTATGTCTTGAGAAGTGTCTCACTAAGTTGCCGAGGCTAGACTTGAACTTGCAATCCTCCTGCCTCAGCCTTTCAAGTCTCTCTGATTAGAGGTGTGTGCCACTTTGCCCAGAAACTCTGCTCCCTTTTTATTTTTATTTTTAAAAAAGGGGCAGGGTACACTGCAACTTGTTTTTTATTTTTTAAAAGTATTTTTATAGTTGTCAATGGACCTTTATTTTATTTACATGCGGTGCTGAGAATTGAACCCAGTGCCTCACACATGCTAGGGCAAGCGCTCTATCACTGAGCCACAACTCTAGCCCAACTCTGCTCCTTTTAATGAGACAAGATTGAGAACTCTCAGAACTCTCAAAAATGTAAATAGATGTAAATAGAGGATCGGGGTGTAGCTCAGTGGTAGTATGCTTGCCTAACGTGCACAAGGCCCTGGATTCTATCCCCAGCACTGATCCCGCCCCCCCCCCAAAGTCAATAGAAACGTCAGGATCTTGGCATGAATGTTACCCTACAAAGTTCAACAATGCCAACTTTGTTTAAGATATATTTGGAACACCTCACTGGGAACTGGCCATGAAACTAGTTTAAAAGGCAATTAAGATCAACAATCCTGTCCTATCTAGTTCCACCCTGATTCTTTAACTAGCATTATTACTTGACAATAACTTTGAGCCATTTCTAAAATACACCCACTTCATTAAAATGTGCAGTGAGAAAGAACATGTCTAAAACTAATGAAGAACTCTACAATATCCCTATAGGTAGATGAACAGGTTAATTTCTCTCATACAACCTTCATTGGAGGAGAACCACACTACTTTGATGCAGAAGTTCTGGTTTTAAGATATGGATGAAAGAACTGCCTAAGTTGCACTCATTTCTAACCCCAAACTTCCTTTAGCTCTAGGAGGTCTGGTATGAATAGCCCAAGGTGGACGGACAAGAGAATTTGCTCAAGGGTCTGACTGGGGATAATGGATTCCACATACTTTTGCTTCTTTGATCCTTTATGAGTTTTCTCGGTTTTCTCAGTTGACCTTTCCCTGGAGTGGCTTGAGTCCCGGGAATCCACTGATTCTCTTGATTTACCTCGTTTAAGATCTCTCTCCTTATGTTTTTTACGACGCTCAATATCAAGGCGGAGATCAACAGGATCATCTTTGTATTTTCCCTCAGCCTGCCGAAAGAGAAGTCAGAATGAAGGTTTTTGGGATTCAGGATTGCCAACTCAACCCCCTCAAATGTGGTTTCTACTCCAACAGAGCGGGGCACAGGAAGCACCAAAAATGTAAGGCACCTCACCCAATCCAATCTTTTAAAATAATGAGGGTGGTACCCTTTTTAAAATGCTATTTAGGGGTCTCAGTGTTTCTTCGGTGGCCCAGTAATGACTTTAGCTAGTCTGCGAGTTGAGAAGGCAAAATCAGCTCTGGAAGGATTAGGCTGGCTCAGACCTAGTCACCACTAATAGTAGAAATGCGCACCCCCCACACACCCTGTGGTAGCCACCATGGTTTATCCTCTATGTGGAACTACCTCTGAGTACTAAGAACAAAGAGAGACAATGAGAGTCGTAAGCATCCTTCCAAAATGCTGAGTTATATTGAGAAATTTTTCTAGAGAGGGAACAACAAAAACTACAAAGGAAAATTCATAAAAATGTGATATTGGGTCAAAGTTTATTTAAAAAAAAAAAAAAGGGATTTTTGCTAACTCTGTAGGAAGTTTAACTGTCAGGGTATGCTGTGACTGTAGTGTGAGGCCAGCAGCAGCAGCAGCAGCACACAGATCTAGACCATCACAGCAATGGCTTTCAGTGAGGACAAAGATGTAAGATGGTTGTAGGGACATCATACACTAAGACGTCTCATGGAAGTAAATCCTCCCAAAGGAGAAGAAATGGGCAGTTCCTCTTTATTAACATTTGCAAAACACTAAACTTTTTGATGAAATATTTAATTTTAATTAACAGCAGGAGTGTTAGTGAAATAAATTTACTGTTTTGTCACTTTGTTTCTGAGAGGAAATGGGGTCCCCTAGTCTCCAAAGACAAGACAAAGTCAGACAGCTTCTTTAAGGAGCTGTCTTTTTGAAGCACAGAGGACCAGATTTCTTCTTATGTTTCAGTGTCAAGCTGACTGGTACTTGGAGAAAGAGAGAAGGGGGGTGGGAGAGAAAAGAAACTACAAAAGGGCTTCTCAACACATTCAACCAGTAAAAGAAATTTGATCGGAAACTCAAAAAATCAGTATTTTTTTTTAAAAAAGGTTCCTGCAGCATCTGAAATTTTAAATCAGTTACCTCTCATTTTAAAATTCAATTCTAGACGTGAATGAAGGTCAGTAAATACCAAGATTTTTTAAAAACTTGATCTAGTTATTTCACAGTAAGAGATTGCATACAAATTTTAACTTCTTAGTAACAGTGTTACGAGCATTATCATTGCAAACGCAGCTGGGCTATCAAAGTCATGTTTTGCTTTACAGTAACAGAAACCAACAGATGACAGATATGGTACAATGTTAGGAAAAAACCTGGACCAGCTGTTTGAACAGTCTACTAAGTTAAGATATGAATATTTTATTCTCCTCTGACATGCATGTCTTTCTGAAATCATGGTTGGAAATAGTGCATGTAGACAGTTGATTTGATAATACTTACAAGCAGAAAAATATCACAAAAAGTTTCTTCTCTCATCATGGGCAACTTGTTCCAAAACGCCTCTCTTTTTTTTCTCAAGCTCACCTCAACAGACTCTGGGGTCATTTACCATATTCTAACCACTTCACAAAGGTTGTTGATACATTTAATAAAAATTAACCCTTTGTAGTTCATTTTTAGAATTATGCCCATCCTTAAAAGAAAAACACAAACTTAAGTAGAGAGTAATTTAAACAAACACATTTCTGTCAAGTTCATGCCCAACGCACTCATTTTGTTGGAATTACTGATCAAAGCAACAGTTCACCTTGTAGCCAGGTTCCCGGGGACTTTTCATTTCGTCATGAGCCAAACCATGTTTTCTGAATGTACTGGGGGAAATGTCTATCCTCCTAAAATTAAAAACACAAAAACAGTACACTATTTCACAGTGTGAATACAGTACTGCTGGTAATCTAGTTTTTAAGTTGGGTAATGGATTCACAGGCATTCCTCTTTATTATTGTTTCATAACTTACATATGTACTTGTGTGTGTGAACCCAGGGCACTGTGAACTCCACAACTGAGCTACACCCAAATCCCACCATGTTCACTAGTACTCATGTACACTAGTACTCTTCAATAGGGAGGTACACACACACGGAAACATAAATCCCAAGATCTGAGTTAAACTCTTAAGAAATCAGCTTTCTTGTCCTCTCCCAGTCGTGCTACAGTCCAGAATGCAGACTCACCTGTAGCCTTGCCTATAACTTCATCTATAGCCCACCTTGCTCTGCTAACCTCAGAGTAGTTTTTATCTTGGGAATTTGAGGAGATGGGCCCATTATTCCCCAATCAGGTGAGAAACAACTGCCTGGAAAGACACTCATCCCAAAAGATCCAAAATACAAGGCTGTTGTACAAATGTGGTCCATCTAACGACTCCATCTAATGACTGACTTGTCTACTAGAGGAATTACAGATGAGGCTGATTTTGTTTCCATGAAACAAATGGGACTTCTTTCAACTGCTGAGCTTATTTTTCCAAAAGAATCAATAGGTAAAATAAATGTGTTTGCTTAAACAAACAAAAAACAGCACTGAACAATAGAAAAAAATCCCAGTAATCTCAGGTCACCATATGCCAGCTCCCGAAAACACAGGAGTTCACTTTTATCAAAAGAGCTCTTTTGGGGCTGGGGATATAGCTCAGTTGGTAGAGTGCTTGCAAGGCAAGCACAAGGCCCTGGGTTCAATCCCCAGCACCGCAAAAAAAAAAAAAAAGAAAAAAAAAGAAAAAAAAGAGCTCTTTTCCTTGGGCCAAAAGCAAAAGACTATAACCTTCAAAGCATGTCCCTATCATTCTCAAATACAAATGCCCATAGCTATCCTACAGTCTAGAGTGTTACCCGAATTTTATATTAGCAGTAGAATTTAACAAGACAAATTTAACATCTAATGAGAAGTCCTTTATTTTAACCTCTAGGCTAAGACTGAGGTCTTTACCTGTGTATCTCTGGGCTTTTCTTGTTTTTAGCTGCTTCCTGTTCAGTTCCTCTCTTTAGGTATTTAGTAAAGCGTTCATGCAATGTCATTCCAGAAGACCCAAAGTGATGCTCTGTTCAGATTCAAAGAAAAATACGTGTTATGCTACCAAGGGCAGACACAATGCTCAACTCTTTGCAAACCGGCAGCCAGAGAGATGTGACTAAAGTAGTCAAATCCATTCAATAAACACTGAAGAGAGGAAGGAAAAATGGCTGGTTCAGACACCCAATACCGGGCATGAAGATTTCCAAAGTAGCTCCCCTGTCTTAGGACATGGATGTGCACATGCACGCAGGGGGTTAAAAAAGAAAAAGAAAAGAAAAACAAAAAACTGGAAGCTCATGTCCCTTTGAAGCACAGGGCACGGGACCAACTCTTATTTCACTTTATATTTCAGATGCAGCCTGTAACTAGACCAACCCAACTTCTATATTACTTCTCTTGGTCTCTCCTCAACCAGCCCACCTCCATTTCCCCAAGGGATGACAGAATAATTGGGGGAAGAAATTTATACCAGGTCTGCAACAGACTACTGGAAAAGACATAATTAAAACTAAAAACTTCTTCCTGGTGTAATTTTCTTCAAGCCAGCCCCCACCTCCAGGTGAGATAAAGGGCTCAAAGGTTCCTTCGTTTGCACTCTTTCATCCTTCATATTATAGAAGGAGTCAACGGGATGGAGATGGGGTCTCAGCTCACCTTTAACATGGTGAACAATGGTCACTATGTGCTGGGCGAATAATTCTGAGGGGCTACGCTGAGACTGAGCCGACTGGATGTGCTGGAAAATGGAACGAAATTCCTGTTCCTTTTTGTTGCTATGGACTAGATCCCGACAAAGCTTGCGTTCCTGAGCCAATAAGCCACTGGGTCTGAAAAAGAAACAGGGAGATTCAATAACAAGACATAAAGCCAAAACATTTAAAACATAAAAGTAGGGGCTGGGGTTGTAGTTCAGTGGTGGAGTGCTCGCCTAGCACATGTGAGGCACTGGGTTTGATCCTTAGCACCACATAAAAATAAATAAATAAAATAAAGGTATTGTGTCCATCTACAATTAAAACAAGAAGTATTTTTTTTAAAAAAAGTATACTCTTTTTGGGGGATTGTTTATGGGGATTGAACCCAGGGACACTTTACCAGTTCTTTTTATTTTTATTTTGAAACAGGGTATCACTAAATTGCTGAGGTGGCTTGGAACACATAATCCTCCTGCCTCAGTCTCCCAAACAGCCAGGATTAATAGGTGTGTGCCACTGTACTTTGCTCCACAAAATTCTCTTAATCTACCAAAGTTACAAGTAACTTCAACACACTGTAACTATGGAAAAGGATATCCAAGGTACTCCCTCTTTCCTCTCAGCACTGGGAATCTTCAAGTGGTATGAAATATTAAAGTTCAATGATCCTGTTTTGTTGTGTGTGTGGGGGGGCACTGTTGGTTTTAACACAAGTAAAACATAGGTGACAGACATCCGGAACAGGATGGGGGGAAGGGCTTGCCTGGGGGTGATGAATAGACAGCAAAAATACAGTGAACAGAGCAGCCAAGAGAGTCAGTCACTAGAGACTGAAGATTACTTCTCAATCTCAGTAACACTACCCCTAATCACAGAATCATTCAGTGACACACACACTCCACTAACAGGCAGGCATGAGGTTGTCAGCACTGACACTTGGAGAGCATGGGGACATACAACAGTCTATACTAAGGAAGAAGGGGGTTAGGGGACATACAAGTCTATACTAAGGAAGAAGGGGGTTAGGAGACACCATTTAGGGCACTTCAGCCCAGAGGATAAACAAGGAGTACATCTCACCGTGCAAGGTCCTCATCAAAAGAGTCCATCCGGACATTGACCTGGGCCTCCCGAGTAATAGAAAAGGAAGACTTCCCTGAGGAAAAGTCTCCTTTGGCTCCCAGCTTGTCACGGCTCTCAGAGGTCTTCCTTGGGGGAGGCGATGAGCTTTTCTCCTGGACCGCCTTATAAGCAGTCACTCTGAAATTCTTCTCAGGCACAAACCCTCTGTGCCCACTTTCGCTCCTCTTGGCCCCTCCACGCTCCTCCTTTTTGGATCTCTCTGTGAAAGGTTCCTCCTCCAACTCCTCCGCTTTCCTCTGCTTTTCCTTCCCTCCAGGTGCATACACCAGGCCTTCCCACTTGCCAGACTTCTCTTCCTCTTGATTTTTGCTTGCACCTGCTATGACTTTAGACATAAATTTGGGTTCATCATCAAACTCAGACTCCTTCCTTCCCTTAGTTTTGTCCTTATCTTGGTCATCCATCTCCTCCTTGTGGAAGTCAGCCATCTTCTTCTCAAAGTCATCACGGAGCTTATACCTTTTGGGTGACTGGCTACCTCGAAAGGGCTTCTCACTATCAGTCTTGGGAGCAAATGGATCAGATTTCATCTTTGCATCCACATCAGAGAAGCTCCCTTTCTCCTTCACTTTCTCTTTTTCACTATTTGTTTGTTTCTGCTCCTTATCCTTCCCATTCTCTGTCTTCTGCTCTTCCAGATACCTAGTTATAAAGACACAAGGGAGACACACAAGAAGCCTCTTGAGCACCCTTCTCTACCACAGCACCTGTCCACGTACTTTGAGTTTTGATTTTCTGAGCAAACATATCTTGTGGATTCCAGCATTAACAGTCAACTTTCTAATTTCTAATGATTTCTGAAAAACAGCCCTTTACAGATCCATAAACTTGGCATTTTAAGAGTCAGTGGAGTTGTGTCTCACAATCGAAAAGAAAGTGGCAAAAGTTATTTTTAGGATACTGAAAAACAAAAATCCACTTACCTGTAATGTGGTCTAGGGGAAAAAAACTAGGGTCTTACCCAACTTTCATTCAGTCATTTAAAATCTGCTTTCAGCAAAGTTAATATATAGTTCAACCTTGGACTGTTTTGCTTTTATACAACTCACATTTGGAAATACAAGTCTCAAAGAGAGACTTCAAATTTGCTTCAAGTCACCTAGAAGGTCTAAATATGAAATATACTGTGAATAAAAATAAAAACAAAATACTTGTTAATGGGGGAGAGGGGCAGTGGCAAAAATCATTATTCTCCTTCTTATGGAAAAGCAGAGCCCAAGCTCAAATCTTCTAACGAGATTCACAGTCCTAGCAAGGAATGAAACTTACACTTTAAAGCAGACTTACTGAAGGCAGGAAAGTACAGACTCTGAATACTGAACATCTCATCTGTACATTAATGGAGAAAGTTTAATTATGTAACTCTTACATTTAAGACTGTAATTCTTTAATTACATTAAAGGGACTGCAAGGGATCAGAGAAAATGCTAAAAAGAAGAACAAAGAGAAAGGGAACTTCTTGCCGGTAAGTCCTCCTAATCACAACCTGGTCCCAATGCAGCTTCCCTGTAACCTCTCTGCCATCCCAATCCATCCAACCACACAAACAAAGATTCATGTTCCAACTCACCGTGTCCCCCAGGGTAGAAAGATGAAAGCACTGTCACGTCCTCTCCTAACACGCAGCCTGGTGGGCTTCTACTGGGACATACACCCACCTTGTCGTTTTAAAACAAGGCCTTCCTGGACTAAGCCTTGGGCTTTCCCCTTCTGCCCAGTCTCCTCAGGCAGAGGGTTGTGTGGCTCTTCACCGTGATGGGCTGATGCAGATCGAACACAGCAGATGGTGGGTCCTAGAGGTCTAACAGCTCCAATGGCCATTCATGTTGGCAAAGACCATATTTTTTGGTAGCTGACCCACAAATCTCTACTGTTCTCTGGCTTACATTGGTAGAATCCAAGGCAAATTTTAAATGTGAAAACATCATTGCAGAGTAGTCTAAAGAAACTTTATGCTGCAATACAAATTCAGGAAGGTAGGAAAGCTGGAGTTAAGCTAAAGGTTTCCTTTGGTGATGCTTTTAATGTCTGCTAACGAAAAGCTGAGGAAATAGGGATTACCTTATCACTGTTAATCAAAGCTCTAACTTAGATCACATTACAACAGCTGCCAGCTGGTGAGATAAAGCACAACCAGACAGAAGAAATGAGATACTTGCCTTTTGGTATAGGCTGCTCCTCCTGAAGCAGCACTCTCCTCCTTCTGAGACGAGCCATATGTAGAGCCAGTGGCCGGAGGACTCTTACCCACAGGGCTCTTTTTGGACGGACTCAAAGACCCAGAGCCATGGTCGAACTGACCTTGGTGTGTCCCAGACTGATACCCAGCACCACTTGGCAGAGTCGAGCCCATCTGAGATGTGTTGGAAAGTGGAGGACTAGGTTTTGGCACAGGGCTGGGACGGGGTGACCGCCGTCTCACCACCACAGACTGGAGAGGGCTTTTGAGAGCTGGGCTTCGCTCCCGGGGACTCAGGTCAGAAACTGAGGCCCGTGATGCAGAACCAGTGCTATAGGTGGTGGCATCTGGCCATGGCTTCGAGCTCTCAGATGCTTTTGCATCTTGAGAGGTGCCTCCAGAGAACGACTGCTCCTTGGCCTCATCACCCTGGTTATCCCCAGCGGCCTGAGATGGCCGGCTGTCCTTGGAAGAGGACTTTTTCTCCTTTGCGGACTTGCGCTTAGAGGACTCAACCCGGCTGTGGTTGGAGGAAGAACGAGAGGATGAAGATCGCCTTGACCTATCAGAAGAAGACTTATCAGAGTTCCTAGAATGGCTCCTGGACCTTGGTGACGGGGACCTTCTCTTTGGGGACCGGGATCGGGAACGGCCCCGACGAGGACTGTATGCTTGCCGGTAGTTCTGCCAGTTGGAGCGGTAGTTTCCATAGCCTCCACGGTTATACTGGCCCCATGGGTAGAAGCCTCTGTTGCGCCCACGAAAATAATAGGGTCTCCTATAGCCTCTGTTGTGACCTCGGAAATCCCGATTCTGATATACTCTGGGGTGATTCCTTTCTCTGTTATGGGCTGGAGAGTACGATCTGGAACGAGACCTAGAACTGCAGAGGAAGGGAAAGGGGAAGATGTTTGAATTTTTGACAGAATTTTTATTAAAAAAAAGAAACTGCTAACAAAGATAACACTCTGAAATCCCTGTTCTTATGTGTCATTTTTCAGGTCTGTTCTCAAATCAAGACAAAAACAGGAGACATTTTAACAAATGATCAGCTATTGAGACCATTTCATTAATACTCGTACACATTTTAAATTTCTACAATGAAAGCAACATTAAAATTTCTTAATGTAGTAAACTAAAGACCAGTTTAGTACATAACTTCTTAGAGTTTCTTAGAGTGCCTGTGTCTTAGCTTCTCACAATTTTTTTTTTTTTTTTTTTTTGTAGTTGTAGGTAGATATCATGCCTTTATTTTCTTCATGTATTTTTATGTGGTGCTGAGGATTGAACCCAGGGCCTCACAGGCTAGGCAAGCACTCTATCACTAAGCTCCAGCTCCAGCCCTGGCACAGGGGATTTAAGGAACGAAGAACTATGGGCTCTGGTACAGATAAACTACTCATGTCCTCTAGCTCCTTAAGGTTACAACACTCTACTCCTATCTTAGTCACCCCTCTCTCTCTGCAGGGCAAATTACTTAGATCTCACTAAGGATTTTACAATCCCACTGGAATTGTAAAGGTACAGTTACAACAGGTCAACACCGAAGAACACCTGGAGAACATATCAGTTCAAAGCTTAAAACAATTTATTGAAATTGGATTCATAAAGTAAATACTGGTTTTGTAGAAGGGATTGGAAATGGTCTATTTAGGTCAAACTGCAGTGGCTAAGCTACACAATCCTATAGCAGTGCCACAAGAGGGCACTATCTGACCATAAGGCACCAGGTATATGTTGAAGTTAAGCACAAGAAAAACTACAAAAACAGACACCCCATCCCCCGCCAGAGAACACATCTTTCAACTCAGTTTGAAGGCTAATGTATGTTTCATTTAAAAACACAGAACTGTAGTGTAGCAAAAGTACACTCCAGAACCACTGGGATTCAGCAGTAACCTAACTTTATAAACACAAGGTTCATGAATGCTAGGCCTATTAATGACAAGGAGCCTTGTCTATCAAAAAGCCAAAAACTATGTTTGTTGGTATAAAAATACACTAGGGTTCTTGGATACCATTTGTTCTATCAATTATAATATAATCACTAACATTAACCACTACTCCTAAGCAGTTAGTTAGAAGTATGTAACACCAAAAACTCTTTGCAAAAAAAAAAGTTTTCTTTAAATATAAAGACCTATTCATTTAATCAGCAGGTCTTCTCATATCATGCCTAAATTGGAACAGATGCACTTTTTTCTTTTGTGTGGTGCTAGGAATTGAACCCAAAAGCATGGTAGATGAGCACTGTAACACTGAGTTACATCCACAGTCATGTTTGTTTGCCTTTTAAAATATAGTACTCTCTCCTTATACCATGGCCGTGTTTTCTCAGGTTTTAGTTACCACAGTAAAAAAATATTAAATGGTGCCAGATGCAGTGGTGCCGTCTGTAATCCCAGCATCTCAGGAGGTGGACATAGGAGGACCACAAGATCAAAGCCAGCCTCAGCAACTTAGCAAGACTCTGTCTCAAAACATTATTAGTGGGGCTGAGGTTGTGGCTCAGTGATAGAGTGCTTGCCTAGCACATACGAGGCACTGGGTTCGATCCTCAGCACCGCATAAAAATAAAACAAAAATATTAAAAAATTAGCTATTATTCTCTTACTGTGCTTGATTTTTAGTTTGAGTTGAACTGTATCACAGGTATGTATGTAGAGAAAAAGAAAAAACAAATAGTACTACATATAGTGTCCAGGACTAGTCTCAACAACAGGCACCCAATGGATCATGGAACGTATCTCCTGTGAATAAGGGGGAACCACAGGGACTATTTAGCAAATGTGACAGGTGTGGAGTTCCCCACCCCCTTGAGATTTAACAACCAAACAAAATAAGATTTTTAGGAAGAAACTTACATTCAATTTAAAGACAATAAAATAGGATTGAGTTCCCACTATTTATTACCTACTATATTCTGATTTTTTTCTACCCCATGAAGTACACCAAGTGGCAAAGAGGAATCTTACTGCTGACTGTTAATGGATGCTACTTAAGTATAATTAAAAAAAAAAAAACTTACCTTCCACACTTTCATTCGGAAACAGTAACAACATAAGAAAAAGAAGGGAGAAGCAGATGCAGGCTATGAAACTGAGAGTGATGGATTAAATGACTATGCTCGAGGGAGGTGATCCACCACCAGCACTAAGAAGGGTCTATTTCATGTCCCATCCTCAGGCTACTGCTGCTTCTGTTACAAATTACTAGTGAGGGCCCTGTGGCACACTGCATCCAAAACCCGCGGTCATTGCACAGATGCAGGAACATGCGTCTCTGCAGATTGCAAATGAAGTTATATAAGAGAAGTCACTGAAAAGGATACAGTCTGTGAAATACAAGGAAATAATCAATTTTCTCCAATTCTGTAGAACTCAGCAGTTAGTTAATTTAAAAGCATGGTTTCTCAAACTCTCTGGACAGATAACTTTCCTTGTAGGAGAGGGAAAACAAAAGAAAAAACCATGAAACAGATAAGCCAGAAATAAAAATTGAGCAAAGTGGCAAACTCATCTGTTTTTAAAAAACAGAGAAGTCAGACTAAAATATAAAAGCACACTTTCTGTGAAGAAATTCTTTCAGAATAACCATCTTCTAGGTTTAGGAAAGCAAATAAAGTGGCTCTAGACCTAACCCAGCACAGACTGCTGAAGATATTTTTCCTTCATTTGCCAAGTCAATGACCACGCCAAACGATCCGAAGAACCAGGAGAAAAGATCTTCCCAAGATTCCAGTTGTTACAAACACAATCAGAGTTGGTTGGCACTTTGAAATTTGGTTTGTGTCAATTTAATTTTGTTTCTCAGTTTTGGTTGTAGCCTCTTGGTTTGGAACCAATTATTTAGCTTTCATTTACTAGATGAAAATTTAAAACACTGTCTTTCAGAAAACCAAATGAGCTGAAAGTGAAATTTAAGCCACCTAAATCAAAAGACTCTGGGTGCAAGACAGGAGTTATGAGGAGTCTGCTCAGTTCCTTGACAGCAGTTTCCTGAGGCAGATAAACATAGTGGGTTTCCCTTTCAGTATTTATGCATACCAACTTTTGTTCAGTCTCTGGCCTGAAATTTATTTTTGGTCTGGTTTCTCAGATTCCATTTAAGAATTAACTTGTTTGCGTCAGAAGGAAAAAACACCCCACCAACCATGTGTTTAATAGATCCTCCAGAGCATGACTGGAGAGCTGCAGAAACCACCCAGAGTAAAGCTTAGGTACTGACTTTTCCTGATGTTTATTTTAAATTTCATAATATATTTTTCTAAGAAAAGGAGTCTAGATACTCATCCGAAATAAACAGCAGGGGTTCCAGGCAGCAAAACTGACAAATTATCTCCTTGCTAGTGCAATTTTGACAAAAAAGAATGAAGTTGTGCAAAGATCCTGTTACTATTTAAATACAGCAATATTTCCCAACTCCCATATACAAACTGTATCCACTCAAAGGCTTTTATCTACCCACGTAGTTAAAAAATACTTTTAATGAGTGAGAAACCTGACTCACAAGACATCAAAAGAGGAAAGATGGTGGAGTTTGGCATCCTACTTCAAAACACAATTGAAATAGGGAAACTTACTGAAAGTGTAAAGGTTGACTGAGTCAAAAAAATATTGACAATAAATTCCCAAAAACCATTTTCACATTTAGTAAGATAAAGTGGTTTTATACCAATTTTTAGATAGTTTTATGATGTATTTTATTGAATAGATGCAGTTCATTAGTAACTGGCACATTAGAGATATAGAAATAGTAAATTTCTAAGAGCTTAGTTTTTTTAGTGGGTTAAAGCTTCTCCTACTTGCAATGTTGTTTATGTTATTCTCTTAACTATCTTCTCTTTGCTGATGCAAATACACAGTGGTCTGAGGCTTTCAAAAATACTTTAGTGAAAAGTAATCAGATGTAGAGATTTGAAGCAACTGCTCAAATAAAAATGAAATGCTCTTTCTTCAAAGTAGAAGGGAAATAATATGTGCTGGCAGAGAATACGAATTAAGCAAACAGCCTGGAAATCACAGATGACTTGAATTTGAAGAGTTTGAAAAGGCCTAGAGTGTCTTACAGCCCCTCTCCATCCCCTCAAACTCCATCCCATCCCCACTTGACACAGAAATTCTAACAAAAGTGCTTCAAAACCCACAATGACACAATGATCATCTCAACATACAAAACCACACCCCCTTACCTCAGCCTGCGCTTCCTCGAACGAGAGACAGATCGGCTTCGGGATCGAGACTTTGAAAATGAACGAGAACGAGATCTTGATGCAGATCTTGAGCGAGAAGAGCGAGATCCAGACTTGGATTTGTTTGTTTTTGACATCTCTGAAGACAGGGTCAACTTTTCAATTACACCTAATGTTAAAAAAAAATAAAATAAACACATCCAAACAAATGCATGAGTTTCTCTGCAAACTTGAACTTGACTTTCTGGACATTTAAAAACATTTTTTTAAAAAACAATGAAATGGCCAATTAAAAAAAAACATTCTTTGCCCTTTCATCAAAAGGAATTTCCAGGGGCAGGGGCTGGAGCTCAGTGGTAGAGCTCTTGCACAGCATGCACAAGGGCCTGGGTTTGGTTCCAGCACTGATGGAAGTAGAGGGGATTCTACGTAGCACAAATTCTAAACAAACCAAACCACAGAAGCAAATGGAAAACTTCACAAATCACCCCAACAGGGCAGTACTAAGAACAGTTGACAATGATGAGGGAAACTATCAATGATATGTGCAATCTTTTCTCAGTAAATAGACAAAATCTGAGGACTAAGTCAGCTATTAGTAAAACTACTGAAGCCGGGCGTGGTGGCGCACGCCTGTAATCCAAGCGACTTGGGAGGCTGAATCAGGAGGATCGTGAGTTCAAAGCCAGCCTCAGCAACTTAGCGAGGCCCTAAGCAACTCAGTGAGACCCTGTCTCTAAATAAAATACAAAATAATAGGGCTGCGGATGTGAATCAGTGGCCGAGTGTCCCTGAGTTCAATCCCTGGTTCCTAAATAAATAAATAAATAAATAAAACTACTGAGATGATCTGAGACAGGCTATCCAGTTCCAAGAGAAGAAAATCTAACTACATCTTGATTAAACAATGTGTGGTACATCTGACCTTATCTCTTCCTCCCTGAATTACATATAGCCCACAAAGTCATGAACCATATCTGTAATACTTACTTTCAAAGAACATGTTCATAGGGTAAAAGTATTCTCAAATATTCTAATAGTACAACAGCATATACCCTACCCTGTAAGATACAGACTACTAATCCATAAATACAGGACAATGATCATTTATAAAGTAAAGAACCATTACTTTCTTACAGCTCTTCACTAACATCAAAGTCAACTTTCTTTCAAGGTCATTGTCTCCTCTTCCAGGTAAGAAGAGAGCATTTAAAAGGCCCTGAGAGAGAAACGCTGGGTTTGGTCCTTATACCCTACCAGCACCTTGGACATCTTTCCAGCAGCAAAAAACATTAATGCCAATGCATGTGTCTATCGAACACCAGCAAAGATCATTAAGCTAGCTAATAATTAAAGCAGACCAAACTCCAGGGTCTATATACGATCACACCTAGCCACCTCACTGCTTAGTAAAACATGCTGCTCCGAGTTTGTGAAGGAACAATAATAACCAATAAATATTTCCCCCTCCCCCATCTCTCAGGTTTTCTAATTACTCACATTTCTGCTCAAAGCTATCTAAGAGCTTCCCTGACCACCCAATCAAAAGTAGCCACCCCGTCATTTCCTAGGGTCTAGTCTAGTACCTTGTTTTTACTTCAGAGCACTAAATTCAGTATTTGAAACTATCTTGTTGACTTTTTGTTATTGTCTTTAACCAATGAGAACATGAGCTCTCTAATAGTAGAAATCTCATCTTATTACTGCTGTATACCCGATGTCCAGAATAGCAAATGTTTAAATGATACTTTTATTTGTTCATTTTTTCCTCAAGAAAGGCATTATTACATTCCATTTTACAGATACTGAGGCATGGAGAATGGACCTGACTTACCTGAAACCACATAGCTTTAAGCAGAAGAGTTGCAAGCTGGCTCCAAGCCAGGCTTACTTTTTTTTCCAGTGCTAGTGATTGAACACAGGGTCTTGCACATACTGCTAGGCAAGCACTCCAGCCCTGAGGTAGACCCCCAATTTAAAGCCAGTGTTCTCAACCACTGCATTATTCCGCCTCTCTAAAGGAACATCTGGCATGCAGGGGGCTCTCACATACTTGTGGAGTGAATGAATTCAAATCTCCCCTTACTGAGTTTAGGAGTAAAGGTGGCAAGGTAAGAAGAGAGAAACTGAAAGGTGGAATCTGTTTCTAAGCAATATATTTAAAAGTTTTAGGTTTCAATTTTAAAAACTTTTGGAAAGGCCAAAAGGCCAGGAAACTTCTATAGCTCCAGCTTATAGGCAAAGTAACCGTGGTTTTAGAGTCATAATTTAGAAGAGAGCTGAGAAACCAAGACAGTCAGAAATAAAAGGGTGACAAGAGACTGCTGCTGGATGAGGGTACCAAGGACCTATGGCTTAAATGCTGTCAAGGATCAGACTGCTGTGTGCTCTATTTTTCCATTTGGAGTCAATTTTGGGCAACAGGGTCACAGTACAAAGCAAGAACATAGGAATAAATTATTCAGGGATGGGAGGTAGATGTGTAAGTGACCATTCACAATGAGAATATAAAAATTGTGTTTTATTAGCCAAGTGAGGTGGCGCACGCCTGTAATCCCAGTGGCTCGGGAGGCTGAGGCAGGAGGATCGTGAGTTCAAAGCCAGCCTCAGTAACTTATCGAGGCCCTAAGCAACTCAGTGAGACCCTGTCTTTAAATAAAATACAAAAAAGGGCTGGGGATGTGGTTCAGTGGTCGAGTGCCCCTGGGTTCAATCCCCAGTACCAAAAAAAAAAAAAATTGTGTTTTATTTTTCTAGCTGGCCTTCAGCATATCTCGGGAACGTCTGGGTTCATCATTGCTGAATAGAAGGTTATTCTGTTATAAGTTCTGGGTTGTTTGCCTAGTTAACATCTTTGTCTAGTTTTCAATTTTAGTTTGGGTAAGAAATAAAAATCAGGGGCTAGGGTTATAGCTCAGTGGTAGGGTGCTTGCCTGGCACATGTGAAGCCCTGGGTTTGATCCTCAGCACCACTTAAAAATAAATAAAATACAGATATTGTATCCATCTTCAACTTAAAATATTTAAAAAAAAAAAAGAAAAAAAGAAAAATCAATCTCCTTCACTCACAACACATGGACATATCACACTTTAAAAGGGAAAGAAGTGTTGGGGTGGGGGGTGGAATTAATAGAAAAGGAAATGTGTATTTTAATATCCAAAAACTGGAAAATTAAGAAACTAAAGATGAAGAAATCATTCAACTTTTGTTTTTTGGGGATTGGCTGATTTCACTTACCATGATAGTTTCCAGAATCATCTTTTTATTGGCAAATGTCATAAAGTTACTATATTGCTGAATAATATTCCATTGTATATATGCAACAAATTCTTTATCCATTCATCTGTTGATGGGTTCCACAGCTTATCTATAGTATATCTATAGTGAATTGTACTGCTATAAACGCTGATGTGGCTGCATCACTGTAGTATACTTTAAAATCCTTTGGAAATATGCCAAGAAGTGGGGTAGTAACTGGGTCAAATGGTAGTTCCACTCCTAGTTTTTTGGTCTTTGGTACTAGGGATTGAACCCTGGGGCGCTTAATGACTGAGCCATATCCCCAGCTCTTTTTTTGTATTTAATTTAGAGACAGGGTCTTCCTGAGTTGCTTAGAGCCTAGCTAAATTGTGATGCTGGCTTTGAACTCTCGGTCCTCCCACCTCAGTCTCCTGAGCCACTGGGATTACAGGCATTGCCACTGAGCCTGGCTCATTCCTAGTTTTTAAAGGAATTTCCATACTGCTTTCCAGAGTGGTTGCACCAATTTGCAGTCCCACCAGCAACTTATGAGTGTACCTTTTCCCCAACATCCTCACCAACATATATGGCTACTTGTATCCTTGATAACTGACATTCTGACTGGAGTGAGATGAAATCTCAGCAGTTTTTTTTTTTTTAATATTTTGTTTTAGTTGTAGGTGGACACAATACCTTTATTTTTTTATTTTTTATGTGGTGCTGAGGATTGAACACAGGGCCTCATGCATGCTAGACGAGCACTGTACCACTGGAGCCACAACCCAGCCCCTCAGTATAGTTTTAATTTTCATTTCTCTAATTGCTAGAGATGTTGAACATTTTTTCATACACTTATTGTACTTCTTTTGAGAAGGGTCTATTCAGTCCCTTTGCCCATTTATTAACTGGGTTAAGATATACAATTACAAGGATTTATGCCATTAAAATCACACCTTATTTTTCAACTCCAAGAAATAATATTGGCAGCAAAAACCAATGCAAGGGTCTCTGAATCAAAAACTTTCAAAGATAAGGAAGACTTAAATTACTTCTTTCACCTTCTCACTCTGGACTGTTAGTTTCAAGTAGTGAGAGATGATGGCAGCACTGGGCTTATGGTGGGAATCTGCTGAATTCATCAGAACAAAACATTCTGAGAGTATTTACTACAGTCTCCCTCATGTTTATAGTCCTGAGCACAGCCTACTGAGAGCTTTGATCTGATAGGGGGCTGGGATCCCAGTGAAAGCAGTGCCAAACAGATCCTAGACTACTTTGGGAGTTCCAACCTTGGCCACCAAAAAGGCCAAGCTACATATAAACTACACAGTTTCAGTAGTAATAAAATAGTAGGTTTCAGTCCAATAAAATAGTAGAGGTTCACATTCAAAAAGACCTCAAAAAAGTTTTAAAGTGATTTTTCCTTTTTTAACAGCAATGGGGATCAAACCCAGGGTCTCACAAATGGAAAACAAGCAAGCACTCTACCTCTGAGCTACATTTCCAGTTTCTATTATTTTTATGGAAAGATAATTTACTGCAATGACAGTAAACTTAATTTTTAAAAATATTTTTATTTACAAATAATACAAACTATAACCTGAAAATAAACAATAACCTAAAACAACAAAAGACCCAAACCCTCCCTAAAACATAAAATCAACTAAAAATCAAGTCTTGGGGGCTGGGGTTGTAGCTTAGTAGTAGAGTGCTTGCCTAGCACATGTGAGTCACTGGGTTCTATCCTCAGCATCACATAAAAATATATGTGTCCACCTACAACTAAAAAACAAAACAAAACAAAATATATATATTAAAAAAAAAAAAAAAAACAGCTGGGCGTGGTGGCGCACGCCTGTAATCCAAGCGACTTGGGAGGCTGAGTCAGGAGGATCGAGAGTTCAAAGCCAGCCTC
>JAJEJO010000299.1:840351-912978 GCA_020662805.1 Glaucomys volans
AAAAAAACAAAAAAACCTAGTCTGTGGTGCAAATCTATAATCCCTATAATCCCAATAGCCCAGGAGGCTAAGCAGAAAAAGCACCAGTTCAAGGTTAACCTCAGCAATTTAGAGGCCTTAAGTAACTTGAGACCTTGTCTCAAAATTTTAAAAAAGGGCTGGGGATGTAGCTCAGTGGTAAAGTGTCCCTGGGTTCAATCCCCAGTAACTTAATGAGACCCTGTCTCAAAATTTAAAAAATGGCTGATGATGTAGCTCAGTGTTAAAGTGCCTCTGGGTTCAATTCTCAGCACCCTGCTCCCCTGTCTGCCAAAAAAAAGTCCTTTAAAGCTCTCTTTGACTCCATGGAAAGATATTGAAACTGAGCTGGGCAGAGGATTAATGCCTAGGGCATGAACAGTTTGAATACGTACACACAACTGTTTTGAACAGCTCTACTGCCGTACTGTGACATCTGTATGGGGCTTTGCTGATTACTCTCTTTTTTCATTTCCTTAACGCCAAACTTACTATCTCAGAGGATATTCCATTTCTTCAAGAGATCTAGTGTACCTTTAAGAGCATGCTCAGAACATTTCTCATGGTATTAACTCTCATTTCACTGTCCACTTTATAACCAATTAAATATTAGATAATCTGATAAACAACAGCACCAGCTGCTTTCCTATAGCAATGAAACAAAGAAGTGGCTTTACCTTATTTTCTTGGGTTATGGCAATGTATTAGCATCAAGATTTCATAACTATTTTCTCTTTTTTAAAAATAAGAGCCAGGCATGGTGGCGCATGCCTGTAATCCAAGCAACTTGGGAGGCTGAGTCAGGAGGATCGCGAGTTCAAAGCCAGCCTCAGCAGCTCAGCGAGGCCCTAAGCAACTCAGTGAGACCTTGTCTCTAAATAAAATACAAAATAGAGCTGGGGATGTGGCTCAGTGGCCAAGTGTCCCTGAGTTCAATCCCTGGTTCCAAAAAATAAATAAATAAATAAAAATAAGAGGTGGATCTTGCTATATTGCCCACGCTGGCCCTGAACTGCTAGGCTCAAGCACCCTTCCTGCCTCACTAGTAAGTAGCTGGGACTACAGCTACATACCATTGTGCCCAACTATCATTCCCAATTCTTACCCAAAGGTCTCATGACAGAATGCCAGATGTTAATTAAAATAAACAAAAGCACCACACAGGAATAATATTTAATCTGTCTAATTTGGGTTCCAGGACCCAAACAGGATCTAAGATTACAGACAGGGCAGGATCAACAACTATCATACTTTATCTAAAAGGAAACTAATGGTCAAAACAATAGATAAGAACAACTGTAAAAATTTTGGGGTTTTTTTGGAACCAGGGATTGAACTCAGGGACACTTGGCCACTGAGCCACATCCCCAGCTCTATTTTGTATTTTATTTAGAGACAAGGTCTCACTGAGTTGCTTAGGGCCTCGCTAAGCTGCTGAGGCTGGCTTTGAACTCGCAATCCTCCTGACTCAGCCTCCCAAGTTGCTTGGATTACAGGCATGTGCCACCACGCCCGGCTTAAAATTTTTAAAAAATAGCAACAATAACCTATGGAACTCCTCCCCAGGAAATAACTTTCCAAAAGACTCAAAACCCTTAACATATACGACATAAACATAAGTCCCTGTTTTAAAAAAGAGCCATGGATGTAGTTCAATGGTAAAGTGTCCCTTGATACTTAGACTTGGTTAGACACTTGACTTGGTTATATCCCCAGAACCAAAAAAAATAAGTAAGTCCCTAATTTAAGATGTACCAACAAAATATGCTAAAATACCACAATGTGTAACTGAATAATAGCCACAATCTAAGTTCATAAATGCCAAAGTGTCAGTAATAAATATAAAAAGGGGAAAACTGAAGCATCAGAATTTATTTCTTTGGATGGGGGTGCTGCTTAGTGGTAGAGGGCTTGCCTAGCATTTGAGACCCTGGGTTTAATCCCCAGGATCCCCAAAGAAAAGAAAAAAGGAAAAAAAAATCTTAAAATACAGAGAACACCAAAGCTATGATTTAACAACTCAAAACAATTATCTAAAGAAAATTATTAATCTAGAAGTAGGCAGCCACAGAGTTAAAACCTAGAAGTTAACATATGATCCAACAACTGATTTTTGCCCTGCTTCTGACAGACAGGCTGGGGTAGAGAGTTGGAGGTGGCATTTAGTATGCAGCTATGTCGAGTTCACAGAATATTTATGACACTGGGGGAAAGGCAGTAAGCTGGAACTGCCCTAAAATGTCGTGTCAAGTAGAACACTGCAGTTACCCTGCCTTGATGGAATTACAACCTAAGAGCATCAAACTCAAAGCTCAGTGATGCATGACTATAGTCCAAGCTACTCTGGAGGCTGAGGCAGTAGATCACCTGATCCCAGGAGTTCAAGAATGCCTGAATAACAAAGACCCTGTCTCAAAAAACGAAAAAACAAAACATACACACACATATACACACACACACAAACACCAAAACCAAAAAGGAAAATCAAGATCCTTTACTCTTTATCCAGAATATGTTCATTGAATACTCTTCTAATTTATATTCTGGTCTCTTATAAACCTGCCTACCAGTAAAGAATGCCCTGGGGACTGGGGCTTGTAGCTAAGGGGCAGAGTGTTGCACATGTGAGGCACTGGGTTCGATCCTTAGCACTACATAAAAATAAAAAAAAAATTGGAAGCTGATTCCCTGGCACTTTGGTTTACCAATAACAACTACTAATATTTACTAAGAAGTGCTAAAGAGCAACGAACCTTCAGCATTATCTCATTCTACACATGCAAACTTCATCAAGCACTTCATTTTGTACCTATTTTACAGAAGAGATCAGGACTTACAGAATTAGATAACTGGCCCCAAAGTTCCACAACTGATTAAGACCAGAATTAAACACACCTTTCTGATATTATGTCTGTGACTCATCAGTATCTTACTCCTATGAGATATACTCCAACCATTAGTCTCTAGGGAATATGATGAATGATTACTTCTCAAAGAATGTGGTTCTTAAACCAGCAAAGCTAAGATGCTTAACTAAAATGGCCATCAGCTCTTTCTCCACCCCATCTCTTTCACAGCATATGAAAAAAAGGAAAGGATAAGCTCTACTGAAAACTGTCACAACTCCAGCACCCCTTGTAAAAGACAATATTTATGTTGCAGATGACTTTAGAGCTTGAAGTAGGAATGCTAAAGTCAGTTGCAGAACAAAGAACTTCATGCAGTAAGAGAAATCAATCACAAGAAACATGAACACAGTGACCAAAAACAACAAAATGGCTAGAAATGCATCTCTAGGAGGGGCAGCTCAACACCAGCCTCTTTCTGGGGGAATTCTCTGCCACAGAGTTTGCCTATGTCAGGCTTTTCAATGAAGCATCATCTGTTCTCAAGATTAATCAGAACAGGGTAGAGAAATATGGCATGAAAAATTAACTATACAGTAAGAGTGGTTTCCACTTGTCATTCAGGAAAGAAATGTTGAGCACTGAAAACAGAAAGGAAGAGCCAGGCGTGGTGTTGCACGCCTGTAATCCAAGCAACTCGGGAGGCTGAGTCAGGAGGATCTCGAGTTCAAAGCCAGCCTCAGCAACTTAGCGAGGCCCTAAGCAACTCAGTGAGACCCTGTCTCTAAATAAAATACAAAATAGGGCTGGGGATGTGGCTCAGTGGTCAAGTGTCCCTGAGTTCAATTCCTGGTTCCAAAAAAAAAAAACCAGAAAGGAAAATGGAAACATGCTATTTCTCTACATGTGCTGAGTTATCATGATCAATTTCCAGAATGTTTATTTGCAGCTGACCACTTTACCTGTAGAGGTTGGAATCACCTGTTTCAATTAGCAGCTGGACAAAGAAATAATAGTAATATTATAAATAAGTTAGGTATACAAAAAAACAACTAAATCCCACTGCATTTATTTTCAAAACTAGAAGTTGCCAGGCACAGTGGCACAAGACTATAATCCCAATGAAGTAACTCAGGAGGCGGACTCAGGTGGCCTGCCAAGTTCAAGGCCAGCCTAAGTAATTTAGCAAGAGCCAGATTCAAAAGAGGGTTGGGGTGTGGCTCAGTATTAAGCACCCCTGAGTTCAATCTCCAGTACAGGAGAGTGAATGGGTGAGCCTGGGACATAGCTGAGTGGTAAAGCATTCACCCATCAGGCGCAAGGCCCTGGGTTCAATCCCCAGCACAGCAAAACAAACAAACAAGATCCAGCTGGGCACAACAGCTCACACCTGAAATTCCAGCAACTGAGTGAGAACCTGTATCAAAATAAAAATTTAAAAGGGCCTGGTCTTGTAGCTCAGTGGTAGAACACCCTGAGTTTGATCCCAAATACCACATTGAAAAAACAAAATAAATTTAAAATAACAAAAAATTCACCAATCAAAGAGCAGCAGGCTTCATTTGAGTTCTAGATACTTCTGGATAGTTAAAAGTAGAAAAGCAGAGCTCAAGTGAAATATTAAACGTTTACTAGCCGGGCGTGGTGGCGCACGCCTGTAATCCAAGCGACTCGGGAGGCTGAGTCAGGAGGATCACGAGTTCAAAGCCAGCCTCAGCAACTTAGCGAGGCCCTTAGCAACTCAGTGAGACCCTGTCTCTAAATAAAATACAAAATAGGGCTGGGGATGTGGCTCAGTGGCTGAGTGTCCCTGAGTTCAATCCCTGGTTCCAAAAAAAAAACATGTTTACTATTTTAATCTTTTCTCCAGAGACAGTCCTCTCTTGAGTAAAAAGAGGGGAAGAGACAAACGGTAGTTATCTCTAGGATTAACACTCTGCCAAGGCTTCACATCCCATCCATGACCCCTGAAGAAATCAAATCAGAGAACTCTTTCTGACATTTATTCTGCTCTATTAAGTGGCTCCTGTATTATTTTGCAACATAAATCAGTCAACAATATTAGCTCCATTCTAAGGTCTTCCAATTTATGGAAAATATCCTCATGTGCATTAAGCAGGGAGGGCATCATCCCTTGGAGAGAACAATAATTTCACTGTTTAAACAATTTAAAGATAAAACTATTCTGAAATTATGTACTGAAATTCCTGCTTTAAACATAATCTATAGGTACAGATGTAAATTTAAGAAAAATCTACATTTAAGGACCAAGAACAAAGAGTTAATGGATTATCTCTGCAGTGGGAAAATGGACAGGATGGGAGCAGGAGACTGTAAAGAGGATGAGTACTTCTTATTCTGTATACTTTTTCTAGCCAGGTATTTTATAGGTGATTATTGTTATTTCTCTAAAAAATGTTGATCCTCCACAAGTTAATGGATGTACATACATGTTTTGTATATTTTATTTTGTTATTGTATTATGGTTTGAACCTGGGGGCTGTGTGCATTCTAGGCCAAGTATTCTACCACTGAGCTACATTCCGAGCCCTAGTTATTTGTTTTTTTATGTTGTCCAGGCTGGCCTTGAACTCCTGGGCTCAGAAGATTCTTCCACCTCAGCCTCCTGAGTAGCTGGGATTAGACTTATGCCACCACCATTCATTTATTATTATTCAAACACACACAGAAGTAGAAAAGATAGAATGAGGACTCAAGTGCACCAATTGTAAACCCAGTTACTTGGGAAACTGAGGCAGGAGGACTGCAAGGTCAAGGACAGCCCTGGCAAGTTAGTGAGACTCTGACTCAAAAAATAAAACAGGCTGGGGATACAGTTCACTGGTAGAGGGCCCTTGGGTTGAAAACACAGTAACTACTGCCCTCAATTTTTTTCTGCATCATTTCCTACCCTTTTTAAAAACTAGCCCATCTGTCTGAAAATATAGACACTAACTGTCCAGGCACTTGGTCACTTACCTTCTGACTGTACTTAATCTCATCACTGCACATGGAGCAATTCACCTATAACAACTTCAGGCAACAACAACCCAACTTAAGAAATGAGTTCTCAGAGTGAGTCAGGGTGCTGCTACATACACAACCCCACTGAGTGAGACACTGCTGGCTTCTTTCTATCACAGCCAGCAAGAAGTCAAATTTCCTTCCTGCTTTTGAACCAGAGTCTCAGTTTCTGGTACTATCATGTGGCAAACTCCGCTCTTCATTTACTTTTTTTTTTTTTTCCCTTCTTTTTTCTTTTTTGGTACTGGGGATTGAACCCAGGGGCACTCCACCACTGAGCCACATCCCCAGCCCTATTTTGTATTTTATTTAGAGACAGGGTCTCACCGAGTTGCTCAGGGCCTTGCTAAATTGCTGAGGCTGGCTTTGAACTCATGATCCTCCTGCCTCAGAGCCTCCTGAGCTGCTGGGATTACAGGTGTCCGCCACTGCGCCTGGCTCATTTACTTTTTAAAAGAGCATGATCACACTATTTTTCAATAAATTGGAAAAGCAGAAAAAACTTGTGAGATTAATATTTTACATGAGGCACACAGGCAAAGCAGCACTATTTCAAAGCTAATTCCCACAAAGGAATCTGAGTTTTGTGAAGCTTTTTCTTAACTGATAAATCCCTGCTAGATAGAAAGGGAATCCATAATCCCAACATACAATAAGCAACCACCCTAGGACAGGTTCCATTCACATTCTTCCATAATGTTATTTCAAGATGGGACACAAAGGTGGGTATTAAGGGAAGAAATATGCTAAAGTAAATTATCAATCTAAAACGCTCAGTCCCAAATGGAGTCCTAGAGTGTCACTTTATCATACTGGCCAGGTTATGCAGTAAGTAGTAGCTCTGGTAGCAGAAAATAACTGGATCCCAATCTTTGCTTCTGCCACCCATTAGCTGGACTCTCAATCTTCCTAATGTGACCTTCACCTCATAGAATAACCATGGGAATTAAAGAAGTACCTATATACAAAGTACTTAGCACACAGTAGGTGAGTTCCTATCTTAAGCTATGTTTACCAACAGCCCCAGAAGTGGCCAGATGGTGATATTTAGCAACTTTCCTGGGACTAAGCAGATTTTGCCACTGATTCTATTTTTCTTGCATTTACCTTTCTATAAGGTAATTAGATATATTCCTATATAGAACAATCAAGGCTTTTACACTTTTACTGGCTAAATTAGCATGTGTCCCAAGAAGAGGTGCTCTAGAAGGTATCATTAAGGACTACATAGAACAAAAGACCATCTTCACCTTTGGAAGACAAATATCTGCTAGCTATTAGCAGAGAAAAATCAACAAACCGAGGGGCCATTCATTTAAACTTTTTCATCACAATATCAGCACTGTAGGCAACTTGTGACAACCCCTCCTGAGAATTTACCCAATGTCTATTAAGCTCAGGATCATCTATGCAATTAATGTTTCATCATCAGGGAACAGAATAGTGGCCACTTAAAGAATCTTTAACTCCTCCTCCTGTGTCTCTCAGAATTTAACAGTAATTTTAGTTTCCATTTTAAATGAGTATGTTATCACTGGAGAATATTCTCTTCTCATTTCTTAGAGGAGGCCTTAGCTTTTCTAACTTAACTAATGACCTATGTTTCCCTTCCAACTCTCATTATTAAACTAAAAGCAAATCATGACACTTAGCTTTTCTTTTCCTTTTTTTGGGCAGTATTCAGGATTGACCCCAGCATGCTAGGCAAGCACTCTACTACTGAGCTACATTCCCAGCCCCACTTAACTTTTTTAAAATAAAGTTGATACTAGCCAGGTGTGGTGGCATATGCTTATAAATGCAGTGACTTGGGAGGATCACGAGTTCAAGGTTAGTTCCAGATCCCAGTACTGCACAACCACAACAACAAAAAAAAGCCATATTTCTATATGGATAAAAGTAAGTATGAGGCTGGGGCTACAGCTCAGAGGCAAAGCGCTTGCCTAGCATGTGCGAGGCACTGGGTTCGATCCTTAGCGCCACATAAAAATAAACAAACAAAGGCATTTCACCCATCTACAACTACAATGAAAAATAAGTATGGAAATAATTTTATTGGTACTGTTGAAAAGGACAGAAAGGCTTGTGCTATTATTTGAAGATGATATAAGGCTACCATAATTAAACATTGAGTACTGAAACAAGATTAAATGAAAGAAAAACAAATTAGAAAAATACACCCGGCAGGGCTGGGGTTGTGGCACAGTGCTTGCCTAGTGAGGCACTGGGTTTGATCCTCAGCACCACATAAAAATAAATAGATAAAAATAAAGGTATTATGTCCATCTACAACCAAAAAAAATTTTTTTAAATACACCCTGCAACTGGGTGTGGTGGTGCACACCTATAATGACATAGACTCTGGAGGCTGAGGCAAGAGGATCACAAGTTCAAGGCCACTACCCTCATTTAGCTGTAACTCCAGACAGGATCCAAAGAGGAGTTTTACAATCTCTTCTCTGGGTTTTATGGAGCTTTCCTGTACCCTTCTGTGTTAACCTCTTAAAGTACTTTGTCAACCTTAAGAAGGCACAAGAAAGGGCGTAGTGCTCCCATTTTAATAAGAGGAAACTATTCACATCTATTTTTTTTTGGAACCAGGGATTGAACTCAGGGACACCTGGCCATTGAGCCACATCCCCAGCCCTATTTTGTATTTTATTTAGAGACAGGGTCTCACTGAGTTGCTTAGGGCCTCGCTAAATTGCTGAGGCTGGCTTTGAACTCATGATCCTCCTGTCTCAGCCTCCCAAGTGCTGGGATTACAGGCGTGCGCCACCACGCCCGGCTCTATTCACATCTATTTCACGTCACTGCTTCATTAAGGCAACAAAAGGGAGCTCTGGAAAATTAATAAGAGCTGGGGATACTGGCTATTATTCTACTATTATTGCTGTATTCTGTTGTTATTTTTATTTACTTATTTTTTTAGTTGTAGATGTACACAATCTTTATTTACTAAGTTTTATGTGGTAGCACACCTGTAATCCCAGTGGCTTAGAAGGCTGAGGAAGGAAGATCACAAATTCAAAGTCAGCCTCAGCAATTTAGCAAGACTCTGTCTCAAAATAAAAAAGGGCTGAGGATGTGGTTCAGTGATTAAGTGCCCCTGGGTTCAATCCCTGATACCAAAAACAAATAAAAAATAAATAGATGGATGCACAGGTGGTGGTGGGGGGGGGGACCCAGAAGATTGGAAAACATGGCCAAGGAAATCCCTCAGAAAATAGAACACAAAAGCAGAAATGCAAATAGCAGGAAAAAAATAATTTAGGAAGAGTAAAGAAAATAAAGAGCCCAATGCAGTGGCACACACCTATAATCCCAGCAACTCAGGAGACTAAGGCAGGAGGATCACCAAGTTCAAGACCAGTCTCAGCATATTAGTAAACTCGTCTTAAAAATAAAAGGGCCTGGGAGCCGGGCGCGCTGGCACACGCCTGTAATCCCAGCACCAGGGAGGCTGAGGGAGGAGGATCGCAAGTTCAAAGCCAGCCTCAGCAACTTAGCAAGGCCCTAAGCAACTCAGTGAGACCCTATCTCTAAATAAAATACAAAATAGGGCTGGGGATGTGGCTCAGTGGTCAAGTGCCCCTGGGTTCAATTCCCAGTACCCAAGAAAAATAAAAAAATAAAAAAATAAAAGGGCCTGGGGATGTAGCTCATTGGTAAAGCAACTCTGGGTTCAATTCCCAGTACCAAAAAAAGAAAAAAGAAGAGAAAAACCTAAGACCTAATTCCAGAAAACTCCCCAGAACTAAAGAACTTAAGTTTCAGTCCTTTGAGTGGCTAGCACATTAGATGAAAACAGCCAAACCAAGATCATTATGAAATTTCAGAACACTGGGACAAAGACGTCTAAAAGTTTCAGAGATTACAAACAGGTTATCTCACCAACAGTGGAAGCCAAAAGACAATAGAATAGGATCTTCAAAATTTTCTAGGAAAGTATTTCCAAATTTCATTTCTACACCTGATCAAACTAATGATCAATATAAGGGCAGAATGAAGCTTTCAGATATTTAATGTCTAAAAAATTTACCTGTAATGTTGTACACTTTCTTTAGGAAGCTAACAGAGAAAAGGTCAAGATATTTCTCCAATACCAATAGCTCAATCAAGAAGGAAAAAAATCTGAGACTGGACCCAGAACAGGAAAGGGAGCAGAATCAAAGGATGATGACAAGAGCAGGACAGCTGCACAGCACTGCTGCCTAGAGCACAGATCCACATGGGGCAGAACAGAAGGGATCTCCAAAAGAACAGAATGCACCAGGCAGCCAAAGTGCACACCTGTCCTCAGCCGGATCTACGCTGCTAGCCAGAGTGTGGAAAGGAATTACTGATAAAAACGAAGAAATAAAGTGCAACAATAAAAAGATAATTATTAACAGAGAAAACAAATAGTTGTACAAAAAAGGAAAAGTATTCATGGCATACAACACGACTGGACTTTGGAAAAAACTATACATAACCACAATATTATCAATTATGAATACTGCTCTAGCCAAAAATACATTATAACTGGAGTGAAAAAAATTTGCATATGTGAGATATTCATAGAAGCCTGCCAAAAACCATCACACTGGGGGGGAAAGCTGATAATTTATAGAGGTAATACCAAATGAAAGAAGAGAGTTGAAAACTATTCCTTTGAGAGACTAGGAAGGGGAATGAAGAGGGGCTGCTGTTTTCATAAAAAGCTCTGTGAAGTTGATGGTCTAATATAATATGTCTAGGTATAATTTTATTTGCACATTAATAAAATTCTAGGGGCTGGGAATGTAGCTCAGTGGTAGAGCACTCATCTAGCACGCACAAAGTCCTGACTCCCAGCACTGCAAAAAAAAGTTTGTTTGTTTTTAAGTACAGATAAACTGCAAATTGCTATCTATTTATTTATTTTTGGTACTGGGGATCAAACTCAGATGCTTTACCTCTGAGTTACATCCCCAGTTCTTTTTTGATTTTTTATTTTGAGACAGCATCTTGCTATATATTGCTGAGGGCCTAACTGCTAATTGAACTTGTGATCCTCCTGCCTCCGTCTCCCAAGCTGCTAGGATTGGTACAGGCATGCACCATTTTGCCCAGCTTATAAAATGCTTTTTAAAGAAAAGAAAATGTACTACATGAAGAAATCAAACGTATTCAACAATTTACTCATATGTATCATGGTCATCTATAACAGGGGAAAATGAGAAAACAGCTCATTATCTACCGAAAAGAGATGAATTAAGACTTCTATGAAACATCCATAATGAAATGCCTTGAGTCACTAAAAACTCCAAAGGGAAAAACTGGTTATTTTTAAAAATCAGGTGACAAAAACTACAACTCCAGCCAGGTGTGGTGGCACATGCCTATAATCCCAGCAACTCAGGAGGCTGAGGCAGGAGGATCCCAAGTTCAGAGCCAGCCTCCAGCAACTCAGCAAGACCCTCAGAAACTTCACATGACCCTGTCTCAAAGTAAAATATTTAAAGGGGGGGCCTGGGGATGTGGCTCAGTGGGTTAAGGACCCCTGGATTTAATCCATGACACCCCCAAAGAAAACAAAAAAAAAAACTTGTAACTCCAATTTTGATTAAATAAACACATTCAAGTAACAAATACACAATAAAGACTGTTCACCAAAATATTTACATAAATACACAAACACATATGTATGTCTATACATATGCACACATTAGGTCTGTGGATGATCTCTTTCAAATAAGATACTGCAGTATGAACATAGAAATTCTGTTAAGGAATCCCATGGATAATCAACTTTCAACGTATAACACTGGTTTTACAAATCAGTGAAGCTATTTTATTTAATTATTAATTTTATTAATCCATATATTCAAAGTATTTTCATTTTATTAACATCATCAATATAAATGATTATTAGATATTTTAGTCTTTTTGCATATTCAATCTTCAAAACTCAAGAGTGTTTTGTATACTCATAGCAATTTGAGCTAGTCACATCTTTTTTTTTTTAATTGGTTATTAGCTCTTTTCAATCACCTCACATTTACCTTATTAGAACAATGACTTGGACATGCACTAGATCCAAACACTTTCTCCAAAGAACACTGGCAGCACCCCTGGCTTCTCCAATTTACAAAGTCAGGATGCAATCCTGGAATAAGAGAAATAAGTGATAAAATGGTTACCCATACCTTGGAGATTAGATTCCATTACCAATGTCTACAATCCATTAACAAAAACTCTAGCCCTCAATTTTACTCCCAGTGGACCCAGGCTTCTCTCACAAAATGTACTGGGTATGATGATCCACCTCTAGTCAATCTGCCTGATATATATCTTCCTCCATCCAACCTCCCACAGCATGGAAAGTTAAAACCTTCATTCTTGTAACCTGGCACTTTTACTGGCTGTATTTCAGGTGCTAGGGTTTGCATTATGCAAGACGAGCTTGCAAGCTTCCTAATTCAACCTGGTGAACTTTTAAAAAAAGAAAAAAAAATTTAACTGAGATATGCTGAACTAAATTAACAAATACAGGGCTGGGGATGTGGCTCAGTTGGTAGAGTGCTTGCCTTGCATGCACAAGGCCCAGAGTTCAATTCCTAGCACCACACAAAAAAAATTTAAAACAAACAAACAAACAAATACATGTCAAGTTAAAATACCTTCATATCCACTCCTGAAGGCAGATATATCAAATACCAAAAACCTTTCTATTCCATTGTCTAAATATTCCTGGATCTATAAGCACAGTCATACATCAAAGCTAGACAGAATATTACCCACAACACATAGGATAACCAAGTTCTAAGACCAGTAAACTCATAATGTCCCCACTCCTGCTTGTTACTAAAGTGTTACTATTCATGAAGATGCAGTCTTGACCTTAATCTTCCTTTCTGCATTTACTCAGCATTCACTCTGTCAAGATGGGGCATGCTACCTTCCTCACCTTTCTCTGAACTCTATGGCTTGAATCCTTACCTGTTTAGTCAGGAAGGAAAGTATTTCCTAAAACTATGGATGCAAAATCTTTGCACCCATAGATTCCTCAAACTAGAATGCCCCCTACCCTCTCATCAAATGCTTAAAACATTCCTATGAGGGTCTCCTTCCCCAAAAGCTGTCCCTAGCTTTCCCATTCTAGGTTAGGTACTGACCTCTGTGATACCATAGCCAGGTCTCTCCTTACACCCATCTCATGATCTGTTGTTAAATATCAATTTCCTCAATGGACTATAAACTCTTTATATACCTAACACTCATGTGTCTGTTGAGTAAACTAAACATTCAAGCAATAAACTCATGACCTATACCAAGTGTAATCAGATCATTAATATTATAACCAACAAAAATCTACTCTTAAAATCACTAACAGGATGAGAGTTTTATTCCAATGAATGTATTATTCAGTAAGACCCTTTACCAAATTAAAGACAATGCTGATATATACTCAGTTGATGACAATAAAATTATAGCACTTTTGAAAACTCATTCTTCAAACTAGTTTTGCATGTATTCTTGCACTTTATCTCTAGAATTCATGTTAGGGTTCCATCAGCCAACACCGGCTCCACTTTCCTTAATGCCAGAGACACAGGAGTCTCACATCAGTCAGCTTGCCCAGAGAGGGAACTCCCATGGCTGCTACAGGCCTGAAAACTGCTCTTACTCTACAACACACTGAATTAAAGAAACCAACCATACCAAAACACCCATCCTTCAAAATCTAACCAGATGGCAAAAGCACACAGGCAAAAACCTTGTCAGATATTGGTAAGAACTGCACCATTCCAATAAGTCTTTCATTTTCCACTGTTCCAATGAGAAGCAAATCTGAAGATCCAGTTCTTAGTTATTTGATTTTGTGACATAAGGAGACACTGGAAGGCCTGGGTCATCCCTACCATGTTTTTACTGCCCATACCTGCCAACCTGTCCTGCCACTGATAATCTGGCCATCCAGACATACTTTACAGCCTCTATCTCCTAAACTTCCCTTGGCCAGACACTCATGTTTTAGCAAAGAGACTGCACTACCCACAACAGACCCTCTTTCTTTTCTACATATTACTAAGTGTTCCTTCTTTCAACAAAAAAAATGTATTTAGTAACAACTACATACTAGGCACTATTCTAGGCAGATTCAGTAGTTAAAAAGTCCCTTCAAGCTGTGCATGGTGCTACAGGCCTGTAATCCCAGAAACTCATGAGGCTGAGGCAGGAGGATTGCAAGTTTGAGGCCAGCCTGGGCAACTATCAAGACCCTGTCTCTAAATGAAAAATAAAAAGGCCTGGGGATGTGGCTCAGTGGTACAGCGCCTCCTCTGGGTTCAACCCCCAGTACCACACACAAACACAAAAACCTGTATTCTTTTTTTTTTTTTTTTTTTTTTTAAGGCTGGTCAGAAGCTTTATTCACACGATGGCCATCTCGTTACAGAATCTTTCTTCTTCAAACCTTTATTCTTGAAGCTTACATACTGAGGGGCAAGTGAAGGCACACAGGGGAATAAGAGTCACGGTTTTATATAAAACAGCATGGAAATGCCTTACTCATGAAAAAACTGAACAGAGACTGCAAGAGAAAGACTATGGTGTGCCTTATCTTGGACATGGGTCCAAGCAGATGTAAAAGCAAGGACAAAGACCATGTGCAGAGCACAGGCTTGTGTGAAGAAAAGAGATAATTAAACAGTGATTGCAAAGCAAAAAGTTGCCAGGAAGCAATTGGTAGAACAGGTTTAAGGACATGGATGCACAGGTAGAATCTTCAAGTCATTCTAAGGACTTGTTTTCCACTGGGTAATGTGGGCCCCCACTCAAGTGCTTGGAGCACAAGAGTATTATGATCAGAATTATAGTTTAAAACACTAGGGCTGGGGTTGTGGCTCTGTGGCAGAGAGCTTGCCTAGCATGTGTGAGGTACTGGGTTTGCTTCTCAGCACCACATGAAAAAATAAAGGTATTGTGTTCATCTACAGCTAATTAATTAATTACAACAGTCAGGCATAGTGGCACATACCTGTAATCCCAATGGCTTGGGAGCCTGAGGCAGGAGGATAAAGAGTTCCAAGCCAGCCTCAGCAACTTAGCAAGGCCCTAAGCAAGTTAGTAAGATCCTGTCTCTAAATAAAATATAAAAAAGGGCTGGCGATGTGGCTCAGTGGTTAAGTGCCCTTGGGTTCAATCCCCAGTAACAGAAAAAAAAGAAAGCAGAAAAAAAAAACAACTACAAATTACTGTGACAGCCAGAAGCTTGGTGGCACACGCAATACTTATTTTTTTAAAAATACCTCTATTTATTTTTATGTGGTGCTAGGCAAGCATTCTACTACTGAGCTACAACCCCAGCCCAGCATGTGGTACTTATGTGACAAACTGCTGAGACACTTTCTGGCTGCTGAATGGAGAATAAATTTTAAAGAACAAAGGGCAGAATAAATTGGTAGATATTGCTTAAAACATCCAGGTAAAGGAGAGCAATGCCTTAGCCACAGCAAAGCTCAGAATACTCCCAACATTCCATACACTACTAAACCTTAACTAGCATATACTTCCTAAATCCAAACAAAGGGTAAATGCTAATATTCTCAGACCACAGCATTTCTATCTCTACTGTAAACAAGAGCAATTTTTTTTTCTTACCTCACCTCAGGCTCCCCTGGCAACCCTTATCAAGAGCAAGGAAGATAAGGAAACACAAGATGACCTTTTGCCCTCTCCTCTGACCCCTAATGTCAAAGCTAGTCCTCTAAACCATGAGGCACATGTTTAAATACTATTTGAGCGCTAATGTGTTCTGGCTTCAAAAGCATAACCACAGCAACAAAAGTAAATAAAAGGGCTGGGATATACAGTAGGAGGTTTGCAAGTTCAAAGCCAACTTCAGCAACTTAGTGAGGCCCTAAGCAAATCTGAGAGACCCTGTCTCGAAATAATAAACTCAGTGGTAAAAGCACCCCTGGGTTCAATCCCCAGTACCTAAACAAATGAATAAATAATAATGGTAAAATCATGTGGAGAAAAGGAGCTGGGAGGAAGGAGGTGCATGCCTGTAATCCCAGAGATTTAGGAGGCTAAGGCAGGAGGACTGCAAAATTCGAGGCCAGCCTCAGCAACTTGAGACTCTGCCTCAAAAGTTTTAAAAAAGGTGGGGAGGTTTGCTGGGGGGGGGGGGGGTGAATTAATGAGTTAAATCCCTATAAGTTTCCTTAACTCCACACTAGGTCCAATTCAGGAGCTGACTACTCAGCGAAAAAATGTTTACACTATTACATCTTTATAAATGATAACAAATGTAGCCAAGAAAAAGCTAGTTTAAAATATTTTCAACCAGATTATTCAAGTGACCAGATTATTCAAGTTTCTACATTAAAGCTGGATTTTACATTCCCAATGCTTTAGGATGGGAGACAAAGCATCAAATGACTATCCAAAACTTACAACCTAAATTTGAACAGTGATTTTCTACACGATAAAATTAGTTAACAGCAAGAGGAGGAACAGTTCAGAAAACAAAACCTTTATTTCTATAGCTTTACTGTGATACTTTACACCCAACAAGGAAACCAAAGATCTCTTTCTCCTCCTTGGAAAGTACCTTGATTTCCTGCTAGCAATTTGGTAAGATTAGTCACTAGAATAAAATCAGGTGAGAACAACAAGGTCAAAATTCCATATGGAATAACATATTGCACACAAAGTTATAGCTTATGCAATATTTTTCTCTTGCATATAAAAACTAGTTTCCTAATAAAGAGCAATCATTTATTTAACTTTGAAATTAAGCAATCTTCCATTCATTGCTCAAATAGGCAGTACCTGAACTCAACACATAAATGGCCAGGACAGCTTATGCAATACTTTTTTTGGGGGGGTTGGGGGTTGAAAGGGGAGGGTACTGGGAATTGAACCAGGAGCTACATCCCCACCTTTTTATTTTTTTAGGACAAGGTCTTGCTAAATTGCCAAGGCTGGCCTTGAACTTTTGGTCTGTAGGATTACACACGTGTCACCATGCCAGGCTATGCAATACTTTAGACTTGCACCAAAAAACCCCTTAGTTTTCTAATAACCAGAGCAATAATTTAGTTGACAACTTCAAAATTAACTCATCTTTCATTTACTTTCATGGCTCAGGTAGGCAGGTACCTCAAACCACACATAAATGCTCAGTGTAGGTATTAGCTCTTATGAGAAATCTTGCACTGTGGGTTAACTGCATTAAAAAAAAATTTTTTTTCTTCATTAAACTTCCTTCTCTCAGCTATTTCAAAAACAAAAAGAGGGCTGGGGCTGTGGCTCAGAGGTAGAGCTGTGCCTAGAATGTGTGACACACTGAATTCAACCCTCAGCACCACATATAAATGAATAAAATAAAAGTCTACCAACATCTAAAAATATATTTTAAAATTTTAAAAATAAATAAATACAAAGAAACAATCATAACTGATAACAAAGCTTTTGTGACAGTTAAACAGCACTATCATTCACTCAAAAAATAACTATTGGGCCCAGGACAGTGGTACACACATGTAAAGCTAGCAACTTGGGAAGCTGAGGTAGGAGGACCACAAGTTCAAGGCCTTAGCAATTTAGTGAGATGTCTCAAAATAACAAAAAGGGTGGGAGCAGGGGACTGGGGCTATAGCTCAGTGGTAAAGTGCTTGCCTAGCATGTGTTGAGGCACTGGGTTCGATCCTCAGAACCACACAAAAATAAAATAAAGGTATTGTGTCCATCTACAATTTAAAAAATGTATGTATTTTTTAAAGGGGAGGCTGGGGGTGTAGCTCAGTGGTAAAATGCCCCCCCCAGTTCAATTCCCAGTAACAACAATAACAACAACAAAAAAACCCTATTGATGGAGCTGCTGATACAAAGAAAATAGGTATCAGATCCACTGCTTCTGAACCAAGAGTCCACTGCTTCTGAACCAAGAGTCTGTAAAAATTAGCTGGGAGGTTATTCATGTTCACTGCAATGGCGAAATCCAAAGACTATAAAACAATTTCATTTCAGAATTTCTAGAATGCTCAACTAACACTTGTTTATTCAACTGTCAACATAGCTCTTGAGTTTATTAGTTTCTTCTGTCCCCATAAGACAAGACTTTCATCACTTTTATTTTTTTGGAACTGGGGATTGAACTCAGGGGTGCTTAACCACTGAACCACATCCCCAGCCCTATTTTGTATTTTATTTAGAGACAGGGTCTCAGTGACTTGCTTAGCACCTCACTAAGTTGCTGAGGCTGCTTTGAACTCGCGATCCTCCTGACTCAGCCTCCCAAATCGCTTGGATTACAAGTGTGTGCCACCACACCCGGCAACTTTCATCACTTTTAAACATCCATGCTAAAGAAAAGAAACTATTTAATAACAGAAATAACAGTAGTAACTGTTTTAAGTTTCATGAGGCCTGAGGATGTAGCTTAGTAGTAGAGTACCTGCCTAGCACTCAAAAGGCCCTCAGTCCAGTCCCCAGCACCGACTCCCCTAAACACACGTCTGTCTCACATTTATAAATCCCTATCTAAAATAAAAAGTGATGGGGATGTTGCTGAGTGGTAAAGCACCCCTAGGTTCAATTCCGAGTATCACAAAAGAGGAAAAAAAAAATTCATGGCTCATACTGAAGTTCCATAAAATACTGATCTGCATAATTTTTAAGTATCCTTTATGTTAGTGTAAAATGTATATACTGTAATATTTTTTCTCAGAAAAGGAAGAGGAATTTACAATATTCCCAAGAAGTTCTAAACAGCTTGTATTCAAACACTACATTAAGGACACTGAGGCAGGAGGATCCGGAGTTCAAAGCCAGCCTCAGTAAAAGTGAGGCACTAAGCAACTCACTGAAACTGTCTCTAAATAAAATGCAAAATGGGGCTGGGGATGTGGCTCAGTGGTTCAGTGGCCCTGAGTTAAATCCCAGTATCCCACTCCAAAAAAAGACTATTAACTTGTTGGGAGTTTGGGAGTGATGGCACACTCCTATAATCCCAGCTACTCCTGAAGATGAGGCAGAAAGATTGAGAGTTTAAGACCAAACTGGGCAACTTAGGGAGACCCAGTTTCATGAAAAAAATAAAAGGGGCTGTGGATGTAGCTCTGTGGTAGAAGGCCCCTGGGTCCAATCCCCAGTGTCACAAACAACTCTTCACTTACCTTGCATGGAATTAAATGTGATAAAGCACATAAAATGCTTAAGCATTTATTGTGTGGGGGGGGGACTGCCAATGTAGGCTGGGGGTGGTGGTGCTGCTTGCCTGCCGTCCCACCTACTTCGGGGGCTGAGACAGGAGGAAAGCCTGAGCCAGGAGTTTAATGCCAGATTGGGCAACACGGCAAGACCCTGCCTTTTTACCTGGGGGTTGGGGAAGGCCTGATGTGATGGGGCACACGTGTAATCCCAGCAATTTGGGAGGCTAAAACAGGACAGCTGCAAGTTTGAGGCCAGCTTGGGCAACTTAGTGAGAGCCTGTCTCAACGTAAAAATTAAAACTGGGGATGTAGCTCAGTAGTACAGTGCCCTGGGTTCAATCTCCAGTACTGGAAAAAAAATCCAATCTATTAATGTGCTTCTTTAATATTTAGATCCAGGTTTGCTCAAGAAAGTCACAATTTATATATGTTATCCCAGTATAATTAGTAACAGAGTACCCTCTCTCAATAGTATACTAGTTAAAGGACTGGGGATTTAGCTCAGTGGAAGAACACTTGACCAGAATGTGCAAGGCCCTGGATTCAATCCCAGTACTGCCCAAAAATAACAAAATACACACACACACACACACACACACACACACACGTTGAAAAAGATAAATCACATGGTCACAATATTAAATTAATTGAGCAAAAAAAAATCTAATCTGACAAATATCATCATCAAATTAAAGTAAAAGCAAACCATTCCAGCTGAGAAATGACACCCAAAATCTCTCTAATAAGGCACTTAAGAATTAGCCGGGCACAGTGGCACATGCCTGTAATCCCAGCACTTGGGAGGCTGAGGCAGGAGGATCGCGAGTTCAAGGCCAGCCTCAGCAACTTAGCGAGGCCCTAAGCAACTAACTCAGTGAGACTCTGTCTCTAAATAAAATACAAAATAGGGCTGAGGATATGGCTCAGTGGTCAAGTGCCTCTGGATTCAATCCCCGGTACCAAAAGAAAGAAAAAAAAAAATTAAAGAAACCACAACCACATACCATTTTATATAAATTTTACCTTATCTCCCCACAAAAGGGAGAATCATAAGCAAATACTGAACTGTAGCTAACAATATGCATGCTGAAATATTTAAATGTGCAGTTTATTGATGTAATTTAAAAATTAAAAAACAATGGAAAACGGGCAAAGTACTTGAACAGACATTTCTCCAAAGATACACAAATGGAACATAATCATTACAAAAATGCAAACCAAAACTACGATGAGCTCCCACCTCACACCCATTAGGATGGGTTAACTATTTTTTTAAAAATTGTGGGGGTACACCCCTTAATCTGCTTCTCAGGAGGCTGAGGCAGGAGGACCAGGAGTTCAAGGCTCACCTGTCTAGAAATTAAAATTAATTTGAGTCCCTGTCTCAACATTAAAAAGCAAAAGGACTGGGGATGTAACTCAGTGGTAAAATGCCCCCCAGGTTTGATTTCCAGTACCACAGGGGAAAAAAAAAAAGATTAGTGCATAAACTCATAATAAAAAAAATGTTGGAGGAAAAAAGAAACCATTATCCCTGATGCATACATTTGATGCAGAATGATTAACCTACATAATATGAGGACAACACACATCTTACAGGAATGATGAAATTTAAAAGACAGTTTATGAGACTAAAACTTCTAAAAGTACTGCTAACTAAAATTTTCTAAAAATTTATTTAAGCTACATTCAATGATATCATAACAGCCGTACTGACACTAATTCGGTGAGAACAAATATACTTACCACAGCCCCAAAATAAAGACAATGAACAATTAAGCTTTAGCTCCCCAACATAAATATCCAGTGTCCTAAAGACAATATTTGAAGCCCAGATTTAAGCAATAGTCTACTTCTACAAGATAATCTGAGGCAGAAGGATTGCTTGAGATCAGGAGCCCAAGGCCAACCTGGGCAACAAACAAAACCCTGTATCTAAAAAACAAATAAATAATCTTGATAGAAATTAATCTTAAAAGTATATCAATGAATACTCTGTACACCAAATATTTTCATTTCAGTGAACACCTGGCATTTTATAGACATTTAACTAGTAGGTCATGCCTCATTTCCCAACCTTCTTGGGGGAGGGGGAGCAAAATAACATAAAATCCTTGCATCAGTCCTTGCATCAATCTATATTCTAGTTTCTACCCAGTTGCTTTATAAAGTGAAGAACAGTCAAGTGTGATGGCACTCGCCTGTAATCCCAGTAATTTCGGAAACTGAGGCAGGAGGATTCAAAGTTCAAGGCCAGACTCAGCAATTTAGTGAGCCCCTCAGCAATTGAGCAAGGTCATGTCTCAAAAATAGAAAAATAAAAAGGGCTGGGGACATAGCTCAGTTGAAGACAGTCCCTGGGTTCAATTTCCAGTACTGCCACAAAAAAAAAAAGGAAAGAAAGAAAGGAGACAATAAACCAACCATGATGTAATCAGTTACTAGGGAGGCTGAGGCAGGGAGGATCACTTGAGTCCAGGACTTTCAATTCCAGCAAGGACAACATAATAAGAACCCACTTTTTTTTTCGGGGCAGGGAGCGGGCGGTGGGCAGTGCTGGGGATCAAACCCAGGGCTTCATGCATCATGCTAGACAAGTGCTGAGAACCCTCTCTTATTAAAAAAAAAAAAAAGAAAAGAAAAAAGAAGAGGAAGACGATAATCCAACAATCAAATATACTGTCTTTTTAGTTATACATTGCAACTCAATGACATTACATTCAGAGTTACTTTAATCACCCCTGGCTGGCTAAATGATGAAACAATTTACACTTGCTAAAAATAAAATGTCTAGCAATAACATCTAAGTGACTAATAAAACTGAAACAGCAAAGAAGTAAAGCTAAATTCTGTTATGAACAAAGATAAAGCAATAACCATCAACTCCAAAACCAACATATCACTTTCCAACAATATCCCAGAAAATAAGAGGAATATCATAAACAAAATGCTTCTGCAACTTACGGGACTTTTTTGGGGGAGGGGAAGGTACTGAGGATTGAACCTAGGGATGCTTAATCACCGAGCCTCTTTTTTTGAGACAGGGTCTTACTGTGTTGCGCAGCCTGGCTTCAAACTTTTTAGCCTTCTTCCTCAGTCTCCTGCATCACTGGGAGCAACTGAAGTTCTTTGGAAGCAAGGTTTTTAAATGTTAAGCTTTCATAAATCAACCCAAGAGTTTTTTCCTATCTCCTCCATGGTTCCTTACTATCTAATATTACTATTCAAAAATACCTCCAACAAGCACCAAAGAAACTAAAAATATACATGTGCAACACATCGCAACAGTAGATATCTCTTCTATATATCCAAACTGTTAATGGCCTAAAGAAGCAGCACTACAGCAAACTTTTTCTTTCTCCATTATATATTTCTGTAATGTCTGAATTTTTCAACACCTGTCTGTGAGCAGGGATAAAAAAATAATAAGCCAGGCACAGTGGCGCATGCCTGTAATCCCAGCACTTGGGAGGCTGAGGCAGGAGGATCACGAGTTCAAAGCCAGACTCAGGGGGCTGGGAATGTAGCTCAGTTGGTAGAGTGCTTGCCTTGCAAGCACAAGGCCCTGGGTTCAATTCCCAGCACCGCAAAAAAACAAAAACAAAACAAAGCCAGACTCAGCAACTTAGCGAGGACCTAAGCAACTCATTTTAAGACCACAGTTCAATGAGTTTTGACAAAATATACTTTATTAACACTACCCCCACTGCAGGGTAATATAGCACTTGTCTCCAGGGATTTGGGATGAGGAAGATTTCAAGTTCAAGGCCAGCTTCAGTAATGTAAGACCCTGCCTGTAAATAAAAAAACAAAAAACTCTCTGGTAGAACAACCCTGGGTTCAATCCCCAGTACCACCAGAAAACAAAACAAACAAACAAAAAAACCCAACATACCTCCACCAAAATGCAAATTATTTCTTGCCCCTCTGAAATCTCTTCACTTAACCACCACACAAACTCTTTTCAACTGGTGACTTAACAAAATCTGAGTAGCTAGGACTTGACAGGGAGAGTACTTCCAAAGACCACCATCCAGTTAGTCATCTATTTATTCTCATATTAACTCATCCTTTTTTAAATATTCACTAAGCCTTTTCTACATAACAACACATTCTAGATAGGGATTTAACAGTGAATCAAACAAATCCCTGCTTATTCTCTAAAAAGAGATAAAGGGTGGAACACATAGATTTTATGTGTTCCATAATATTATAATGTCACATAATAATAATAATGGAGATTAAGATGGGAGAAGTATCAGTCGATAAGGAGAGTACTGTTACAGCGCAGCCCAAGAAGGGCTCCCTCAGGACACTTCCCAATGTGACATATATGCATACAAAGGTACATCAAAATTGCCGAAGGGGCTAGGGTTGAAGCTCAGAGGTGGAATGCTTGCCCAGCATGTGTAAGGCTATAGGTTCAATCCCCAGAACCTCAAAAAAATAAAAACTCCAAAAACCAAGTTATATAGAGCAAGTCCTTGACAAGAAGCATAGTAAGAACTTAAAAGAATACATAAAGCTGGGTTTCATATAAAGGATCATTTTACGATGCCTGAAACAAGAAAGCTTTTCTCACACTGCCCTCGCTCTCAAGAAGCCAAATACAGTCAACACTCCAGCCTAGCACATGCTCAGCACATGCTCCATCACTGCTACAGCACAGCAGGGTTTCCCTAAATTGCCAAGACTGGTCTTGAACTTGTGATGCTCTTGCCTGCACCAACACATCTGGCCTTCTCGGTAACTTTAGAAAATAGTCTTGCCTCCATGAATTACTCCATCAATCCTTTATTTATCCCACCCTTTTTACTAAAAGAGAAAATTGAGTTATTAACCTAACAGACAGGACTACTAAAAGCAAAGCAATGGACTTCACAGATGTTTACTCTATTTTAAAATAACTCTGGTTATTACATCTCAAGACAAAGACCAAATGTCTTATAATAATTAGACATACAGAAATTTGCCTTTGCTTACTTCTACCTTCTGAGACAGGCTAAGCTAAGTAATTACACTCCAGATGCTACAAAGCAAAACCAGGCAGAACAAAAATGAGGACCCTGCACATATGCCTGCTAAAAAAGGTATCGGATCAATGCCTATATGCTTTCTAAAAGTCCTGAGGTTTCTTCAGTGTGAAAATGAAACAATTCAAGGTTTGGGGTTATTTTCCCCCTTACCACTTCACCTCTCTCTTTCAAAGTCACCTACAGGAAGGAAATAAGGAATCGAGAGAAAAAAATTAGTGATATAATGTTAAGACAGCAAAATGACTTTGAATGGGAGCTCTAGAGACCTGTATCATATATTCAGAAGAGACAACAAATAAACATGTAAATCAATAAGGATCAATGGACTCTCTGCTCCACATCAGGGATACATATCAGCCTGTGGTGGGGTCTGTGACAAACTGGAGAGGAAGACATGCACAAACCACAAAAGATGGCTGCTGCAAACAAAAACACAGATCCACGGCTGCCAGATTCTCCGCCCCCCCCCCCCCCCCCCCGCTTTGGTACCAGGGATTGAACCCAGGGGCACTTAACCACTGAGCCACATCTCCAGCCCTTTTCATTTTTTATTTCAAGACAGTCTTGCTAAATTGATTAGGGCCTTGCTAAGTTGCGGAGGCTGGCTTTGATCTCACGATCCTCCTGACTCAGCCTCCTAAGTCGCTTGGATTACCCGCTCGGAGGCTGACTTTGAACTTGAGATCCTCCTGATTCAGCCTCCTGAGTTGCTGGGATTGCAGGCGTGCATCATTACACCTGACTTGCCAAATCTTATTTTTCAAGAGCAACATGAATCCAGATTTTTATATAAAATCTCCCTGTTTTTAAATGTTGACAACTAATTCAAATTCTAACACTGAGCCAAACAAAATACATCTGGAGACTGGATATAATCCAAAAGCCTCAGTTTTCAGCCTCTGTCATGAAAAAAAAGTACACAGTTCTCCCAGGGGCAGAACTGTAACTTCTGAGGGAGAAAACATACCCTACGATTCCAGTAAAACACACCATCTGAAAACACACTAAAGAGACATGCATACACATGTAAAACCCCTAATTTTTTTTTTTTTTTTTTGTAGTGCTGGGGATTGAACCCAGTGCCTTGAGCTTGCAAAGCAAGCACTCTACCAACTGAGCTATATCCCCAGACCCCTAATTTTTTAAAAGAAAATCATCCTACTCCTTCTTACACTAATTGCATCATTTCTGTCACTAAAATAAGAAACATAAACAAAACCCAATGGAAGAGGGGCTGAGGTTACAGCTCAGTGGTAGAGTGCTTGCCTAGCATGTGTGAGGCACTGGGTTCAATCCTCAGCACTAGAGACCTGTATCATATATCCAAAAATAAATAATGAAACAAAGACATTGTGTCCATGTACAACTTTAAAAAATTAAAAAAACAAACAATGGAAAAAACAATGGAAACAAACATTAGGAACTGATTTCTGTGAAACTGGACTTACAAATTTCAGCTTTCTCAATATGAACATAATCATTACCTTCTAAAAGAAACTAAAAGATGAGTTATACAGCACATAACATTTCAACTCATTTCCTGTGAAAGACTAGGAAAGTCGATCTTTTAGAAGGGGTGCCTGTGTCTCAATGCTCTAATAAACCTTGGACAATCCCTTTTTTATGAGCTATGAATCTGCATTATTAAGTCTAAAGTAATGGTTCTTAAACCTTTTTGAGACTCCAATACAAAAGGGAAAGATAAAATGCACACCCTCAAAAAATTAAGAGTTCAGGCAGTTGTGGCAGTGCACACCTGTAATCCCAGTGACTCAGGAGGCTGAGGCAGGAGGATCAAGTTCAAGGCCAGCCCCAACAACTTAGACCCTCTCTCAAAAAAAAAAAAAAAAAGTTTTAGAGTTCATGGGCCCTGTGGAATCCATGAACACAGATGGAGTGCCCTCAAATGGGTACAGTGGTTCACACCTGTAACCCCAGCAATTTGGGAGGCCAAAGCAGGAGGACTGCAAGTTCAAGACCAGCCTGGGTAACTTAGTGAGATCCCCATCTCAACATAAAAATAAAAAGGGCTAGGAACATGGTTCAGTGGCAAAGCCCCCTGAGTTCAATCCCCAGTACTGGGGAGGCGGGGGGAAGTATCCTGCTCTAGAGAACACTAAACCTACTTAAACTCCAAACCCTGTACTTCTTCCTACAGCTACATCTCCATTCCAACACTCTACATTAAGCAACTGACATCTCCAGTGCACGAATAGCCTCTTTACTAGACATCCTCCACAATCTCTTTTCCACGCCTCTGTCAAAGTAATTTTAAACCAGGCACAGTGGCAAATGCCTTAATCCCAGTAACAGGCTGAGGCAGGAGGATCACAAGTTCAAGGCCAGCTTCAGCAAATCAGGATGCCCTAAGAACTTAGTGAGACTGTGTCGCAAAAAGGACTAGGGAATGTAGCTCAGTATTAAAGAGCGCCTGGGTTCAATCCCTAGTACCAAGCTAAGTCACATATCCTTTTTTTCCCTCCTTGTCTATACTACTGAAATAACAGAAATTTTGTTGTTGGAAATGACTTTATGTTCACACACACATACCCATCACAGCAAACACATCCCCCCATCTACCAGGATACCTCAACAGCTTTCCTAAACCACCAAACATCTCTGTCCTTTTTTGTGTGGGGGGTGCTGGGGACTAAACCCAGAGTTTCCCCAGAATTGCCCTGCACACTAGGCAAGAGCTCTACCACTAAGCTACATCCTCAGTCCATACCAACTCATCTTTAAACACTCTCCTTACAGCTACATTTGGCTTTCTTTCAGTTCAGAGGTACACTAAATTCTGACCATCTTCCTTGCTGCTTCCCTGACACTCTACCTAACTGGTTCCTCAGTCTCCCCAAAAAGAACTCTTCTGATTACTGTTAAGTCTACCCCCTTTAAATACCTACAAAAGTCTCCAGCTTGACCTCCATGCCACTTCTCTCAATGTGTAATTTATCCACTTACCCCACTATTCTGTAAATTCTCAAAAGACGAAACCACACGTGTCTCACACTTCACTGACAGGCCTAGTATATGGTTGGCTCTCTGATACTATCTGTTGAATCACTCATTCAGCCAATCAATCAGGGTCAAATAGAAAACTGATCTTAGATGTTTATAGAATAAGTGTGTGTGACGCGATCCACTAGTCTAATATTTGAGTAAAAAAAGCATTAACCACATTTCCTTCAATGAAGGATGCCAGGATGCTCAAGAGAAAGGCCAGTACTCTAAGATTCTTAGTAATTAGAACTATTCAACCTAAAACACAAATTATATGCCTGTGAGCTCTCCCATTCAGCCTCTTCTTTCCCCCATCTTGATGCTAGTCTTGGATATACTCCAAGCTCTTTCTCCTTCTAATTTTTCAGTACAAAACAGATCATTCTTTGTAATTCATAATTTTTTTCCCTTTTTCCTTATTTTTTTTTTTTTTTGGCAGCAATTAAACCCAGGGCCTTATGCATGTCAGGCAAGTACTACATTACTGAGCTGCATCCCCAAACCTGTAATGCATAATTTCACTGGCTAAATCAAATTCAAGAGTATAAGAACAGCTACTACTACCATCACCACCAGTGTTAAAACTGAACTATACTGAGTAGGAGACATAGCTCATGCCAAGGTCCTGGGGTTCAATGCCCAGCACTACAAATAAATAAATGAATAGGGCTACTCAGTCTGCAGATTCTACACATCTGGAGACCTTTCACTGGGGCTAAAAAGATTTTTTTAAAAAAATGCAGTTTTACTAGACATAAAAAAGCTTTTAAAAAAATTATTAGTTGTAGCCGGGCATGGTGGCACACGCCTGTAATCCAAGCGACTTGGGAGGCTGAGACAGGAGGATCGCGAGTTCAAAGCCAGCCTCAGCAACTTAGCAAGGCCCTAAGCAACTCAGTGAGCCCCTATCTCTAAATAAAATACAAAATAGGGCTGGGGATGTGGCTCAGTGGCAGAGTGTCCCTGAGTTCAATCCCTGGTTCAAAAAAAAAAAAAAATTTATTAGTTGTTGATGAATGTTTTTTATTTATTTATATACAGTGCTAAGAATTGAACCCAGTGCCTCACACATGCTAGGGAAGCGCTCTACCACTGAGTTACAACTGCAGCCCTAAAAAAGCTTTTTTTTTTTTTTTTTTTTTTTTTTTTTTGGTACCAGGAATTGAACCGAAGGGCACTCCACCACTAAGCCACATCCCCAGCCCTATTTTGTATATTATATAGAGACAGGGTCTCGCTGACTTGCTTAGCACCTCACTAAGTTGCTGAGGCTGGCTTTGAACTCGAGATCCTCCTGTCTCATCCTCCCAAGTGCTGGGATTACAGGTGTACGACACCACACCCGGCCTAAAAAAACTTTTAATTAAATAGTTTCTTACAGAAACTTAAGTTCTTACAAAATGCAATCAAGCCTACATCGCTGCACCACAACTTGTTCTGGGTATGGCTAAAGCACAAACATCAGTTCACGAAATACATCTTCTACCAAAAAACAAACAGCCCAGTTTACTCCACGTTTTTCAAGGCAGAAGTCATTTCTGTACCTTTAACAGGCTTCTACTGAATAATATACACAGCAGACTGTCTAGACTACAAGACCATGGAAGCCAGGCATGGTGGTGCAGGCCTAGAAAACCAGGGGCTAGGAAGCCTGAGGCAAGAGACTCCCCTTCTCAAAAAAGAAAAAAAGAAAAAGGGTGTGGATGTAGATCTGTGGTAAAGAGCCCCTGGGTTCAACATCCAGTGCCAGAAAAAAAAAAAAAAAAAAAAAAGACTACCAGAAATATTTCCACAAACAAAAACAAGGAAGGGAATCTGAAAGGGAAAAAAACTGAGGGTATGATACGTTCCTTTCCACTCTGGGACCACAAACTAGAAATCCCATACATGACGAAGAGAATGTTGATGATAGCGGCTAAATGGTCTTTACTTCACTTGGTCTTCACAATAACCCTACAAGGTGCGGTATTCCCTGCTATTTTAGCACTGTTATTTTAAAAATAAGAAAACCAAGGCACTTGGAAGTCAAGATTCGATCTAAAACCAAAAACTGGCACAGCCAAAATACGAAGTCCGTAAGACTGGCTCAAGGATCCTTCCGTTATGCTACCCCTTAAGTTTCACTGGCTCAGATGTTTTCCCTTCACTCCAATTAACAACTTCCCCTTAAACACTGCACTCCCACTGATGGCTTCCAACTTCTGGGCACCAGTGTTGCTCACCAGTTTCCGTCGCCACGCTCCACCCCTAAGATTTAGAAGAGCAAATAATAGCTGATAAAAGTTGCTCAGGTGCCAAGAGAAACTACTTCATATAAGCAGGACACACGCCAATTACCATTGGAATGCAAGTCGGCCTCACTTCCAGCTCAAGAAAAAAGTGGGAACACTATTTTTTTTGAAAAAAGATAAATGCGGATTATACCTCTTTTGGCCACAAGGCAGAAAAGAACGGAAGTATTAACATTTACTGAGTGCCAGCAACATGCGCCCTAAGAGAAGACAGAACCAGGCCAATGGGGAGACGGGGAGGGGGGAAGGGCAATCAAGAGTTCCGGGAAAAGGAGAATCCAAATAATAGGGTTCGTAAGATCAAAAGGGGGGAGGAAGAAAAAGTGGAAGCCTCGCCGGGCTGATGCAAAGAGAAGAAAAAAGTGTAGTCTCTGCCCGGCAAAAAGGCAGCCCGGAGCCTCGGTAGCTAGGCCCAAGCGAGGGGAAGCCCTGAAGGGCGGGGAGGGGGAGGAGCCGGAGGGAGCGGGCCCGCTGAGAAGAGGCCCGGGTGTAAGCGCGGGGGAGCGGCTCCACGCCAGGCATTTCCCCCAACCCAGACCCAGCCGCCGCAGAGGAATTAGAAAAGAGAAAAGGACCGGAGCCGGTGGAGCTGTCCTAATTCCCATCAGAGGCGCTCACTCACCTGGGCCCACCGCAGCGACCGCAGCTTCAGCCTCGCAACGGCACAACCGGCCCGAATCTCGCCCCCGCCCGACAGCGCGCCCCGCGTCCCCGCTCTCCGTCGACCGCCGCGGCGGCGTCGCTCCGCTGCCTCCTGGGAAATGTAGTCCTATGTCGGCCCCTCCTCGCCAACTGGGCGAACTTCTGAACTACATTTCCCGAAAGACAAAGCGAGCGTTGAGCCCGCCGCTTTGCGTCACGCGCCGGGCTGTCGGCAGTCACGTGGGGTGCTCCGTGCGTCCCTTCCCCCCGCCTGGTGGCCTGGGGAAGAGGGAGGAAGGTGGACGGAAGGGGCGGGGGCGTTGCTGACGCCACTGCCCCCACCATTTTGGAACCAGCCTCTAGGGAGAGACTGAGACCCACCCACTCGCTGGCCTGCGTCGTCCCAAAGTCTTGGAGCGGGAATGTCGCCTGGTTTTCATACTGTGCCCCGTCACATCTCGCTTTGTGACCTTGAGCAAATCGACTCTAATCTCTAAACCTGTTCCCTCCCCTGTAAAATGAGATTCAGAATCCTTATTCCACAGAGTTATTGCTCCGTCAAAGTAGGATTAAATGAAAGCGTCCAGTACCTTGAAAGTGCAACGCAAAATGGAGGGGTTTTTGTTTTTAATTGTGATGGTGTGACCTCCGTCGGAGACGCCGGAGCCGCGGTGGGCAACGATCTCCTCAGCCCTCCCGTCTCCTCCAGTCTCCCGTCGCCTCTCTGTCCCGCTTCGGTGAGAATTGGAACACAGAGGTTTTTCTGAGTGTGATCCTCGGAAGGAAGATTGTTAAAATGGGTGCCACTTGCCTGTGTTGACACAGGAGTCTCCCAGGAAGGTTAGCCGTGACATCTAAGTTTTAAATAGCCCTCTCCGATAATTCTTAAGTGCACACAAGTTGGAGAACCACTGCGTTGGTCCGGGTTTTGCACAGGCTGATTTGTCTGCAGCTGCTGCCTTAGTGAACTCTCAGCTTAAATGTCACCTCTTCTCTTACGTTTTCCAAGTTGACTAGTTCTCCCCATCTCTGCTCTTAAATTGAGTTTGCACCTTGTATTTTAATTGTCAGGACTGGTGTTTTTACCTTCTCACCAGACTCTAAGGTCTTTGAGAGCAGAGATGAATTTTGATGGATCTCGCATGCCCAGGCCAAAGAAGACAAAGTATAGATATGTGTATGTAGATAGATAGATATCGATACTTTTTTTATTATTTTTTTTTAGACAGGGTCTCCCTAAGTGGTTCAGACCAGCGTCAAACTCCTGATCCTCAACCTCGGCCAGAGTTACTGGGATTACAGGCATAGGTTGCCATACCCAGCTCAAGGAACATTTTTGAATATCTGCTCTTGAGCAGGGTGCAGTGGCACAGGTCTGAAACTCAGGAGGCTGAGGTAGGCTTGTGCCACTTAGAGAGACCCCGTCTCAAAATAAAATTTAGAGCTGGGCATGGTGGCGCACGCCTGTAATCCAGCACCTGGGAGGCTGAGGCAGGAGGATCGCGAGTTCAAAGCCAGCCTCAGCAACTTAGCGAGGCCCTAAGCAACTCAGTGAGACACTGTCTCTAAATAAAATACAAAATAGGGCTGGGGATGTGGCTCAGTGGTCGAGTGCCCCTGGGTTCAATCCCCAGTACCAAAAAATAAATAAATAAATAAATAAAATAAAATAAAATAAAATTTAAAAAGGGGCCGAAGATGTAGCAACCATAGAGTGTTTGCCTAGCGTGCATAAGGCCCTGGATTCAAATTCCAGTGACACAATAAAATCTGTTGAGAGAAAAGCTCACCAGGTTCAACTAAAGTCCAAGACCATGCCACATCAGACCTCATGCCTGCCAGCCCCAGCAGCATTCCGTCCACACTGCTCTTTCTTCCTTCTTGGGAGCACTTCCTGTAGGCAGCATACTGTGTAGTGCTTCTTGAAACCTTCTGAATCAACTTAATTTTCAATTCACAGATTTTCTAGGTGCCTGCTATATGCTATGACCAATGTATAAACCTGGAAACAGTGGTAAACTGGATGGATACAAAAGTACAAAATCACTCACTCTTCTTGGTTTCTGAAATACTGTATCGTGGATCTCTTCTCTTTCTCTCTATCAACCTCTGTCCCTTCCCTGGAAAGAAATTGATCCCAAGATTCCAGTCTCCATCCTCTCCTCTCCTCATTCATCCTCTCTCTGGCCTCTCTCCTCTATTGATCTGACATACTTAGGTGACCTACATCTCTCCTCTCTTTGGAGCACCTTAGTCTTTTTTTTTTTTTTTTGAACTGGGGACTGAACTCAGGGGTACTTGACCACTGAGCCACATCCCCAGCCCTATTTTGTATTTTATTTAGAGACAGGGTCTCGCTGAGTTGCTTAGGGCCTTGCTAAGTTGCTGAGGCTGGCTTTGAACTCACGATCCTCCTGCCTCAGCCTCCCAAGTTGCTGGGATTACAGGCGTGTACAACCGCGCCCGGCAGCACCTTAGTCTTATCTACACCTTAGACTCAACTCATTTAGGTAGTTCCAGACGGTCATCATACCCTAAATTCCCACTATTTTTTGGTACCGCCAGAAACTGAACTCTGCTTCCCTCCACAACACAGCATTACCTAGTTAATCATGTAGTTAATTGTTTTTGTGTCTGCATTCACTAGGTTTTGAGCTCTTTTCAACAGAGAGAACATTTCGTCACTCCTCATATATTGAATACTTCAACAGGCCAAGCCCTGTGCTGGATACTCAGGAGAAAAAGGATAAATAAAACAAATGTGTACTTTCCCTCGCAGAGCTTACTTCCAACGTAGAAGACAACATAAAAGGTCTATCAGCCAATTGTAGTGGCACGTGCCTGTAATCCCAGGAGCTCAGAAGGTTGCAGCAGGAGGATCTCAAGTTCAAAGCCAGCCTTAGCAACTTAGCAAGGCCCTAAGCAACTTAGTGAGACCCTGTCTCAAAATAAAATATAAAAAAGGGCTGGGGATGGTGCTCAGTGGTTAAGTGCCCCAGGTTCAATTCCTGCTAACAAAAAAAGAAGAAGGAGGAGGCTGAGGCAGGAGGATTGCAAGTTTGAGGTCAGCTTCAGCAATTTAGCAAGATCTTCAGCAATTTAACGAGACTCTTGGCAACTTAGTGAGACCCTATCTCAAAATAAAAAAATAAAGAGGACTGGGTTTAAGCACCCCTGGGTTCAATCCCTTGTACGTTAAAAAAAGAAATAGAAAAAGTTTCTCAGTCAACATGGTGGTCCATGCCTATAATCCTTGCTACTCTGGAGGCTGAGGCAGGAATTTTTTTGAATTGTAAAAACAAGCTAAGTGGCCATAAACGTAATCCCAACGTGGGATTTCAAATTCAAGGCCAACGTGGGCAATTTTGTGAGACCCTCTCTCAACAAAATGAAATAAAAAGGGCTGGGTCAGTGGTAAAGCACCCTCTGACTCAATTCTCAGTACCAGAAGAAAAACAGAAAGTCTATGGTAGGCCTATTATTTTACTACTGTGATAAGCGCAATACAGGAAGTTATATTCTTTGATATCGTAGAACAAAGGTCAGCAAGCTACAAACAGCCTAGGAGCCAATTCTGGCATACCTCCTATTTGCGTTTTGTTGTTGTTGTTGTTGTTGTTGTTGTTGTTTTGTTTTTTGGTTTGTTTGTTTGTTTTGTTTTGTTTGGTACTGGGGATGAACCCAGGGGCACTTTATCTCCCCAGTCCTTTTTATTTTGAGATGGGATGTCATTTAATTGCTGCGGCTGGCTTGAAAATTGTGATCCTCTTGCCTCGGTCTCCCAGATAGTTGGGATTACGTTTATGGCCACTTAGCTTGTTTTTACAATTCAAAATGATGAAAATAAAAATCAAAAAAAAGAATAAAGAATAACTGTTTTATGAAATGGAAAAAGTATGTGAAATTCAAGTCCAGTATCCATTTTCCTGTTGTCTTTGGCTGCTCCCATAGCAGAGATGAGTAGTTGCAACAGGGACTCTATGGTCTTCAAACCTAAATTATTCCTTGTAGGCACAAGGCCCTGGGTTCAATCCCCAGCCCTGCAAAAAAAAAAAAACCCTAAATTATTTGCCATTTTCCCCTTCCAGAAACAGTTCACTAACTCTTGGTATAAAATCTGGGGGTCCTGAGGAAATTACCCACAAAACGTAGTTAGCTGGGCCAAGAATTGGGGAAGAACATTCCAGACAGAAGGAGCAATACATGGAAAAGCCCTGTGGCGTGAAGGAACTCGCCACATCCTACGTATTGTTAGACCCTCTCTCAGCCCTGGAGAGTAATAGGAAATACAGCACAATGAGGCTGCTGAGGCCATGAGTCAGATCCTACCAGGTTTGTAGTTTAGTGTGAGGCTATTGGGTTTTATTCTGAGAACAAGGGGAAGCTATTGAAAGGTTTATGAGCAAGGGAGGGATGTGATTCAGATTTCCCTTTCTAAAGCATTACTCTGGCTGGGCACCATGGTACATATCTGTAATTCCAGCAACATGGAGGCTGAGGTAGGAGGATCACAAGTTGGAGGTCAGCCTGGACAACTTAATAAGACCCCATATCAAAAGAATAAAGAAAAATAAAAAGGCTGAGTTCAGTGGTGGAACACCCCTGGGTTCAATCAATCCCTAGTACATCGAGAAAAAAAAGAGAGAGAGAAAAAAGATGTAGGAGATGAAATCTACTGATCTTGGTATTGACTGGGTATGAGATGGAAGAGGATATTGATGTGGGAGGAATCATGGTTGACCCCCACATTTCTGATCTGAGCAGCTGTGTGAACAGAAAAACGATTACTACCTCTGTCCCCGACCCTGCTTTTACAAGTCTCACCACACATCAGAATACGTTGAGATTATCCATCACATGCTTGTGCCTCTTGCAAAGAACCTACTCCTAGAAGGCAACAACTAGTTTGTTCTTTTTCTCTCTGGATCCTGGCAATGGGCTAAGCACAGAATTGGCAGCAGCGAATGTGTATGGAGTTTCTTAGTTCTTCCCTGTTCTGTTAAGGGTTCTTCTACCTTTCTGATCACCCAGGCTCAAATCTCAGAGGAATCCTGGTTTTCTCCTTCCACTTCACCACTACACTGTGTCAGTCACAAAGCCCAATGTATTCTTCTCTCAGAACTATCTGCTGGATCTCCTGTCATCCTATCCCAGGCTTTCACATGTTTTAAGAGCAGGAGAGGAATGTGATTTAGATTTCCTTTTCTAAAGCATTACTCTGACTGGGCACCATGGTGCATACTTGTGATTCCAGCAACTCAGGAGGCTGAAGCAGGAGGATCACAAGTTGGAGGCCACTTTTCTAAGCATTTATGCACCTTGGCCAGAGTAAGAGATACAAAGTGTTGGCTCTGGTAAGCTCTCTTCCCTGGCCTCCCTGCCTCCTGCCTCTCTCCATCCAGGCCCTCCTCTGGAAGGTAAACAGCACTTGTTTCTCACATACAGTTCTGGTCAAGTCTTTCCCTGGCTCTCAGCATCAAACAAATCCTCAAAGTGGTCTAAAGGCCCCGAATGGTCTAACCTCTGACTCTCACCAGCTTTACCTTCACCTTCAAAGGCTATCCATTGCCTTAGAATGGAAGGTAACTCAAGACTTCACTAACCAGACTTCTTGTCCTTTACCAGTTTTGGTTGCTTCAAACATAATACTCCAGTCACGTGTTCATCTTCACCACACTCTAGGTTTCCTTCCTCTTGGTGCCTACTCATGCTCTTCCTCCCGAGCAGTCTCACCTATCGAAGGTCAGTTTGATCTTTTGATCAAAGGTCAGTAGGATCTTCCTCCCTTAACACCGACTCTGCATTTGTCCAATTCTGCCTTACATCCTTGTGATTTCTACACATCTCATCTCTCCATGAACGCAGGAGCAAATAGAGGAACCATTTGTTGCTCGGCCCGCTCAGCATCCTCTTGAGAGCACTCTGATAATCCTCTGAGAACCCAGCTCTCCCCAATTCTGGCTCCAAGATGAGCAGGTGATGGGCTGATCAGCACATTTCATTCTCTTGGCCACTGTGATTGGCAGGTGGCTCAAACCAAGATAGCAAGGCAATGAATGTCAGCCTGAGACCTTGGCTGGAACACCCAGAAAGGGGCTCTCCTATTCTTCTGGGGCTTCTAAACTGGAAGAACATTGGCTTAGGCTTGTTAACGGTCTTCTTGGCAGCTGTTTGAAGAGAACCTTCCTTAGAGTGAAGCCAACACAGTTGGAAAGCAGAGCCATGAATTGAGAAAGACCTACTCTCTATTGTACCTGTTGAGGCCTTGGAATAGCCATGCTTGAAGGGAGCAGCTCTTCTGGACATTTCCATGTCATAAGCAATAAAATGAGTTGGGTTTCTGTTACTTCTAAGTTGGAGTTATGACTGAGAGAAGTTGTTAGAGCTGTCTGTTGTATGCAAGAGGCTCTCAGGGCTGCGGCCGAACACCTTTAGTTCCAGCTACTTGAGAGGGTGAGGCAGGAGGATCACAAATTCTAGGCCAGTCTGAGCAGTTTAGTGAGATTCACCCTGTCTCAAAATAAAATCGGAAAAGGGCTGGTGGTGTAGCTCAGTAGTAGAAAGTTTCTGGATTCAATGCCCAGTACCCCCCACACAGCAAATATAGTGTCCAACTTCTGAAGATTCTGGTTTGGTTAGCATGGGATCAGGCCCCCAATAACCGTAATTGTTTTTTTGTGGTACTGGAGATTGAACCCAGGGGCATTTTACCGCAGAGCTACATCCCCAGCCCTTTTTTTTTTTTCTTTTCCTTTTTTGTACCAGGGATTGAACCCCAGGGCACTTAACCACTGAGCCACATCCCCAGCAGCCCTTTTGCCTCAAACTTGAGATCCTTCTGCCTCAGCCTCCCGACTGGCTGAGATTATAGGCATGCACCACCACAGCCCACATCCCCAGCCCTATTTATTTATTTACTTATTCATTGACTTATTTTTTAATTGTGGGTGGACAAAATACCTTTATTTCTTTATTTTTATGTGGTGCTGAGCATTAAACCCAGTGCTTCACACATGCTAGGCAAGGGCTGTACCAATGAGCCACAACCCCAGCCCCTTTTTTTATTTTGAGACAGGGTCTTGCTAAGTTGCTGAGGCTGACCTCAAAATGTGATTCTCCTGCCTCAGCCACCTAGGTAAGTTAGGATTACAGGTATATGCCACTGAGCCCAGCTTATTTTTATTTGTATTTCATTTGCTGTGATAGGGATTGGACTCAGGCACTCCTGTATGCTAGGCAGGCACTTTACCACTGAATGCTACATGCTAGCCAAATAGTTGGTTTTTAGAACAGTGGGGATTTTTGTTTTTTATTTTATTTTATTTTATTTTATTTTATTTTATTTTATTTTATTAGGTGCACTGGGGATTGAGCCCAGGGGGCTTTACCACTGTGCCACATCCCCAGCCTTTTTAAAAAATTTTTGAGGCAAGGTCTCATTAAATTGACTAGGCTGGCCTTGAACTTGCAATCCTCCTGCCTCAGCCTCCCAAGTAGCTAGGATTATAGGCATGTGCCACAGCTACCTGTTAGAAGAGTACTTCTTTAAAAAATTTTTTTTTTCTTAGTGCTTTTCAAATTATGCTAGAAGAATGGGTTTTTTTGTTGTTGTTTTGTTTTGTTTGGGGGGGTTTGTTTGTTTTTGGTTTTGTGTTTTTGTTTTTTCCAAGTACTGGGGAACCCAGGAGCACTCTACCACTGAGTTATATCACCATTGAACCCAGGAGCACTCTACCACTGAGTTACATCACAAACCCTTTTTACAGGGTCTCATTAAATTGCCCAGACTGGCCTTGAACTTTCGATCCTCCTACTCAGCCTCCCAAGTCCTTAGGAATACAGGTGTCTGTCAGCTTTGTGTTTGGTTTAGTTTGGACTGGTACTGAGGATTGAACCCAGGGGTGCTTAACCACTGAGCCATATCCCCAACCCTTTTTTATATTTTATTTAGAAACAGGGTATCTCTGAGACTCTGAGTCTGGCTTTAAACTCATGCTCCTCCTGTCTCAGCCTCCTGAGCTGCTGGGATTACAGGCATATATTATCACGCCCGGCACCACTGATGTTTTTAACACTCTTAATTCATCAGGGATCATACAGACACTAACCTATGGACCACACTTTGAGTGACACTACTCTAGCATATACTTCCAGTTCCCATGCCTGCTCGCTTCTGTCTTCATCCTCACCCCTACCTAAGGAAAGCAGGATGTGGCACTAACTACTGGTTAACACTCTCTCCCGCCCTGACTCTGAGCAAGATCCCCTGGCAGTTGGGACATCCCCCTTAGAGGTGACGGTGAATGAAACATCACTGACACCTCTTAGATTCTAACTTGATAGTTCTGGGTCCATACAAAGCCAGTTATTCCCAAGGAACATCAATGTTGGGTTTCAGAGTATCCCTCCCTGACCTGGATTCTAGAAGCTGCCTCTCCTGCCCACCAACCTGTCATCAGAAGCAGGAGCCTGGACCTCTCTGATCTATCTCCCCTGAGCTAACGGGGGCTTGATTCCACACTGCCACCTTTGTTTCAGTCCTGCTGAGGTTAGCATATAGTTTGAGCATGTCCTCCAGAGGTTCGTGGACTGGAAGTTTGGTTGGTCTTCAGTGTGGTGATGTTGAGGTGGTACAGCCTTAAGGGCATGGGGCTAGGGGGTGGGAGCTGGGGATGTGGCTCAGTGGTAGAGTGCTTGCCTAGCATGCATGAGGCCCCAGGTCAGTCCCCAGCACAAAAAGTAACAAGGTGGAGGGACTGGTGGAAGTTGATTATATCATTAGCAGTGCCACTCTCAGGTTAATGGAGTTCTTGAGGAACCCCAGTTAGTTCCTGTGAGAGTAGATTGTTATAAAAAGAACAAGCTTGTCCCCTGAATCCTGTTTGCTTCCTGTTTTTCCCTCTCACACTCACTCCTACCATGATGCCATGCTAGCCCTCACCTTCAGAAGACTGAACTTTCAGCCTCTAAAACTGTGGACTAAAATAAACCTCTTTTCTTTGTACAATCTTGGCTCAGGTGATTTGTTATAGCACCAAAAAAATGGACTAATACAACCTTATGACTTGCTTCAATGAAACAGATTTTTTAAAAAATCTTTGGCGTAATTCAGTATTTTTCAACTGGGAGAAATTCTGTCCCCGAGGATATTCAGCCATATCTGGAGATATTTCTGCTTGTCACAACCTACCCCCAAAAGGGTATACTATTGACATCTAGTGGATAGAGACCAGGGATGCCGCTAAACATCTTACAATGCATAGAACAGCCCCTCACAGCAAAGGATAATCCTGCCCAAAATATCAGTAGTACCAAGATTGAGAAACTCTTCATCTTGCTTAGAGAGAAGTTTAGTAAAGCTAACTTTAAAATATTTGTATGTCTAATCAACTGACACAGATAGTTGTTTCACAATTCATCATTTAATTCCTGCTTTCTCTCCTTCCTCCAGTGTCTTTATGGAGAAGTGGTAGAGGCCAGAGTGGCAGCGGGGAGGCGGGGAGGCTGTAGAGATAGATTGGAGTCAGGTGAGCATCAGAGATGTGGTCACACAGCACAAAGAACACCGGTTTTGGTGGCAGATCTGAGTTCCTCTCCCAGCCTGGACTACTTCCTCAGCTGCGTGCTTTCAGGCAGGCAGTTTTTCTTCTCTGAGCCTCCATTTTCTCCTGAGTGAAACAGGACCACAACGTCTCCAGCTCCAGGTATTCAGCCACTCATATACTTCATCCTGAGGCTGTAGGGAGTCATAGGGGGAAGATGGGTGGGCATGGGAGAGTGGTCACTTGGGCAGCTTGGAGGGGAGAGTACTTATTCTTTTTTTTTTAATATTTTTTTAGATGTTATTAACTTACTTATATGTGGTGCTGAGGATCAAACCCAGTGCCTCACACTTGCTAGGCAAGTGCTCTACCCCTGAGCCACACCCCCAGCCCTGAGAGTACTGATTCTTACAGTGCCTATGTTTAATTTCCCTCCAGGTGGGACAGGAAGTCTTTCTTTATTTCTTTTTTAAATATTTTTTAGTTGTCAATGGACCTTTATTTTATTTCTTTACATGCAGTGCTGACAATTGAACATAGTGACCTCACACGTGCTAGGCAAGCGCTCTACCACTAAGCCACAACCCCAGCCCCAGGAAGTCTTTCTTGAAGTCTAGCCAGAATCTCTCCTTATGTAGCCTCACTCTTCTTTTGAGTAGTTCAGATCCTCAGCAAGTCTGGCCACCACACTGGTCTGACTATGTAACTGAGAAACAGATCAAGGTGGTAATTTGCATTTTGGTCTCCTTGCTGTGGACATGTTTCCTCCTTTCTGCCTGGGGGTGGGGACTGAAGCTATTAAGGCTTCAGGGTTGCCAGGCCAAAAGCAGAGGTTGCCAGGCACCAAAAGATATCACCTAGCCAAGGGCTTTTGTGTACTAAGGCCTGGCTCCAAGAGAGCTGGGTTACTCCAGAACTCAGGGCTCCCAGCTCAGGAGGGGCGGAAGTGAGCCCGTAAGAGGCCTTAGGAATTCTCCGAAGGCTAAGCCAGCACAGGTCTAGCTATCTGCTGCTGTTTTTGCTTTCCTTGAATAATAGAGACCATGCATGGCTCCTTCTCAGATCTCCCAGGACCTCCGATAGGGCTGCAGCATTGCTGTTTGTAGCAGGGGTTGGGGTTGTGAGCACTAAGAACGGTTACCTTGGAAGTCACCGCAAAAGACTAGTCATCCATCTGCCAGGCGTGGTGGCGCACGCCTGTAATCCCAGCGACTTGGGAGGCTGAGGCAGGAGGATTGCAAGTTCAAACCCAGCCTCAGCAACTTAGCAAGGCCCTAAGCAACTCAGTGAGACCCTGTCTCTAAATAAAATACAAAATAGGGCTGGGATGTGGCTCAGTGGCGGAGTGCCCCTGAGTTCAATCCTTGGTTCCCCCCTCCCCCCAAAAAAATCACCAGTAACAATAAATAAATAAACAAATTTAAAAGTACATTCAAAAGTAATAACACTCACCAGGCTCAGTGCCACACACCTGCCATCCCAGCAACTCAGGAGGCTGAGGCAGGAGGATTGATCACAAGTTCAAAGTCAGCCTCAGCAACTTAAAAAAGTAATAAGACTCAAAGTGTATCACCTGCTATTTATTTGACTACTACATTTACTATTATCTGTGCTCTTGAATTGTTCACATTTGGATGGTAGAAACACTTTGCAATTGGTCACAGAAGAGTATTGGCTCTGTGGGAAATAGGCAAATGCTACAAATCACATCCTTCCCAATGTACTCAGTCAAGTTGTCTGTAAACTTCTACCAGAGGTTTCCAAAATACAGCTGTGATTGAATTTCCCATCAGCCAGCCTGGCAGGGGTTTTGAAGCAAATAATCCAATTAGAGGAATAACTACATGGGACAGTCTTACATCTGATATTTATGGAATAAAATGCACACATGCTACAGCGTTGTCCACACATAAGTGGGGGTTCATCTCTCCCTCCTCCCTCACAAAGCTCCCTCTCCTACATCCCCAAACACAGCTGTGATGCTTTCTGGGTAGAATAAGAACAGAAGCCCCATGGGGGCAGGGACCTTCTTCTCTGCTCTAGCCCTGGTTTCAGCAGTCCCTGAGACCCCTTCTCCCAGTTTCCTTGTCAGGGCAGTGGAAGTCGTGGGAGGTGCAGGGCTGATGGGAGACTTGGTCAGACACCAGGGGTTTCTTCTTGTCAAGAATACGAATCTACCTGGGGGACAGGGAAGGTTCTCAACTAGGAGCAGTTCCTTCCCAGGGAGCTTTTGGTGGCACAGTAGCAGGGGTGGAAGGGCATACTGTGTGCATCTAGCGGGTAGAAGTCTAGGATGCTGCTAAATATACTACAATCACGGCACAGCCCCTCCACATCCGGGAATCATACTGCCCAACGAGTCAATAGTGTGGAGCTGAGAAACCCTGGGACAGGAACGCAGTGGGGAGAAGCTCACATAAGGCAAAATGTTGTCGTCCCCCTCTTCCCCCCCCCCCCCCCCCCGTAGCCCCTCACCTCCACCTCTCCCCAGGGGCCTTTAATCCCTGCATCTTGCTCTGCTTCTCTGTCTCTTAGTGCTTTCTGTTTACCTCTCTGTTTATCTTGCAGTCTCTGCTTCTCACTCTGAGTCCTGCCATCTGCTCTGGCAGGATCCTCCTGTTCTGAGACATGACACAGCCTTTGGCCTGCATGCTCCTCACCCGAACTAGTTGCTAGCTACCTTAGCCTGGGAGCAGGTCCGGAGGCAGGCAGAGGCGGGCAGCTGCAAAGACCTGGTAGGCCCCCACTTTCCCCACCCACCTTGTCTTGGCTACCTGGTTCTCCTGTCTGCCTTGGAGAGGGTTGGAGCTCCAGCCACTCTCCTTCTCTGGCCCCAGGGCCGGAGACCAAGTCATTCGCCCAAGTGGCCTTGCCTTCCCCAGTGACCCCTCCCTCCCTGCCGCATCCCCAGCTCCTTAGATCTCTCCTCTGTGCTAGTCCAACAGCTGTTACCAAATAACTGAGGGCTGGGCAGTTGCTCACTCCTGGTCCCACTCTGGGCAAAAAGTGACACCCAAGCTCCTGACTGCCACTGAGCCTAGGACATACTGCTTGGACCCCAGAACCTGTGGCCTCTGCCCTGGTCCTGGCTGTCAGGATCCAGAGTGCAATGTCCAGAGCCAGGACCTGGTTTCAAGTGCTGGAACTCATCACTCAGCATCCAGATTAATTACCAGTGCCTGTCCCCAGGGCCCTGTCTCTCCCAACTACCTCACCTGGCAGCCCCAAGGGGCTCAGGCAGCTGTGTGCCAGGCCAGTGTGGTCTGAGGGCAGGCACTATACAAGGGTGAAAATTTTTAAAAACAACCTGGAGGGCTGGGCATGGTGGCGCTCACCTATAATTTCAGCAGCTTGGGAGGCTGAGACAGAAGGATATTGAATTCAAAGCCAGTCTCAACAACTTAGTGAGGCCCTAAGCAACTCAGCAAGACCCGATCCTGTCTCTAAATAAAATATAAAAACAGGCTGGAGATGTGGCTCAATGGTTAAGCACACCTGGGTTCAATCTCTATTATCAAGAAAATAAAAAAAAAATCTGGAGGGACTTTTTTTTTTTTTCCCCATGCTTGGGACCCATGTCAGGGCACACACTCTGCCACTGAACTACACCCCCAGCCCTTTGAGGAATTTTTAAAGTAAAAATTCATTCAAATGAGAATTTAAGGTTCAAAACTGGGGAACAGACCAGCAGTATAGACAGAGGGAGCTAGCTGCAGAACCCCAGAATAGGAGAGAGGTAGAGTTGCCAGATAAAAAGAAGATGGTCCAATTTGAATCTCAGGTAAGCAACAAATCATTCTTAAATATAATTTTGCCCCAAACCATATTTGGAACACATTTACTCTAAAAAGTCATTAATTGGTTCTCTGAACGTCTACTTGAACAGGAGTCCCAGTTTTGATTTGTTACAATCTGGTAGCCCTAGCTGGGGATGAGCCTCATCAAGGGTATTTTTCAAAATAGTTTCACATGGGGATACAAGAAGTGTTTCTATCACTACTCACTTTGGGGTAGGGGGAACTTCAGAGGTTCCTTTTTTTTTTTTCCCCCTTTGGTGCTGGCAATTGAGCCCAGATGCACTTTACCACTGAACTACATCCCCAGCCATTTTTATTTTTATTTTTTAAATTTTGAGAACAGGTCTCACTAAGTCGTGGAGGCTGACCTTGAACTTGTGATCCTCCTGCCTCAGCCTCCCCTGTGGCAGGATTACTGGCATGCACCACCACACCCAGCAAGAGGCTCTGTTTTTTATTATTCCTACTTTTTAGGTTTACTGATTTTTCTTAAGGAGTCAGCATTGTTTATTAAATATTTTAAAAAGTCAGTTGCTACTGAGACCATTCCCCACTTACAAACCCCTTCTGTCTACTCTTCACAATGGTTTTTCGAACACTTATTTTAGTCACATGATTCAAAATTCCTTAGGTACAACCATGTGCCAGGTGGGTGGCACATGCCAGTAATCCCAGCGATTCAGGAGGCTGAAGCAGGGGGATCACAAGTTCAAGGCCAGTCTTAGCAACTTAGCAAGGCCCTGTCTCAAAATAAAAAATAAAAAGGACTAGGGTTGTAGCTCAGTGGTAAAGCATCCCTGGGTTCAATCCCCAGTACAAATTAAAAAAAAAAAAAGCATGCAAATGAAATAACTCTTCCACCATATCTCTTGGCTGCCCAGTTCCTGTCCTCAGTTCTAGGGTTTCTTTCCAGATACATTTTATTTTTTTTCAGTGTCAAGAATTTAACCTAGAGAACATTTTCTTGCTGTGGCCTTATAGCCGCTTTCCTGCCTCCAGTCTTGACCACCTGCCTCCACATCTTGGCTGCCTCACCTCCCAACCTGAAGCCCTTCAGTAGTTTTCTGTGGCCTGAAGGAAGAACCAGCTTTCTAGCTTATCAGGACACAAGATGCTTTATGCAGGGCTCCTGCCTCGCTTCCGGGACACATGGCAACATCCCAGCCTGCCTCACAACGCACTGCAAAAACTGTACCGGCCTATTGTCTCCCTGACTCTCCCAACTGTTCTGGCTTCAGTGGTCTTGCTCACATTTCTCTCTGTCCATCATTTAATGCACACAGACAGCACCTACTAGGAGTAAGGCCCTGGGCTGAGGAGGACACCATGCAGAGCAAGACTGAAACATTTCTGCTCTTATGATTTACCCTCTGGCAGAGGAGCATTTAATAGGCAAAGAGTTACATAGAAGTGTTTGTGGTTCCAGGGTAGATTCAGAACACCAGGGTCAAAAAGTAATAGTTCACTCAATAGCCATCAGTCAACTGCAGGTGGGCCGGCAAGGGAGGGAGTCCCAGGCACAGGCACAACTTGTGCACAGGCCCTGACACTTGGAGAGGACTCTCCAGTCCAGGGTGAAGAGAACACAGAGTGAAAGGCAGAGCGTGAGAGTCACAGGTGAGGAGGCCTCAGGGAGCCACGCTCCAGACAGAGCCTTTTATTCTGAAAAAACCTGCAAGGAATTTAAGCAGCACGTGTCCTGGGCGAACTGTGGCTAGGCTACAGCAACTGGATTGGAAGATACCTTTCCACTTTTTCTGGGATGGCAGAAATGATGGCAGCCTGGATGAGGGTAAGGGCACTGGGGATAGAATTAGAGGCTAGGTAAAGGCGACTTCCGCAGGGTTTGGCTTGGGGGGCTGGTGGCTTCTGGTGATGTGTTCTGGTAGGGAGTCTGTATTCCAGATTCAACTTGCTGAGTTGGGGGTGCTTGCAAGACATCTGAGCCAAGACACCCAGCAGACCTTGGCTACCAGCTATCAGCCTCTGGAGAGTCATTGGGACTGGAGATTCTTATTAGGGAGCCATTGGCACAGAGATGACACTAAGGGTGCCGTGAGCTCTTATGGAGCATTTACAAGGCGCCCTTCACTTTCCGAGGTTCCTGGCATACAGTAACTTACTGATGCCCCCATGAGGTGTGTGCCTTTGCTCTTGCCACTTCACATATGAGGAGACAAACAGTTCCATACTGTAACCGAGCTTACCAGTATCACCTAGTGCCAGGCCCAGGTGCCACCCCAGCAGTCCAGCTCCAAGTTCCACACTTTTTTTTTTCTTTTTAATGGTACTGGGGATTGAACCCAGGGCATTGTACATGCTAAGCAAGCTCTCTACCACTGAGCTACAACCCTGGTCCAGGCTCCCAAGGGCACTTAACTACTGAGCCACACATTCCCAGCCCTTTTTTCATTTTTAAATTTTGAAACAGGGTCTCATTAAATTGCTTAGGGCCTCATAAGTTGCTGCAGTTGGCTTCAAACTGCAGCAAATCCTCCTGCCTCAGCCTCCTGAGCCGCTGGGATTACAGGTGTGTGCCACCATGCCTGGCAGTTGTGATTCTTAAAAACAAATTGCCATGCTAGAATTAACTCAGAATGCATCAAAAATCAAAACATAGGAGCTACAACTATAAAACTCTTAGAAGAAAACATGGGAAAATTTTGACATTGATTTCTTGGATACGATGAAAAAAGCAAGTTAACAAAAAGGAAAAGAGAGATACAGTGGATTTCCTCTGAATTAAACCTTTGTGCATGAAAGGATAACAAAGAAGCAAACTATAGAGTGTTGGGAATTTTTTTTGCTTTTGTTTTTGTCTTTTATGGCACTAAGGATTGAGCTCAGGGGTGGTCTACCACTGAGCTACATCCCCAGCCCTTTATATTCTCATTTTATTTATTTATTTTCTTATTTTGATTTGTTGTAATTAGTTGTACATGACAGTAGAATGCATTTATGCATTTTGATAAATCATACATAAATGGAGTATATTTTCTCATTTTTCTGATTGCACATGTTGTAGGATCGCATTGGCCATGCAGTCATATATGTACAAGATAATAATGTCTGTTTCAGTCTACTATCGTTCAACCCCATACCCCCTCCCTTCTCTTCACTCCCCGACCTAATCTAAAGTAACTATTCTTCCTTGCCTTATTGTGAATTAGCATCTGTGTATCAGAGAAAACATTTGGCCTTTGGTTCTTTGGGATTGGTTTATTTCGCTTAGCATGATATTCTCCAACTCCATCCTTTACCAGCAAATGCCATAATTCCATTTTTCTTTAAAGCCAAGTAATATTCCATCGTATATATATTTTCTTTATCCATTCATCTGTTGAAGGGCACCTAGGTTGGTTCCATAATTTACCTATTGTGAGTTGAGCTGCTATAAACATTGATGTAGCCGCACCACTGTAATATGCAGGGTTTTTTTTTTTTCGTTTTTTGTAATATGCAAGTTTTTAAGTCCTTTGGGTAAAAACTGAGGAATGGGATAGCTGGCTCAAATGGTGGTTCCATTTCAAGTTTTCTGAGGAATCTCTATGTCGTTTTTCACAATGGTTGCACCAATTTGCAGTCCCGACAGCAATGTATGAGTGAACCTTTTTCCCACATCTTTGCCAACATTTATTGTTGCTTGTATTCTTTTTTTTTTTTTTTGGTGGTGGTGCTGGGTATTGAACCCAGGGCTTTGTGCTTGCAAGGTAAGCACTGCTTGTATTCTTGATAATTGCCATTCTGACTGTAGTGAGATGAAATCTTAGAGTAGTTTTGATTTGCATTTCTCTAATTTCTAGAGATGCTGAATATTTTTTCATCTATTTGTTTTTTTTGTTTTGTTTTGGTTTTTTTTGGAACCAGGGATTGAACTCAGGGACACTCGGCCACTGAGCCACATCCCCAGCCCTATTTTGTATTTTATTTAGAGACAGGGTCTCACTGAGTTGCTTAGAGCCTCACTAAGTTGCTGAGGCTGGCTTTGAACTTGCGATCCTCCTAACTCAGCCTCCCAAGTCGCTTGGATTACAGGCATGCGCCACCATGCCCGGCACTCATCTATTTGTTGATCGATTGTATTTCTTCTGTGAAGTGTCTGTTGAGTTCCTTATCCCATTTATTGATTGGATTATTTAGTTTTTTGGTGTTAAGTTTTGATTTCTTTATTTATTATGTGGTGCCAAGGATCGAACCCAGTGACTCACAATGTGCTAGGCAAGCGCCATACTGCTGAGCCACAACCCCAGACCCAAGTTGTTTGATTTCTTTATATATTCTAGAGATTAACGCTTTATCTGAGGTACATGTGGTAAAGATTTTCTCCCAATCTGTAGGCTCTCTCTTCACATCATTGACTGGTTATTTTGCTGAGAAATAAATGAATTCAGCGAAGTAGCAGGATATAGCCAGGCGCGGTGGCGCATGCCTGTAATCCCAGCACTTGGGAGGATAAGGCAGGAGGATCTCGAGTTCAAAGCCAACCTCAGCAACTTAGCGAGGCCCTAAGCAACTGAGTGAGACCCTGTCTCTAAATAAAATACAAAATAGGGCTGGGGATGTGGCTCAGTGGTCGAGTGTCCCTGGGTTCAATCCCCAGTACCAAAAAAAAAGTAGCAGGATATAAAATTAACACCCATAAATCAAATGTGTTCCTATACATCAGTGATGAATCTACTGAAAGAGGAAATTAGGAAAATTACCCTATTCACAATATCCTCAAAAAAACAAACAAACAAACTTGGGAATCAATCTAACAAAAGAGGTGAAAGACCTCTATAATGAAAACTACAGAACACTAAAGAAAGAAATTGAAGAAGACCCTAGAAGATGGAAAGACCTCTCATTTTTTGTTTTGAGACAGAGTCTCACTGTATTGCCCAAGCTGGTTTTGAACTTTCAATCCTCCTGTCTCAGCCTCCCAAGTTGCTGACATTACAGTCCTACACCAATGCACCTGGCAGGAAATATTTTAAAATCCTGTATCTGAAAAAGACCAATATCCAGACTATTTAAAGAACTATTAAAATTCAACAAAAAATTCTGTAGTTGAGCATGGTGGCACATGTCTGTAAACCTAGCAACTGGGGAGGCTGAGGCAGAAGGATAACAAGTTCATGGCCAACCTGAGCAACTTAGCAAGACCCTATCTCCAAAAAAAAAAAAAAAAAAAAAGGGCTGAAGATGCAGCTCAGTGGTAAAGCACTTGCCTAGTATGTGCAAGGCCCTGGGTTCAATACCCAGTACTGCCAAAACTAATCAATCAAACAAAAAACCCTCAACAACAAAAGAACAACACAATTAAAAGATGGACAAAGGACTTGAACAGACTCTAGAAAAAATATACAAATGTCCCCCAAGCACAAAAAAAGATGCTCAATATCACTGAATGCAAATCATAACCACAATAAAAAAAACACAATCAGATATGTCTTAATGCTATTAGAATGGCTATAGTTATTTTATTTTATTTATTTATTTTTTTAAATTTTTTTGAACCACGGATTGAACTCAGGGACACTCGGCCACTGAACCACATCCCCAGTCCTATTTTGTATTTTATTTAGAGACAGGGTCTCACTGAGTTGCTTAGCACCTCGCTAAGTTGCTGAGGCTGGCTTTGAACTCGCGATCCTCCTGACTCAGCCTCCCAAGTCGCTTGGATTACAGGCGTGCGCCACCACGCCTGGCTTATATAGTTATTTTAAAAAGGTGTTTTCAAGGATGTGGAGAAATTGGAACCCTTGTGCATTGCTGGTGGGAATGTAAAATGGCACAGCTGCTATGGAAAACAGTACGGAAGTTCCTCAATAAATTAAAAATAGAATTACCATATGATCCGGTAATTCCACTTTTGGATGAATGCCCCAAAGAATTGAAAATAAGTACTAAAAGAGACATTTGCACACCATGTTCATAGCGGCATTATTCACAGTAGCCCCAAATGGAAACAATCCAAATGTCCATCGATCGAGGAATGAATAAGCAAAATGTGGTATATACACATATACCTTAAAAGGAAAGGAAATCCTAACACATGCTACAACATAGATTAACCTGGAGAAAACTACACCATGTGACATAAGCCACTCACAAAAGGACAAATATTGTGTGATTCCACTTATATGAGACATCAAATTAGTAGTCAATTATATAGATACACAAAACAGAATGATGGATGCCAGGGGCTAGCAGGAGGAAGGAGGGAAGAGTTAGTGTTTAATGGGGACAGAGTTTCAGCGTGGGAAGATGGAAGAATTCTGGAAAGTAGTATTGATGCCCAACAGTGTGAACATACTTAATTCCAGTGAACACTTAAAATGATGACAATTGTAAAGTTTAGGTTATGTTTATGGTTTTACTTTTTTTTTTAATTTTCAGTAGCTGGGGCTTGAACCCAGGGCCTTGTGCTTGTGAGGCAAGCACTATACCAACTGAGCTATATCCCCAGCCCATTTTTCTTTCTTTTTTTAATGTATGTGTTCTAGGGATTCAACCCAGGGCCCTATACATGTTAAAGAAGTACTTTACCACTGACCTAACTCCCAGCCAATTGTGTATATTTTATCACCAGAACAACAATTTAAAAAAAAAATTAAAATTAAAGCCAGGTGTAATAGTGCACACCTGTAATTCCAGTGATTCAGAAGGCAGAGACAGGAGGATTGCAAGTTCAAAACCAGGCTCTGCAAGTTCAAAATTAGGCTTGGCAACTTAATGAGACCCTGTCTCAGAATAAAAAGGACTAAGGAGGGCTGGGGATATAGCTCAGTGGGTAGAGTAAGACCTGGGTTCAATCCCCAGCACTGCAAAAAAAAAAAGAGAAAGGACTAAGGATATATAGTTCAGAGGTAGAGCACCTCTGGGTTTAATGCCCAGTATAAAAAAAACAAAAACAAAAAAATGCAAGAGGAACTAGAGTCACTATTTAGAAACCAGGAGAATAAAATATTTCTTTCAAGGAGAAGTGTTTTTAAACTGATGTTTGGGATAAACATTATAAAGCAATTAATAAAAAGCAAACCGAAGCTGCGCACGGTGGCTCACGCTTGCAATCCCTGAGGACTGGGGATCTCTAGCTCAGAGCCAGTCTTGGCAAAAGTGAGGCCCTAAGCAACTCAGTGAGACCCTGTCTCTAAATAAAATATAAAATAGGGTTGGGGATGTGGCTCAGTGCTAGAATATCCTTGAGTTCAACCCCGGTTACCACCCCCCACCCCCTGCAAAAAAAGCAAAATAACTTTTAGTTGTTTTTATTTGGGTTCTTAAATTCTACAGATGATGTAGTTTTATTGCAGACCTGGGTAGACCTTGCCAATTCCCCTACCCATGGGAGGCCAGCACTACTGGGATCCAATTACACTTGGCAACTGTGGACCGGAAGTGAGTGATGCAGACTGCTCCTGGGGAGCTCTTCAGGTCCTCAACCCTTAAGAACCTTCCCTATAGAAAACCTCTCCTGACACATCCTCTCTCTGTCGAATCTGGATCAAATATCTGTCCTTCATATTTGTAGAGCACCCTGTGTCTACTTCTCTCAGGGACCTCCCATATTCTATTACAATTATGTGTCTCCTTCCACTTTTGGGCACATCAGAAACCTGCCCCCCCCCCCCCACACACACACGACTGTCCCAGAGTGGAGTGGTTTGGCCAAATAGATGGTGGTACAAAAGAGGTGTGTTGAGCTGCCCCAGAATGTGATGGTCCCTCAGGGTAGGAAGGGGCCTTGCAAATAACAAGACTTTTATTCTTTTTTTTTTCCCCTATGTGTTAGTTCGAGGCATGTCTCACCCCTATCACGAGTCCTAATTTGCCGGTGAGGCAATTGAAGCTCACAGAGGTCAGAGGAACTGTCTACAGCTCTAGGGCAAGTCATTGGCCAAACCAGAAGGACAGCAAGCATTTCCTGACCTCTTGGGCCAGGACCCAGGCTGCAGCCTTGCGTCTGATCCACCGCGGTTTCCGCAGCTCCCTCGTCTTCACGTTGACGATGCGCTCACTTAACCACTAGGTGGAGCCAGACGCCCGATCAAGGAAAGGCTGGGCACAGTTGACAGGGTTGGAGTGAAAGTTCCTTTGAGAGGGGCCCACTGGGTCTGGAGGGGCAAACGCCCCGGGAACTGGGGCGTCCTGGTACAGAAAGGGTGCGTGTGTGTTGTGGTGGTAAGAGAGCCGGAGTTCAGGAACGCTGGCGACAGGGCTGGAGGGAGGAGCCGCTGCAGGGTATTTTGTTCGCTCCCTCCAGCGCTGCCTCGTCTGGCCGTGTTGGGGGAAAGGGCAGTGCTGGGGGAAGGGAGGGCTCTCCAGAGCGGCGGCCGGGCCTCCACCTCCTTCTCGTCAGACTCAGTCGCGGCCTGGGGCAGACCGGACATTCCTCGTCTCCGGCAAGGAAACCAGGAAATCAGACCTGGAGACCAGCTTCCCTGCCGCCTGGGCCCGTTCTTCCAAAGCCACCCTGCCCCAGGACTTCCCGGAAGAGCCCTGATGTGCCAGGGAGCCACGCTCCAGGCTCCAGAAGGCTCCTAGAACTTGCCCTGCGTTCTTCGTTCCTATTCCCCACTCCCTCCCAGGCTACGGGATCAGATCCTTGTACCCAGACTGTACAAAAAATTCTTCTGCAGGGGGCGCCAGGTCAAACCCAGGGTCTGTCTTCTTAAACTGACTCTTCCAAAGTCCCCTGTCACAGTGAATGATACCAGTATCTATCTGGTTCTTTGACCTGGAAAGCTTGGAATCAATCGTCCCTGACCCCGCCTCCTCTCTTTTTTCTCACCTTTTCACCTCCTCTGCCCACCTCTTGGTTTTCACCACTCACTGGGCCAACTGTCCATCATCTTTCACCAGAATTGCTGTTACTGTCTAGATCTTCACTGTCACTCTTCCATCCCTCTTCCTCCAATCCCTTCTCCAGGTGATACTCCTGATAATCTTTTCCAGTTGTTAATCTGACCATGTCATCCACCTGCTAAAAATTTTCAGTAGCTCTTGCATTAAAGATCACACTCTTAGGTGACCCACAGGTCCTACATGGCCTGGTCCTTCCCGCATCCCTGATGCCCTGCCAGCCTCTCTCTCCAGGTTCAGCTGCATTGACTGTGCTTATTAGGGTGCCTTTGCACAGGCCAGTTTCTGCTGCCTGGAGTCCCATCCCTCTTCCCCAAGTCCTATCCTTCAGATAGGAACTCGAGCATTACCTCTTTCAGGGACCGTCTGGTTCACCTCCTGACTAGGTCCTAACACCACATACTTTTTCAGTATTCACAGTTTGTCATAGTTGTAATTGCACCTTGTTTCTGTTTTTTGGTTTGTTTGGGTTTTTTGTTGTTGTTTTTTGTTTGTTTGTTTGTTTTGCTGTTGTTTGTTTTTGTGGCTAGGTAAATACTCTATACCAGCACTGTACTTTTTATTTTTTTGGTACTGGAGATTGAACCCAGGAATGATGTGCCAGTAAGTTACATCTGTGGTCACCCCCCCACCTTTTTTTTTTTTTTGGACAGGGTCTCACTAAGTTCCTGAGGCTGACTCCAACTTACAGTTCTCCTGCCTCAGCCTCCTGAGTTGCTGGGATTATGGGCATCATACCACCACTCCTGGATCTGTACATTTTTGAAAACATTATTACTAGAGTTCCATGAGGGTAAAGACCATGTCAAGTTTTGCTCACTTAAAAAATTTTCGGCTCAGGCACAGAGTGCACTTCTGGCGCCTGGTCACCTAGCTGGGCCTTCCCAGGAGGATGGTGCACCTCAGTGGTGGTCACTTTAGCATCTCCTGGCGAGCCTGGGCATCTGGGCCTCCTCTTCTGGCATCGATATGCCAAGAAAGCTAGTGCAATCAACAAGGGTAAAAGCCAAAGCAAGGACCAGAGAGAATGCTTCCTCCCTTAGGTCTCATGGCAGCTGATCCAAAAGGTTGTGTTACCATAGCCATCCATGCCAAACCTGGCTCCAAAGGAAATGCTGTAACAGATTTGACAACTGAAGCTGTAAATGTAGTACTGCAGCACCTCCACCAGAGGAAGAGGCTAACGCTGAGCTCTGTCGGTATCTTTCCAAGGTTTTAGAACTGAGGAAGAGCGATGTGGTTTTGGATAAGGGGGGGTAAGTCTCGTGAAAAGGTGGTGAAGCTTTTGGCCTCTAGAATTGCATAAGAGATCTTGATCTTGGAGAAATTAAAAAAGGAAGTCGAAAAAGAAAATAAAAGCAGAAAATGAAAAGTACATCCTCAAGGCACTTTTTAATTTCTAACAAAGAAGAAAAAATAGGAAAATATATTTAAATTAAACAAAAAATATATGGGGGCAAGGATGTGGGGAACAAGGTCCACTCATACATTGCTGGTAGGGCTGCAAATTGGTGGCAACCACTATGGAAAGCAATATGAGATTCCTAAGAATACTTGGAGTGGAACCACCATTTGACCCAGCTATCCCACTCCTCAGTTTATACCCAAAGGACTTAAAATGTTTATGGCAGCTCAACTCACAATAGCTAAACTATGAGACTAACCATAGGTGCCCTTCAACAGATACATGGATAAAGAAAATGTGGTATATATATACAATGGAATATTACTCTGCCTTAAAGAAGAATAAAATTATGGCATTTACCCATAAATGGATAGAGCTGGAGAATATCATATTAGTAAAATAAGCCAATCCCAAAAAACCAAAGGCTGAGTGTTTTCACTGATGTACACATGCTAATTCACAGTTAAGGGGGTGAGGGCGGTGGCTAGGAAAGAATAAAGGTACTTTGGATTAGACAGAGGGGAGTGAAGGGAGAGGAGGGGGGGATGGGGTAGGAAGCACAGTAGCATGAATCAGACATTACTACCCTATGTACATATATAACTACACAACCAGTATAATCTTACATCATGTACAACCAGAAGAAGGAGAAGTTATGCTCAGAAAAATTTTTCCAGGGCTGGGGATGTAGCTCAATGGTAAAGCACTTGCCTAGCATGCACAAGGCCCTGGTTTCAATCTCAGCACTGCCAAAAAATAAAAATAAAAATAAAAATAAATAAATATATATATATATATATAATAAAATTCTATCAGTGCAAGTCTCTCCTGAGTTCAATTTCCAGTATCTCTCTCTCTCTCTCTCTCTCTCTCTCTCTCTCACACACACACACACACACACACAAAAGAATTAAAATTAGAAAAATTTAAAAAATCTCTAGCACCTTTGCACCTGGCATAGCAGGTACTGAACAAATGTTTCTTGAATGACTAAGTAAATCTGTTAACACACTTCTCTCCATCTCATGTCCAAGGCTAGGCCTCTATCATCTCTTATCTGAAACTCAGCAATCGCTTCTTGCCTCCCAATTTACAATCAAGTTCCTACCAATGAGTTTCCCACTCAGAAGGCAGAGTGGTCTAATAGACTTGCCAATCTGATCCTGTTATCCTACCCCTTCAGTAGCCTTCAATGGCTTCCTATGGCCCTGGGAATAAAACCCAAGCTTCTGACTACAGCCTTACAAGGCCTGGCAGGGTCTGGCTCACCTCATGCCAAGCTCCACCTCAAGGGACCTTTTTATTTATTTATTTGCACTGCTGGGGATCACATGCTGGGTGAGCTCTGCCACTGAGCTACATCCCCAGGTCCTTAATGGGCCTTTCTTAATTCAACAAATATTGAGTAACCTGTTCTACCAGGCCCTAGGGACTCTGGGAAGCAAAAACAGACCCCTCCGATCCACTCACAGTCCTGTGGATATTCAAATACAGCCCCTTCCCACACAGCCTCCTTCCTTGCCTAGAAAGTGCTTCTTCCTTTCCTCCTTTCTCTGCTTTCCTGACTTTGATCACAACCACTCCTCAGGCCTCAGCCCAAACCCCATTTCTTCAGGGATACCTTCTGTCACCCAAACTTGGGTCTGACCCCTGCTCTATGCTCTTATTGCTCCCTACGTTCCACCTTCGTAGTCTTAGTTGCACTTAAAATACAAGCAACATGATGTAGCATATTTTCTATTTTCTATTTTTTTTTTTTTTGTGCTAGGGATTGAATCCAAGGCCTTGATGCTTACAAGGCAAGCACTTTACCAACTGAGCTATATCCTCAGTCCTCATTTTCTATTCATTTGTGTGGTTCTTTGGTTAATATCCATCTTCCCCACCGGGAAGCTCAGGAGCTCTGGACCTGGTTTGTGCTTACCACCAGATCCCTCTGGTGCTTAGCAGGTGCTCCACGGGCAATTTATTGACTCAATAAATGGAGTAAATGATTCCCCAAGAGTGTTCAGGGGTACTGCATTCAGGGAAATCTTGACACCTCTGCCCTAGAGCATACAGGAGCTGGGGGCTGGGAGGGGTGTGCAAAGAGCTCCCACCAAGGAGCACGTGGGTCCCTTCCTGCACTTTCCATTCCCCTAGTGCCTGCCACTTGGCCCCTGCCCACCTCTCTGGCCCTGACCAGCTAGAAACAGCTCTAGCTCAGCTGTTTCTGTTGCCCCTAAAACCCTGCTCCTCCCTCAGGGGGCCTCCTACATGCTGCCCCCACCAGTGACTCTCCCTGCTTCTTTTCACATGGCTGGCTTCCCCTCAAGTTTAAAATGTTGCTTCTTTAAGGGACACCCTCCCTGAGTAGTCTCCCCATTATTGCCCACCCTTTCACCCAGTTCATTTCCTTCTTTGTGTCTCACAAAGGAAATGCATTTATGTTTTTTGTTTTTTTTTTTTTGAACCTGGGATTGAACCCAGGGGCACTCCACCACTGAGCCCCATCCCCAGCCCTATTTTGTATTTTATTTAGAGACAGGGTCTCACTGAGTTGCTTAGGGCCTCGCTAAGTTGCTGAGGTTGGCTTTGAACTCGTGATCCTCCTGGCTCCGCCTCCCGAGTCGCTTGGATTACAGGCATGCGCCACCATGCCCGGCTTCATTTATCTATTTTTTTAACTGTCCCTGTATAAATTAGAAGCTTTGGGGCACAGGAAATAGTAAAACATCTCACAGTGGCTTAAACAGTAAGGGGAGCCCTAGTCTAGACACACCTGCTTTAGGCTTAGCCAATTCGGTGATGTTCCCCAGGTCTGAGGTTCTCCTCATCTGGCTGCTCTGCATCCTTGATGTTGGCTTTGTCCTTAGGTTAATTAGCAGGGTGGATGCAGCAATTTCAAGCAGCCCAGTGGGGCCTCATAACATACAAACAGGGTTTTCTCCTCATAATGTGTATTAAATATTGCACTGTGACAAAATATAACAAAACCTAGCAGTTTAAAACATTATTATTATCTCACAGTTTCTGAGTCAGAACTGGCTGGTTCTAGCTCAGGGTCTCTCACAAGGTGACAGTCAAGCTATTGGCCGGGATTGATGTCACCTTAAGGCTGGCCTGGGGCTGGAAGGTCTGCTTCCAAGCTTATTTACATGGTTGCTGGCAGAAGGCTTTGGTATCTTTATATGTGGGCTTCTCTACAAGACCGCTCAGGACTGCAGCTGCCTTCCCCAGGTGAGTGACCCAAACAGAGAGAGCAACAGGACAGCTTCAGTGTCTTTCACAGCTTAGTCTCAGAGCGACTCACCATTGCTTCTGCAGGATTCTACTGGTGACTTGGCCCCACCTGGTACAATACAGTAACGCATAAGGATGTGAATGCCAGGGGACACTGGGAGATCATCATAGAGGATGGCTTCGACACTGTGGTTCTTTCAAGTGAGAAAGCCTTTCCCAGATGCTCTCAGGTGAATTCTCTTCATTTGTTGGCTGGAATAATGCCATATGCTCATGCCTAGTAAATAGCTCATGAGGGACTTGGGACCATCACTTTTGGCTGACCACAATCATGATTGATCTCTGGATCTGGGATCTGCTAAAGCACAGGGTGGGGTCTGGGAGGAAGATGGGTATCTGAACAAATCAGGATTGTGTGGAATGAGGAGGGGGTGATGTCAAGTAGGTGGCCCACAGTGCTCATGGTGCTTACTGTTAGAGTGTAACACACAAGGACAGAGGTTACATCATTTCCTACTGCTGCATCATGTTGTGTAGCCGAGTAGATGTGACAATATTTACTGAATAAATAAATGAATGAAAGGCCATAGGGCAGGGGGTCCAGGACTGGTACCAGCAGGTAGGGGTAAGTATCCCTAGGCTGTGGGCCTAGGGATACTTTCTTAGAACTCAGGAATCTACCTGCTCCCACCCTCATCACCAGTTCCAAAGATAGACAGGTTTGGCAGAATTATTCTCACTTTATTTCTGGAGAAGTTTGATCAGATGCAATAACACTGATTCCAGGCTAGGGCAGGGGGCATGGGTACCCCTGAAGCAACCAGTATCCTGTGGCCCAAGGTGCCCCCCATTCCCAGGCCTGGGTTCTCCCTCAGTTACAGTTAAATAGAGAGAGGAAGATCTCCCCAGGGAGCATTGGAAGGAGGATTTGCCTCCTACACCTGCCCCCTCCACACAGAGGCATCTGAGCACAAGCTATTTACAGTATTCACATCCACTGTACCCCACCAAACCAAGGCAAATACTACAGGTGGCCCTTCCCCCGGGGGGAGGCCAGAGAGGCTGTGAGTGTATGTGTGTGTATGTGGGGCGTCTGCGCGTGTGAGCACACCAATGCGCTGAGGGGCGGGGTCTGGCTCCAGCCAAAGAGACATCAGTCTATAAGGTGCAGATTAAAAACAATAGAGCGGACCCACCCCAGGGGCCCAGACCACTTCCATCTTTGTTCTGTCTCTTTCTCCTCCAGACATCGTGGTAGATGATGCAGAGGAACCCTCACAGCCATGCCTGGATCCAACGCAACCCCTTAAAGGACTTCTAGGGGAAAGGGGGAGGGAGAAGAATCAGGGCAAAGCTTGCCTCTTGGGGGGGGTCTTCAGGGTGGAGCAGGAGAGGGCCCCTTGCAATGCTCTGAGAGGGCAGGGGTGGGGATGGGATTCCAGGGAAGGAGGCTGGGAGGGATGGCTCTGGGTCCGGGAGTCAGAGGTCCCTACCTGTGACCTGTGGAGGCTGTACCACAGCTTTCTTGAGGAAGGCTTCTGCTTCTGCAAAGGGCAGGAGTGCTTCTGGTGTTCGGCCCAGACTCTTGTCCCCAGAGGGTCCCTTGGGGGAGAAGCCATTCTCTTGGTGCGCTGAGAGAGGCTGCAGGCCATTCACCAGGGACCCAGGCAGTTCCTTGGTTGGCAGGCTGTGGATGAGGGGGCCACAGTCAGCACCTTGCCTCCCAGTCCCCAGGCTACCCTACAGGTCCAGCCTAAGGGTGCCTTCCTGCTCAGGGTCTGAGGCTGGGAGCTGGTACCTCCACTGAGGCTCCTGGGGAACTGGCTCCTCTTTCTGCACGGCTTCCTTCTGCAGCCCTGAGGGTCGAGCCTCCACAACCTTCACAGGATCTATGCAAGGGAAGAACGGTCATCAGCCAGTGGCTGGTGAGTGATGCTGGAGTTTGGGGGTGGCAAAGGGGATGGAGACAAGAGAGACAGGGGCTTTACCTGGGTCAGAATTGTTGGCTTTTGCCTCCTTTCTGTCCTGTTTCTGCTTTAAGAGGAATAGCAGTCAGATTCAAGGGCTATCTGGACCCACCTGACTGTGGTCCTCACCTCTTCCCCTCTCAGCCTCCCCATGGCCTCCTTCCTTCTCTGGATGCCTTTCTTTCCTCAGCCTCCTCTCCTCTCCCCAGTCCCTATTCCCAACCCAGGAATACTGACCTTGGTTTCAGCAACTTCTGACTTCCGAGTCCTCTTCATTATCTCCTCCAGACGCTGTTTGGAGACCCCGCACAGTTAGGCCCAAGCTCCCGCCTAACCCTAAACCTCCCACCAACCTCCCACCAGCCACCCCCAGTTCACACCAGCCCTTTCCAGGCCAGGAATCAGAACCTGCCCCACGTCCTCATCCCACCCTCCACATGCCTGGGCTGGGCCCTCTGGTTGCATTCAATTAACCCCTTGGACTGCAGCCCCGCCCAGCCCAGATGCAGGCCACGCCCACAAGAGCCCCACCAGCCCCCTACACACCTTTCGGCGCTCCTGCCTCTCCTGTTCCTCTCGCTGGAAGTGCTTTTCCCGCTCCAGGCGCTGCCTTTCTGCTTCTTCCCGCGACCGGGCTTCAGCCTCCTCTTTCTGCCAAAGACCACAGTGAGCTTTGGGCACCTGGCTCCAGCCCTCCCTCCTGTTCAGAGGCGCAGAGGTCCAACCCAGGCCTTCCCACCGGCTGGGGCACCTGCTTCTGCAGCCGCTCTTGCTCCTCCTGCTCCGCCTGCGCCTTCTCTCGGGCCTCCTGCTCCTCCCGCCTCTGGGCCTCGGCCTCCCGCTCTGCCCGAGCCTCAGCCTCCCGCGCCAGCTGCTCCTCCCTCATTCGCCTGAAGGACGGGGGAATGAGGTTCAGTCTGAGCCTCTTCTCCAGGACCCGAAAGGGTCCCCCAGTCCCTGAGGGTGCACTCACTTGTCCCTTTCTGCCTGCAGCTTCCGTTCTTGTTCCTCGCGCTCTCGCTGCTCGCGGGCCTGGCGCCTTTTCTCAGCCAGGAGTCGAGTGGCCTCTTCTCGGTCTGTGGTGCCAGCCATGGGTTTGCCAGGGGTCACTGGCGGAGCCGGCGCTGGGGCTGAGGTCAAGACAGCAGCACCTGGAGGGGGATCCAGGACCAGGGAGTCAGCACACATGTGTACGGGCTCTTCTACACCCTGCACACCCCTACCTCCTGGGCCTCAGAGTAACCCACCCACTGAACTGCTGCCGTCCACACTGAGTGGCCTGTGTTCTGAGGGCTGGACCTGATGTGCAGGAGCCCTTCTTCCTGTCCCCCACCATCCAGTCCCCAGACATCTCTGGTGGCCCATACCCCTGACCACCTTCATGCAGGCCAAGCTGCCTTCCCTAGCTTTCCACCCTCTCATGCCCACCTGCAGGGATCTCTGCTGTGGGCTGCTCCTTCTGGGGCTGGGCAGGGGTGGGTGAGGGCACAGGTGAGGGTGCTGGTGAGGCTGGCGCTGCTGGCTCCTTCTCGTCACTGGCCTTGCTCTTGCTCTGGTTCTTGTCCTCGGGTCCTGCTGTGTTCGGGCTCTCCTTTGCCTCTTCCTTCCTCCGAACCCGCCCCTTGGGTGATGCAGTGGTGCCTCTGGGGGATGGTGGTTTTGGAGGCAGAGTGTGTCCTGGCCCTGGGCTGGGGCAGGGGGAGGCAGGCCTGTGCCAGGAAGGAGAGGATGGCCGGGCCTTGGACTTGGGGCTGAGAGAGAAGATGAGGGTTAGAACTGGAGTGCAGAGAGTGTTCAGCATGCACACAACCACTCTGAGCATGTCACTTCCTCATGGAAACGTCCCCTCCCCCACCTATTTTCTCTTACAATACTGTATCATTTCCTCTTAGTGCATATACTCCAGTTTGTAATTGCATATCATTTGTGAGATTTTTTTTTTTTTAATTTTTAGTTGTAGATGGGCACAATACCTTATTTATTTATTTATTTATTTTATGTGATGCTGAGACTCGAACCCACACATGCCAGGCAAGCACTCAACCACTGAACCACAACCCCAGCCCCCCTGCTTTTGTTACCAGGGAATGAACCCAGGGGTGCAAAACCACTGAGCCACATCCCCAGCCCTTTTAATATTTTATTTAATGACAGGGTCTTGCTGAGTTGCTTAGGGTCTTGGTAAGTTGCTGACACTGGCTTTGAACTCACCATCCTCCTGCCTCAGCCTCCAGAGCTGCTGTCATTACAGCCTGTGCCAGTGCACCTGACTCCGGAGATTTTTTTGATTTATGTCTGTTTCAATAGCCCGTACTCTTTTTTTTTTTTTTTTTTTTTTTTGTGGTGCTGGGGATTGAACCCAGGGCCTTGTGCTTACAAGGCAAGCACTCTACCAACTGAGCTATATCCCCAGCCCCAGCCTGTACTCTTAATAAGAGCAAAACCTGGGCCTGGCTTAGTTCACCAAAGTGTTCTCGGCACCCAGAACACGACTTGGCAGGTCAGTCCTCCCTTGGGCAAGTATATACTGAGTGTTTACCAAGTGCCAGGCACTGTTGTAGGAGTGAGGGCATTCAGTAATCGAAACATAAAAGAGGGAGAGAAAGGAAGGGAAAGTACAAGAGAGGAAGAGAGAGACGAAAAAGAGAAGGAAAGGGAAAGAAAAAGGAAAAAAGAGAGAAAACAAAAACCTGCCCTCAAGAAACCTTCATTACTCTCGTTCTAGAATGCTTGCCCAGCAGGTATTTGTGAACGAAGGAGTGCGTGCATGGCCTGGGTGGCGCAGGGGCGCCCACCTGAGCTCTGAGGCGGCACCCGCCGGCAGCCGTGGGCGCACGGTAGCAGGTAGCGACTGGCGCTTTTTGAGGCTACGCTCCCGGGCCAGGGCATTCTTCTCCTTCTCGTTTTCCCTCTCCTTGTCCTTCTTCTCCTTTTTCTGCACCTGGCAGGGAGGTTGGGAGAGAGCGAGAAGGGTGCTGAGGTCAGTGACACCTGTGCTCCAGGATGCAGGCAGTCCCACCTGCGCTGTCACTCACCGGGGAGGCCTCTGGCCGGCGGCGAACCGGAGCGGGGCTGCCCCCAGCGCTGGGCTTGCGCCGCTCCCCACGCTCCCCAGCCGGGGTGCAGCGGTGCACGCTCCGGGGGGCGCTGCACGGTGGTGTCAGGGGGCTGGCGGAGGCGGAGCGCGGGCACACAGGCACGGCTGCGGAGGTATGAGCGCGGTCGGGGTGCGGCCCAGGTGCTAGGCCGGCCCCTGCCCGGCCCCTCATGGGGCGTCTCCCAGAGCCGCTGCCCCTACCCTGGTCGCGGCCGTTGCGGGGCAATGTGACCGCACTGCGACTCCGAGCCAGGAAAGAGAGGGTGGGCGTCATCAGACGATCCACAATGCTGCTCTCCCATGCGCTCAGCTGCAGGCTGCGATCTGGGGGAAGAACACCGGAGAAGCCGGTCACTGCAGGCAGAGGTATAGGAGAGACAGGTACTATCCCCAAGATGAGTCCAAGGATTCTCATCCAGGATGAATCTCCCGTTGCGTCACGCAGGACCGCACTTGTCCTTTCTGAGATCTAGACCTCCACTGCCAACCCAGATAAGAAAACACTTCCCAGGGCAAAACCCTGCATGGTTTCAGGGTTCCCCTTACCAATGTCCCCAGATGAAGGGGCTCAGAACTGTGAGCATAAGAAGGAACCTTGCAGGATGCTGGAAGACCCAATGGGCCTCTCCCAGGTCCCTCTGGAGAGTCCTGCCCTCCTGCTCTCAGAGTACTGGCCTGGGGCAGGCATGCTTCTGTGCATTTGGACAGTGAGTATCCTGCTTCCCTGGGATCCAGTCTTTAGAAGTCCTGTGCCAGGGAGAGGCTGCTAGGGGGCCTGGCTGCCCTAGGCCACCCTGCTCTGGCTCCTCAGCTGCTGGGTTATTTTTAAGCCTCAGTCAGGTGGGGTTGGTGCAGCAGCTGATTTGGTTGCTAGGCAACAAAGCAACCAAATAAAAGCTAGAGAATCTTATAAATAACTCCTACCATGGCTCCTTTCATATGTAAGCACCAGGGCATGGTGGGAACACAGGGACTGTGCCACCCTGGTTGGCCACAACTCTGGAACTAGCCAAGGCCTTGGCTGGGGCTCTGAAGGCAGAGAGGGCAGGGTTGTATGGACCTCCAGGGTGGAGCCAGAATGACCCCCACACAGCACCCAGGCCAATCTGACACATGGGGGCAAGGCCATCTGTCTCAGGTTGACTGAGGCCAGCTGGCTGTGGTTGGAGATAAGGCTGCCAGGCCATTCCCACCCCCAGCCACTACCCCAACTTGCTCTTGAGGCTCTTGCCAGGCTTTCTGCCCTGTGGGCCATTGTCCTTTGTCTCTGTTCTCCTCTCCTGCAGGGCACCACTCTGTCCTCAGGGTCCAGACCCAAATGCCGGCTCCCCAGAAGGGCACAGAGCCCTGGTTGGGGTCAAATGGGGATGGGGGTCTGGAGTATGTGAGGGCTCCAGGGACAGATATTCTTGCTGAGCTCTGGAGGAGCCTTGGTGGGGGCTACAAGGGGCTCTAGAGGGGGAAGGCTGGGCCTTCTCTTACTTCTACTGGGGGAGTTCCAGAGCGTGGCAGAGGACTTTGAGAGCCGCTTGTTGATTATAGAGTCCACGTGTTTGGGCAGGTTTACTGCCGACACGGAGCACCTGCTCCCACCTGGAGGGGAAAAGACACGGCATTAGGGCCGGGCCAGACGGGAGCCAGGGGGGGCACTGAGGCCTTCCATGCAGGATGCTCCGAGGGCAGGCGGGGAGAGGGAGGAGTGGGCAGGCTAGGATGGGGAGGAGGAGGCGGATTTGGCCCTGGGAGGAGGAGGATGAGGGGTAGGTGATCAGAGACAACTTGGGTTGGGGGAGCCGACAGAGAATGAGCAGAGGGAGGAGATGGTGTGAATCTAGAAAAACTACAGCCTTTCTGGCCAGACCAAAGGAAGCCATTCCCTAGGGCTGGGTGCTGCAACCCCTCCCCATAACCACCCAGCATTGGCACTTGCTGACACTGCCCAGCCAAGGCACTATGGATACAACACCCACGTACTGGGACAATGCAGACGTTCCTGAACAGAAGAACCCACACAGTCACTTGCACAAATCCACATATTCATCCAGACACACAAAGGCAAAGACATGCAGACACAGGCATATAAAGTGGTAGGTACGTATGCATATGCACATGTGTGTGCAGACATGCACAGACAGACACACGAATGGCAGACAATGTTTCAGACCCAGATGCACACGAAGCAGGAACACATTGAAGCAACCTAACCGTGGCTGATATTTATAACATCTAGCATTCGTGGATGCTTACCATGTGCCAGGCACTGTGCTGGGCACCACACACCTGTTACCTCACTTGATCCTCCAAACATCTACCTACAATCTCGGAGGCAAGTAGCATTGTTATCCCCATTTCATGATGAAGAAAGTGAGATGTTGAGAAGTTAAAGGTCACAGCACAAGTGCCAGAGCTGGAGCCCCAGTCAGTCTGACTTAGGAGCCCTCCCTGAGGTACACAAGGCCACAAACACACTGTTGCAAACACATCAAGCTACACAATACAGATCCACGAGCACATATGCCAGAAGGTAAGAGCTAGAAATACTGAATTTTGCCATTGTGTAAAGACATCCAAACATAGTGGTACATACATGCTAGCAGAGAATCAGACCAAAATCCATGATGAGCCTACATGAAGGACTCAGAGACAAAAATCTACCTTCCAAGAGAGGGGTGACAGTTTTCTTTAAATATCCAGTGTCTGCAGGGCATTAAAATCCTCTTTTATGTATCATCAACTAATAGTAATTGACAGGACCAAGAAGGCTACTCCTAAAATGACAGAGGTCTGAAGAGCAAACCAAATGGAGAGAATCCATCTCTGACTTGATAGTGGAAGTCCTTGGGAAGGGACAGTTTGATTTACAGACCACTCCAGAAGACACAAGTCACGAGAAGCCAGACACAAATGCTGCAGGGAGCCACTACCTCCTTACACGGAAGTTGGTCCCTTCCCCACTTTGCCAGGCCTCAGCCTTGACCACCCACCATCAGCCCGTCCAGCCCACTCACTAGTCTTACGTCCTGGGGAGCTGTGGTGCAGGGCCCCTGCCCAGGACCAGCGCTGCTGCCGGATTTCAGCCCACGTCTTCTTCACTGACCGCTGGATGGCTGCTTCATAGCGCTCCTGGGAGCAGGTGGGGAGAGGAGAGAAATTTGGGCTCAGAATCATCCATCAGAGCTGAGAGACAGCCTTCTTCCTCCTGTGACAATGCCTCCCCCTGACTCACTGCAGGTAACCAAGGTTACTGAATCCTTGCTGTGATTACGGACATGTGCAACAGGTCCCTTTGGACTCCTTGGAGAGTTATTCACTGTGCCTGAGTCATTTCCTGGGTGTTATGAGCTGTTTCTCTGAGGACGGGGTGGGACTCTCCCTGCCTAGGACTCCTAGGCAGGGCTACCTGTGTCCCACTGGCATGGAGGGTCCCGACCTTGGGGCTGTTTTCCCTTTAGCCTGAGGCCACCTGGCAGGGTCAGGCACATACACATAGACCCATGTCTACACACATACACACACAGCCACAGCCACTAGGACCCACAGTGGCACGTAGGGGAGCAAAGGTGGCTGCTGCAGTTACAGATGTCCAGGACCATAACCCAGGGACACAGATGGGACCACACGGAGGCATGAACACCATGTGTACACTTCCAATACAAGGACATGAGCCTGAGTGTGCAGAGCTGGGCAGGCCCACTCACAAGCAGCACTCACGCACCTTGTTTTTCTCGAGCTTCTGCCGCTGTCGCTCCTCCAGGGCAGCTCGGCGTTGTTCAGCTTTAATTCGCTGCTCCTCCAGCCGCCGTCGGCGCTCCTGGAGCTGCTTCTCCCGCAGCGCCTTGGCCTTCTCCTCCTTCTCCAGCCACACTGCCTTCTTGGCCGCTGTGAGGGAAAGGAGCCTCAGTGTGAGGGGCCTGGGCTGAACGAATCCCGGCCCCTGGTACTCTCTCTTCTGCCTCCCTAGGGGCGCCTACACTCCCAGACCCCTCTCCTATTTAAGGGCTTCCTGAAGGCAGGCCTCAAGGGAAGCCTATTTCTCTAGCACTGGCCTCTGGTTTCTCAGGACTGAAGGAGAAATGAGTTCCTTGATGTAAGATCCCCATCCAGCCGGGCATGGTGGCGTACGCCTACAATCCCAGCGACTCGGGAGGCTGAGGCTGGAGGATCGTGAGTTCAAAGCCAGCCTCAGCAACTTATCGAGGCCCTAAGCAACTCAGTGAGACCCTGTCTCTAAATAAAATACAAAATAGGGCTGGGGATGTGGCTCAGTGGCCGAGTGCCCCTGAGTTTAGTCCCTGGTTCCAAAAAAAAAAAAAAAAAGATCCCCATCCAACTTGGGGGCCTACTGGACAGATTTCCATGTGTTGTGGTTAAGAGCATGGATCTGCGTTGAGATGAGGCCTCTGGGTTTGAATCTCAGCTACTGCACTAGCTGTGTAGCTTAGGCTAATGACCTCATCTCCCCAAACCTCTTTCTCAAAATGGGTGGAGAGTACACATGAAGGGTCCCTATGGCGGCATTATTCATAGATGATGCCCGTGAAGGTGACGACCATGCCTCCCACATACTCACCCAGGTACTTGGCCCGCTCTTCTCGCCGCTCCTTTGCCAGCTTGTGTCTCTCTCCCGACTTCTTGACGTCTTAGCAGAAGGAACATGAGCTGGTCAAAAAGTCTCCCCAAGGAGCAATCAGCCTGCAGCTCCCTCTGGGCCTTGCCCCTCTTCCCCACCATCTTCTCCAGGGAAAAGGGGGTTCCCTAAGGTGGCACCTCCCAGTGCTAGAACATGAGCCAAGGGGTTTGGGCCCAGGACCGGGGACTTCACACATACCTTGCTTGGTGGGAGGGCTGTCGGAGGCTGCCATTGCAGTTGGGGATGGCTGGCTGCTCCTTCGAGAAGGCCTGGCATCCCGTGGGACTGTGGCTGGTGGGGTGGGTCCCCGGGTTTTTGCTTCTGAGGAGGGGGAATCTTCCTGCAGCGGGGCTGGCCTAGGTGCCACCTGCCCTGGAGGACTCTCTGGTTCCATTGGGAGCTGTTTAGGGCTAGTGGCATTCTTCATGGCAGGAGGGGTGTCCGGGGGAGTGTCCGGGACCAGGGCTGACATTGGTGGTGGTGGTGGTGGGGGTGAAGGGTCACCTTCTGGGGAAGGTCGTGGCTCTGGGGGAATTCTGGCTACCACAGCTGAAAGACCAACACAAGGGAGGAGAGAGAGTCAGACTGTATATCTGGGCCATTGGTTCAATACAGAGCTATCTCCTTTGCCAATGGACTTTTTCTTTTGTCAGGTCCAGTGTGGTCCAGACATTAACGATATAATGGTGAGGAAACAGCAGACTCTCTGCCTCTGAGGAGCTCGCTTTCCAGCAGGGCAGATAAATAGCGAGGCAGTTCCAGGAGAGGGTAAGCACCACAGCCTGGGCAGCATAGCAGAGATGGTTAACCTGCGTTTGGAGGGCTTCCTGAAGAAGTAGCAACCAAGTCGAGATCACAAGGATGAGTTGGAATTGGCAAGGCAAGGAGCAGAAGGTTCTGGCAGAGAACAGTGTGTGCACAGGGGTGGGAAGGAGGAGGGTGTGTTGGAAAAACTGAGAAAAGGTTTGAAGCACTTGTTCGTGCACCAAATGGTAATGACTGTTTTTTATGTCTTCAATCTCACCTTTCCACTCTACCTCTAGGTCTCAGTGCCCAGACCAAGGTCTAGTTTATAGAGGGTGCCAGTGTGGGGCACACAGGGTTGACTAGGAGGAAGGACAGTAGCATGGGCACACATTGGCTGCCTGTCCCTGGTGCAGCGAACAGCCAGCTCCATCTACATCATTTTCCCCAGCCGCCCTCAGATTTCTTCTTTTAAGACATGAATATTTCATGAACCTTCTACAAGACACCAAAGTGTCCAGGGAGGAAGACAAACAATTTGGCAAATATGCATGTACATGTGTGCACGTGTATGTCAAGGGGCAGCTGAAAGACACGCTGCAAGTCAGTCAGCTGAGGGCCCAGTTCTGATTTCACCACCCCAGCCAGGGAAAGTCCTACCTCCCCAAGAGGCAACCTTGGACAAGCCATTCAATCTCTCTCAGTCTGTTTTCATATCTAAACAGGTATAAACAGCCCAAGCTAGTGGGGCTGACAATAGAGTGCTCAACACAATGCATGTGTCAGCAATGATACTACACTCCCTTTCCCTGTGGGTCTTGTGATGCCTCCAGGTCTCTCAAAGAATATTCTGTGGCCTGATGCAGTGGTGCACATCTTTATTTGCAGCCACTAGAGAGGCTGAGGCAGGAGGATCACAAGTCCAAGGCCAGTCTCGGTATCATAGCAAGATCCTCAGCAAACTCAGTGAGATCTTGCCTGCCTCCAAATTCAAAAATAAAAAGGGCTGGAGATGTAATGTCATGGTAAAGCACCCCTGGGTTCAATCTCTAATACAAAAAAAAAAAAAAAAAAAAAAAAGCAGGGTGGCTGGGGTTGTATCTCAGTGGTAGAAGGCTTGCCTGGCAGGTATGAGGCACTGAGTTGGAGTCTCAGTACCACATACAAATAAATAAATAAAATAATGAATAAAAGTGTCCTGTGCATGTTGGGCCTTGATGCCATCTGCTGCTATCCTCTGGGCACTAAAGAGATGGGTGGGGACACAGCCACCAACCTGAGAGCAGGGCAGCATCTGTGTGAAGGTGCATATAGGGAAACATGTTTTGCTTTATCGGGGGCCTGGGCCACCACACTAGGGCCCTGGTCTGGAAATCTGAACCCTCTGTGTGTGGGATAAACTCTCCATTCCTATAGATGACAACATGTGTGCCGGAAGATGTCTTGGGACTCTAGATGCCTCTCTGAGGGAGGTGGGAATCTAAGGGTTGGTTTGGTCTCTGAAGCCAGATTATTCCAATATGAATTCTGGTTTCCCCACTAACTGTGTGACATTGGGTCAGTGACAGACCCTCTCTGTGGCACAATTCCTGTCCCATGAAGTGCAGATACGGCCTACCTCACAGTGTTGCGATGTGTTACTAACCATTAACCGTCTATGTATTTATCCAGAGCTTCCTACCTGTTTGCAATGCATTTTACACAAACTTGTTTTAATCCTCTTTGACAATATTTAGAGATGTTATAAACATCTCTTTCATACCAAAAAGGAAAGTAAAGCACAGAGAGGTTAGGTAGAATAATTTGAAGTCACAAAGCTGGTAAGTGAAGGGGCCTAGACTTGAACCCAGCGTGCATCACCAGAACCCAGACCCTTAGACAGGACCCTCCTGCCTCAGTCTCAGGCCTATGCTATTTCCCCTCATTCCTTCCCTTCCAGCTTCCTGAGCTTCAGGTCAGAGCCCCAGCTGAGGCCATGTCTCCCAGTGACCCCTCCAACTCTGCCAGACCCCTAGGCCCCATGACAGGCCTCCCAGCTCTCCCCATACCACCTGGAAACAGATGCCTGGTTACTGCCAACCTGTTTCCCAGCAGTTGCAAACTTGTTAATGCCAAAGGGCAACAAAACTAGTGGCAGCCACTCAGTGAGTAGCAAGCACCTTGCCACACAGCCATCTGAGAGGCAGACACTCTTACCCCATTATACAGTGAGGCAACCAAGGCACACCACTAGCTGATATGCCCAGGATCATAAAACTAGTATGTGGCAGAGTAAGAATTTGAACCCAGGACAGTCTGGGGCCAAACTCTGGGTGTGTAAGTATTCCATTTAAAGGCTGAGGGCGAGGCCTGTGTATCACCCTTCTCCAAGCACCTGTGCGTGCGGCAGGTGTTGCAAGGAAAACTGGTAGGCGGGTGTTTGTCTACACCTAGGCAAATCACACCCACCAGGCAAGACAGAGAATCCCCAAGTAGGTCCGGACAGCCCTGTGCAGGGAGGCTGGGAGGAGCGAGGCCTCTGGCAAGGGACGTGCCTTGGGCGTGGAAAGGTCTTAGGCTGCAGACTCAGACACACCTGAGTGGGATCCTGGCTCTGTGCAGAAGCCAGGGCAAACTCGGAACCTGTGCAAACCTCAGTTTCCTCACCAAGTTGTTGGTACAGACGTGAGAGCATATGTCACCTCTGGTCCCTGGCAGGGACTCATTAAGCAGCACCTGCCCAGAAGAATCTGTGTACTTCTGATCTCTACCAAAGAGCCCACTCTGTCAGGCCTTCACTTCACCGCCTGGCAACCGGGCTATTCTCAAGTCACCAGTGACCTCCACGCCGCTAAGTCCAGGAACCCTTTCCATCCTCATCCCATCAGCTGCATTTGACAGGTCGACCTTTCCCTGCTCCCTCAAATACCTGCCTCATTCGACTTTGGAGTCACACATCCCGTGTTTCCCTTCTGCCTTGCTGGCTGGGACTTCTGTCCTTTCTCCTGACCCCTCCCTAACTTCCTAACCTCTCCAGCTGCTTGCCCCAGGGCTCAGCTGCGCAGCAGAGGAACTCACCTCCTCTCTGTCCCCACGCTCTCCCCTGGTGATCTCATCCAGACTCAGGGCTTTAAATACCATCCCTGTGCTGACGACAACCAAATTTGTTTCTCCAGCCCAGACCTCTCCCTCCAGGACCAGTTTCGCTCATGCAACTTCTACTTGACACCCCTGGATGCCCCAAATTTAACACATCCAGACTCAGGCTCCTCTTCCCCCAACCCCACGTCTCCCCCAGCTTTCCCCTGCTCAGTTAATGGCACCCCCAACCTCCAGCTCCTCAGGCCTTCGAGTCATCTAGACTCTTCTTGCCTCACCCTCCACGTCTGATTTCTCAGCAAATGCATTTGGCTTTATCTTCCAAAGATATCCCAAATCCAGTCAGTTCTATCTCCACCTCCATCACCTCCACTTGAGCTACTATCATTTCCTATAAGACTCCCTGCTCCCGTTCCTTGTTCCCCTTGGTCTTTTCACAATGTGGCAGCCAGAGTGATTCTGTTTAAAAAATAAGTCAGATCACGTCACTCCCTGACAAAAGCCTCTCCAAACTCCCCATCTTGTGGGGAGGAAAACCTAAAGTCCTCACTGTGGCCTACAAGGCTCCAGGGGATCCTCCCTCGTCTCCAGCCAGTGGCCTCTTGGACCTCATCTCCTCCTCCACCTCTCCACCTGCTCAGTCTCTCCAGCCCCTGGTCCTGAAGCCCTTCTTTGCACTTACTGTCCTCTCTGCTGGGAAGTCACTGCTCCCAGATTCTGGTGACCTCATTCCCTCACTTTCTTTAGGTCTTCACTCCAATATCTTTTTTTAATGAAGCTTTCTCTGACTCCTTATTTAAAACAATGAACTGCAGCTGGGCATGGTGGTGCATGCCTGTCATCCCAGTGACTGGGGAGGCTGAGGCAGGAGAATCATAATGTTTGAGGCCAGCCTCAGCAACTTATTGAGGACCTAAGCAACTTAGCAAAACTGGCTCAAAAGAAAAAAAAATCATGTAGCTCAGTGATAAAACACCCCTAAGTTTAATCCCTGGTACCAAAGAAAGAAAATCAACAAAAAACTATGAACTGCAATGAAAGTCTCCCTCTCCTTTCCAACTGTTTATTTTTCTTTACTCTATTTTCCTCTATAATCTTAACCACCACCACTCTACTCCTCCCTTCTCTTCTCTTCTCTTTTTCTTTTCTTTCTTAGAAATGGGATCTTGCTGTGCTGCCCAGCCTGGTCTCCAACTCCTGGGCTCAAGCAAGCCTCCACACCAGCTTCCTGAGTAGCTGGACTGCAGGTGCACTCCACCGTGCCTGGCTGCTGAACCCCATTCAAACCTTCCTCAAGTGCTGGACTATCATCTCCATGAAGGCACAAAATTTTGCCTATTTTGTTCATTGTTCTAACTCTAAGGCAACAGAGCCTGGCGTGGAGATGTTCCACAAATAATTGGGGAATGAAGAAATGAATGCACTCCACCCTAGCAGGGAGCATCGTCACCCTTCTTACTTGGAGGACTGCAAAGTCCTGCTCTACCACACCTGTTCCCACTCTGCTTCTCTTCCCTGAGCTGCCACAGCAATCTTTTCTTTCCTTCTTATTTTATTTTGGGGCTGCTTATTGAATCCAGGGGCACTTTACCACTGAGCTACATCACCATTACTGTCTTGCTAATTCTGAGGCTGGTCTCAAACTCTAGATCCTCCAGACAGCCTCCTGAGTTGCTATGATCAGCACAAGGCTCTGCCTTCCCCTTGCTCTGGAGATAAAGGCAAAATGCTTCAACTCAGTCTACAAGCCTGGCACAGTTCTGAAGTCCCTGTTCCCTTCCACCATACATATTAAATCTCTTCTACCCTACTCCTCTCACTCGTTCTCTGAACTCCAGCCGCACTGACCTTTTAACTCTGATAATCATCCAAGCTCCTTCCTTGCCACAGGGCCTTTGCACATGCTCTTTCCCTTCTTTTTTGTTAACTCCTGCTTACCCTTCAGATCTTAGTCATCATTTCCCTGGGTAGGCTTTCCCCAGCCTCTATGACTAGGATAAATGCCTCCACTGTACACATCTGTGGCTTCGTGTGCCTTTGTCTGGAGCACTATCACTGTCACATTTTTAATCTTCCTTACTGTCAGCCTCCTCCTAGACTGTGAGGAAGAGCTGGCCACCTCCTTCTGCTCACTGCTGTGGCATCACCAGCAGCTCCCACTGTGCCAAGTACACAGAAACAGCGAAATGCTACTGAATGAGAATCAAGTGCGCCGTGAGGCCACCCTAGCCTAAAGCAGGTGCACAGGGAG